>CM060287.1:758510-775010 GCA_030684275.1 Acipenser oxyrinchus oxyrinchus | reverse complement strand
CGAGGTCAGGTATCTTACACTCAGCCAGAGCCACGCATGGCAGGAGATGGAAGAGCCTGGCGTCCGGCGTCCGCGGGTAGAGGTCCCGCTGGCTAAGAGGCCGACGAGTTCACTCTCCTCTGAGGGAATCTGGGGCTGGCTGGTGGAGCCTGGGAGGAATGCTGAAGAGGCCCTCCGTGATGTGATCAACCTCCTGTGGGCCAGAGATGGAGAGCGATGGGAAGCCTGGGAAAAGCAACACTGCCCAGTGTCCCTCCCGGAGGTTGCGGACATGGTAATCCGCTACCTGGCTGCAGATATGGTAGGGCTCCCGCTTTCTCCAGCTCCATCAGCAAAAGCCCCGCCACTGCCATCTCCAGCGCCAGAGGGAGAGGAGCCATCGTTCCGTCTCCAGCACCAGAGGGAGAGGAGCCATTGCTGCTGTCTCCAGCACCAGAGGGAGAGGAGCCATTGCTGCTGTCTCCAGCACCAGAGGGAGCCATTGCTGCTGTCTCCAGTACCAGAGGGAGAGGAGCCATCGCTTCCATCTCCAATGCCAGAGGGAGAGCAGCCATTGCTGCTGTCTCCAACGCCAGAGGGAGAGGAACCATTGATGCTGTCTCCAGCACCAGAGGGAGAGGAGCCATTGCTGCAGTCTCCAACGTCAGAGGGAGAGGAGTCATTGCTGCCGTCTCCAGCACCAGAGGGAGAGGAGCCATCGCTTCCATCTCCAACGCCAGAGGGTGAGGAGCCCTCGCCACTGTCTCCAGCACTAGGAGCAGAGCAGCAGGAGCTGCCTCTGTCTCCACCACCTCCACCAGCAGAGGGTGAATGCCTGCTGGTTCCGCCTCAGCCGCCATGGGAGGACTGCTTGCCCCTCCCACCTCCACCAGCAGAGGGTGATTACCTGCTGGTTATGTCTCAAGTGCCGTGGGAGGACAGCTTACCGCTCCCACCTCCACCAGCAGAGGGTAAATGCCTGTTGGTTCCGCCTCAACCGCCGTGGGAGGACTGCTTGCCCCTCCCACCTCCACCAGCAGAGGGTGAATGCCTGCTGGTTCCGCCTCAGCCGCCGTGGGAGGACAGCTTGCCCCTCCCACCTCCACCAGCAGAGGGTGAATACCTGCTGGTTCCATCTCCACCTCCACCAGCAGAGGGTGAATACCTGCTGGTTCCACCTCCACTGTCATGGGAAGGACTGCTCCTGCCCTGCCTCGCACCGCCCAAGGATGCCTGCCTCGCACCTCCCAAGGATGCCTGCCTCACACTGTCCAAGGATGCCTGCCTCGCACCGCCCAAGGATGCCTGCCTCGCACCGCCCAAGGATGCCTGCCTCGCATCGCCCGGGGCTGCCTGTTGCTCCATATCGCCCGGGGCTGCCTGTTGCTCCACATCGCCTGGGGCTGCCTGTTGCTCCGCATCGCCTGGGGCTGCTTGTTGCTACTCATCGCCTGGAGAGCCACCAGTTACAGGGTACGAGGGAGAAGTGGAGCTCCCGCTGCCGTCTCCATGGCCAGGGACTCCCCTCCCGAGTTCGCCTCCCGAGGGTCCGCTGCTGCTGCCGTCGCCTCCCAAGGGTCCGCAGCTGCTGCCGTCGCCTCCCAAGGGTCCTGTTTTTTTTCTGTAGAGCGCCGCTTCTTTTGTTATTGTTTTTTATATTTAAAAACCCCGTGAGGATGCGTGGCTGATCAGCTACTGATTATTTAACTAGCTGACAGTCACGCATCCTTACCAAACGCGTGCAGACCAGAGTATAAGAACCTGCGGCTATCCGTGCTGCGGGGGTTGAGTGTACAGAGGAGAGTACGGGAGATCACAGGAGAGCGAGCGAAAGAAAAACAATTGCTATATTGAAAATATACTTGTTTCTGTTTATTTGTTTGGCCATTGCGCCCTTTTGTTTTGTAGTGTTTTGTTGATTGTTTAAATCTTTTGTTTTGTTTATTTATTTAATAAATACGCTGAGTGCAGTAGCATTCATCTTCACCCGCCCATCCACTGTTTTGGTTCTGTTACTTCCTGGTCCGTGACGTCACCACACCTCACCATTGCAAGCCATCCTGCCACATATCCTCACACCCAATGTGCATTATCAGTCACGAGGCGAAGCCAAGACAATTTTGTTATTGTCAAGATTTAAAATATGTATACTGTAGTATTCATATTGACCTAACAATGTTGTTTTCAATGTTTATTATTTTTTTTAATACGAACGTTAACAGACATGACAGAAGCATACTAACTCCTAGATTTTTTTCGAGATGGTTAACTTTTTTTTGCCAAAATGATATATTAAATGTGGTTAATAAATTAAATATGGCTGCTGTTTTTTTTTATTCTACTGGTGTATTGATATCTACAGTGATTTGCCCCTTTTTGAAAATAAGTTCCAATCTATGGGAATATGCTGTAATATTCACACCCCCATGTGACCTGTTTTTGACCAATCAGGATAGAGTATTTAAAAGACCCATTTTATAAATCTATTTATTAGCAGATGCCTTTACCCAGGATATCTGTTACAAAATATCACATTACAAAATCACAGTACAGTTAGGGGCAAGTACAATACAGAGTAACTCAAGTCCTCAATTAAGATCAAGTTTAACTAAAAGTAAATACAAGAAGACAGTACAGAATTTAATTTAGAGGCAAGTTCAATTAGGATCAGATAAATATATAGAACATAGTTACATTTAAGAATAGGATCAGATATGAGTACTAAGCTACAAAATACTGCAGATAAAGATTTAAGAACAAATTCAAGTGAAACATACGGACAGTACAAGAAAAGAGACGTGCATATAAACTGATAGGAGAGACAGACTGGACTGTGCATATAAACTGATAGGATAGACAGGCTGGACTGTGCATATAAACTGATAGAGACAGGCTGGACTGTGCATATAAACTGATAGAGACAGGCTGGACTGTGCATATAAACTGATAGAGACAGGCTGGACTGTGCATATAAATTGATATGAGTTGCAAGGACTATATATTTATACTCACCGGCCACTCCAAAAATCATCAATGCAATAAGAGATCTCATCTTCCTGCTCTTCTTCTTTTCGTTCTTCTCCTTTTTCTTCTTCAGAGATGGCCTGACCCGTCTCTCTCTGCACCCCGCTCACACTGGTATTTATATTTGTTGATTTGCAGTAAGAGTGAGGACAGCTCCACACAGAGTTAATGTGTAACTCGCCCCCCCTCCTCGCCCCCTCCATAATGCTTCCCTGTTAATCTCAGCACGTTTCCCTGACAGTTAGGGGAAGCCAATCTTGAGTAAATTCCACCAAATGGCAACATCTCACACTTTATCATCATCAAGGATTAAAACTTGCCAAAATAAATACACACATACACACACACACACACACACACACACACACACACACACACACACAGCTCTGTCGTGCAGAACCTGAAAGCTTGTGTTCTCAGTGTTATTGAGGGGGGGAGGGACAGACGGACGACGCCCCTGTTATGTTTCTGAAAGTGTTTGAAGACATCAAAGCAATTCCACACAGCTGAGCAGCTCTGCCCTACTGAGCACACAGCTCTCGAAGGTGCTTACGAAAGAAGCACATGTTTGTTTTGGGGGAGTTTACACCTGCTCGACCCGGGCTCAAGCACATTGGACACTTTGGGCTGTTTGTGTTTGTGAGTGGGGGTGTTGTTTTTGGCGAGTTTTTTAAATCCTTGATGATGATTAAGTGTGAGATGTCGCCATTTGGTTGAATTTCCTCAGAATTGTCCTTGTGAGGAAAGGTGCTGAAGGTCCCTGCTATCCTGGGACCCTGTCCTCCTTCTGTTTTTCTTGGAAAGGTTCCACCTGTCCTGGCACTTGGCAGCGAGACCAGCTGATTAGGAAGATTCCTGCAGTTATAAATACAGCCTGGTCCACCTCCAGTCTGTAGCTGGGGTGAAGAAGAAGAAACTGCTATCAGAAACATGAAGCCGATTATCATTCTCTTCCTTCTTGGAGCTGCAGGTAAAAAAATAAAGTGAGATTTGGCAAAACACAGAGTGCGGTAGTATTTTACCTTTCATTCTGACATGCGATCTCATACGCACCTGTGATGAAACTGATCAGGAGTGCAAATGTGTAACTCATTTAAAAAAATAAATAATCGACTCATATTTCAGATCAATATGTTCAAATTTACTCACATTTCAGATCAATATGTACAAATTTACTCACATTTCTGATCAATACTGCAAAGACATGGAAATGTCAACAGCCTTTAAATTGTGTTCATTTAATTATGTGTTCTCTCAATCTCTCTCCTGCCTCCTCTCCCTCATTAATTTCCCTCCTCCCTCTCTCTCCCCTTCCCCTCCCTCTCTGTAGCTGCAGCCCCAGTGGAGGACGAGCGGATTATCGGGGGGTACGAGTGTCGCCCCCACTCCCAGCCCTGGCAGGTCTCCATCAACATCGGGTACCACTACTGCGGAGCCTCCCTCATCAGCGACCAGTGGGTGCTCTCTGCTGCCCACTGCTGGCAGAAGTGAGTACTGAGGCCGGCGGGCTCTCACTGCTTTTATCACATTGTGCTGTGCTATTACCTGCACAATAGTAGATTCACTGACTAATCCCTGTGTATGTGTGTGTGTGTGTGATCGCTCTCTCTCACCTCCACTCCTCTCCCTCTCCTCGCCACCCTTTCACCTTCCTTTTCACTCCCTCCTCTCCCATTGTTCTTCTCCCTTTACCCTCCACCCTCCCTTCCCATCTTCCCTCTCCTAGCCCCTACACTCAGTTCGCTGTTCTGGGTGACCATCACATCTGGAAGCACGAGGGCACGGAGCAGTTTGTGACGGTGGACGAGATCTACTGGCATTCTCGGTATGACTACCAGACCCTGGACCACGACATCATGCTGATGAAACTGTCCCACCCCGTGACTGTCAATGAATATGCGTCCGTCCCCTGCCCAAGGGCTGCCCTGCTGCAGGGGACATGTGCATCGTCTCGGGCTGGGGCAACATTATCACTGACGGGGTATGTGATGGAGGGGGGCAGGTGGGCGTTGGTAAAGCTAACAAGCAAAGTGTAAAAGAAAGCATAGTGAAATTGTGCTAAAGATTTCCCATAGTAAAAGCACAGCATAGGGAAGCATCTTGGTTAAGCACAGGGAAGCATTGTAAAGAACCACAGAGAAGTACAGTAAAGCACAGGGAAGTCTTGTAAAGCACAATGAGAGACAGTAAAGCATGGGGAAGCATTGTAAAACACTATAGGGGCAGTAAAGCTTAGGGCAATATTGTAAAACACTATAGGGGCAGTAAAGCATGGGGAAGCATTGTAAAACACTATAGGGGCAGTAAAGCATGGGGAAGCATTGTAAAACACTATAGGGGCAGTAAAGCATGGGGAAGCATTGTAAAACACTATAGGGGCAGTAAAGCATGGGGAAGCATTGTAAAACACTATAGGGGCAGTAAAGCTCAGGGCAATATTGTAAAGCACAGCAGTGTATTAACTATCCCTCTCTCTGTCCCTCCCTCAGTGTTTAACCCGTTTAACCTGCAGTGTGTGGATGTCCCAATCCTGAGCGATGCAGACTGTGAGAACTCGTACCCAGGGCAGATCTCCAGCACCATGGTGTGTGCGGGGTACCTGGAGGGGGGCAAGGACGCCTGTCAGGTAATGCACCAGGGGGCAACTGTGTATATAAACTGATAGGAGAGACTGGCTGTACTGTGCATATAAACTGATAGGAGAGACTTGCTGTACTGTGCATATAAACTGATAGGAGAGACAGACTGGACTGTGCATATAAACTGATAGGAGAGACAGACTGGACTGTGCATATAAACTGATAGGAGAGACAGACTGGACTGTGCATATAAACTGATAGGAGAGACAGACTGGACTGTGCATATAAACTGATAGGAGAGACAGACTGGACTGTGCATATAAACTGATAGGAGAGACAGACTGGACTGTGCATATAAACTGATAGGAGAGACAGACTGGACTGTGCATATAAACTGATAGGAGAGACAGACTGGACTGTGCATATAAACTGATAGGAGAGACAGGCTGGACTGTGCATATAAACTCATAGAGACAGGCTAGTCTGCATGTAAACTGATTGAAGAGACAGGCTGCTTAGCTCTGAAATGATATCTGTATTTATTAAGTATTGCACCTAAATTTGCCCTGAACTGTATTGTGATTTTTTGTAACAACTGTAAGTCGTCATGGATAAGGGCATCTGCCATTAAATAAATAATAATAATAATATAAAGCAATAGAAGAGTTTTCTTACCCCTCTCTGGCCTCGCAGGGTGACTCTGGGGGTCCGCTGGTATGTAACGGGGAGATCCAGGGCATCGTGTCCTGGGGGTACGGCTGTGCGGAGGTCAATCACCCCGGGGTCTACACCAAGGTCTGCGCCCTGGTGCCCTGGATCCAAGCCATCATGTATGCACATTAGGAGAGAGGAGGAGAAGGACCCACCTACCCAACACCACCCACCGATCCTACCACAACTACCCCCTCCCCACACACACCTCCGGTCAGTACAATGGAAAAATAAAGTACTAACATTATGTACTAATAAAATCCATTGTATGGTTATCGAAACACTTCTGTCTGTTTTTATTTTTATTATATATTGTATTTCATATTTAATTGTAGGTATATATACATATATATATATATATATATATATATATATATATATATATATATATATATATATATATATATCTGTGTACAATACATATACAGGCAGATAGATGGATAGTGTAGCATCAGATTGGGTCTGTGAATGATTTGTTCCGTATTGAATGTGGTAGCCAGCTCGTAGTATGAGAGGTGACACACTGGGGCAGAATACAAGGTTGAAGAAGAGGCAGTTTTATTATTAAAGTTCGCACACAACAACCAAAACGTTTGTGAAAATAAATCAAACAAAAGAAAACCTGCCCTCTAATCTCACTTCTTCAACCCTCTCTATTGCTTGCACGAGCTTTCCTCGTTGCAAGGGAAAACGTATTGCTTTACCAGTCCAGGTTCAGTCCCGCTGCTGCTGGCAAGTGTAGATCCGGTCTTGGATCAGGAAGTCTCACCAGGTAAGTGTCACATGTTCATTTAGTTTTATAATCCACAAGGGATGTCAGGTAATGATGTTTGTAATCCTTTTTCAGGTGAACAGGTAAGTATTCTAAGTAGTATCTCACTTGGTACCAGGAAGATTGCACCCTGTGTGGTCCACACAGGAACAACAGGTGAGGATGCTCCTTTAGCACCCTCTCACAGCACCTTTGTGCTCTTTTGGGTTCCTTTGTCACCCTCTGCTGGTGAACACTGTCACTTGCAGCCTACTGCTTTGCTGGGTCCTGACTGACTTAAATAAAAATAAAACAAAACTACCACTGTCCGTGTGGTTTGATTACTACTTTGGTATTGGTCTTCACTTTAACCCCAGACTGTCGCAGCCATTTCAGGGTCACACAGACTGTAAAAATTAAATGCCGTTTCTCTGTTAATAAAGTTAGTGCAACCAGCCTTAATTAAATAAAACGTTAGGTTACGTAGGTAACCATGGTTCTATGAGTGGGAGCTGCTCCCTCCCCTTTCACTGTTGGGATATGCGCTAGTCATATGCCGAATCACTGAGCTTTCAATACCAAAGCTGCCAAAGGCCACTCCCCCGCGACAACGCACTTCCCCTATAAGTAGAGACGCCTCGGGGAGCTCTTCCTCTTTTCACATAGAATGTCTGACGGCATCCTGCGTGACCGTGAGTTCAAGGGGAGGGAGCTGCTCCCACTCATAGAACCATGGTTACCTACGTAACCTAACGTTCTATTTCGTGGTGCGAAGGCTCCGGGATCATAGCCGGTACCCTGTGGGAGTCTTCTCGGCGCTGCTGAGAGCGACGGAGCAGGTCCTCTACCGCGGGACCAAAAGTGAAGCCCGGAGAAATAGGTGCATCCAAAAATGACCCCTTATGGGCGTCTGGGTTACGAGCCTGCGAAAGCCACAGCTGCCTGCGTACCACTATCAGGGCAGCAAGGCTACACCCCAGGGCGGCTCCCTGAAACCCATTTATCTCCCCCAGTGCCGAAGAAACCAACCGGATCTCAGAGGAGGTGAATTCTGTAACGGGGAGCTCCAACAAGCTCTTCAGGTATGCCGACAACAGGCAGGCTGAATTAGCCAACCGTGTTGCCTGGGCGCTTGCAACATAGGCCCACTTAGCAAGGACCTCAGTGGCCTTGCACTGTTTATTGGGGCATACAGAATCCTTGGGGTTCCCACCTAATGGTGGGGCTGCCACCAAGTCCACAAAGGCAGAGTCGACCGGGGGAAAATCCTGTAGGCCAAGGTCAGCCGCCCTCTGCAAAAGAGCAAGGGGGGTATCCTTCTTGGCAACTGGCAGTGTTGAGGCCGGTCTAGACCAAGATGAGCAGACCTCTCTCAAAAACACTGGGTGTGGCGGGAATGGCTGTATGCCCGTCACAGGCAGTGACCGAGCATGGTGATACAGCACCGGTTCCGGTGGCTCTACTGCCGCTTGCCACGGGAATTTGAGGAACTGGGCAGCCCTCCAATGACCCCTTGGAAGGTCGATGAGGTTGGGTCCGAGGAACCCCCATCCATCACTTCCAGTGATTCTTTCCCTGTAGAAAAACTCCCTGATCCCTGAATGGAATCCAAGGAGTCAGATGCAGCTACCGAGAGCGCATCTGAACAATCCCACTGGGGGGAGCCCGGCAGGGGAGCCATTTTAATTATTGGCTCTGACCCCACCGGCGGGGAAAGAGGGGCCTGCTCCCTTTTCTGGGAGGCAATGAACTCCAGAACCTCACTCATCTGATTCTGGAGCACCACGAGGGCCGACAGTTCTGTGTCCTCAATACGCTGCCGCTTTCTCCCAGGAGGAGGCGGGGTGGAGGAAGGGAGCTGAGCATCCCAGACCGTGGTTGCACCATGAGAGGCCACTGAAGTGGCCGCGGCGGACGTGCCTACGCTAGTGGCAGGCACTCCTGTAAGCAGCCGCAATCTCTGATTGAGCGTCCGGGTCTGGAAGACCCCACATATTCAGCATGAGTCAGGATCTGTGAGGGCACGGGAAGCATGCTCAACGCCCAAACAGTACATGCACCGGACATGCAGGTCCTAACGAGGAATCTTTCTGAGATGGCCGCTATGAAAAGCAAAAAGAGGAAGAGCTCCCCGAGGCGTCGCTACTTATAGGGGAAGTGCGTCTCTGCGGGGGTGTGGCCTTTGGCAGCTCTGGTATTGAAAGCTCAGTGATTCGGCATATGACTAGCACATATCCCAACAGTGAAAGAGGAGGGAGCTGAGACCACGAAATAGAACACAGTCCATTAAAATGATGTGGTTGCTTAAAAGAACAAACAAACAAACAGTCCATAACACAGGCTTTTGTAAATTCAGTGTGTGCACACCATACGCACTGATATACAAAATTGCCTGTTTTAAACGTGTTCAGTTTGGCATACAACTCATACAGCTGAAGTAAACAGATGGAACGCTGCACACAGCAGCCAAGTAAGCAGGTGAGTAAAAATTTAATCCTGGGGCTTTCTTTTTAAAACAGATGTAAAGAGAAAGCTGTCTTTCTTTTAAAAACCAAGCACAAATGTATACCGCCAGTATGCAGTCTGGGTTGCTCACTGTAGAGATCTGTTCTGGCACCAGCTTTGCTTCATTCCAGACTGCAGACATGTTGCAGCTTCCTCTGGCAAGACCACAATAAAAGCCCTACTCGCTTTGTATTTGTACAGTCCTTCCACACAGGTACCTTTGGCTCTGGAAATTGAAGTCCATTCTGGTCACCAACACTGTCACCCTTTCAATCTCTTTTGTCCCCGTATTTCTGCACAACGGAAAACAGCTGCTCTTGACTCTGTTCCCCTGATATACACACCGCTATAACGGTTGCTGTTTAACTCGTGTTCATTCAGGCTGAGCAAATGCTTTCACTGAACTTTCACCTTTGATGCTGGAAACACCACCCAGCGCCTTCCGTCTCTCCAGGTCTTTTTGCTTTTGCCTTTTAAAACTCCCTGAGTTCCCGCCGATAGGTCACCTGACTATTGACCACCGGGATCATGGGAGTTGAAGTTTCTTTACTATGCAATACCGCTCTCCCACCATAACACACGTCTCTTCAGTTGTGAGCTCTGGGGCAATATATCAGAATCCCCACGTTTCTGATACCTTCCTCGTGTGCTCATCACGGACAGTCTGTTGCAGGTCATAATACCATTCTGTGTATGAAATTAACAGAAATGGAATATACAGAATGGGGTCCTAAGCCATTCTCTTTGTCTACTTGGGTTCTGGTCACAAACTCCCCCACTGACAAAGAATGCTTTTAAAAAGAGTCATAAACTAAATGCTGGACAAGTGGTTTATCATCACCATCGCTGAATAAATCCTTTGGCGCCGGCAGTGTCTTGCAGAGAGTACAAACCAGATGTTTTGAGTATGCCGTGACACTATTGAGAGAGAACAGTACCCCTCATAAATACAGCTGACAGGGGGCGAAACCATAGACCAGTTGAGAACAATGGGCCGTCTCGGAACGAGAACAACCACAGGGGTGAAGAGAGGACAACAAAAACCACCAGTGCGACTTTCAAACAGCTCCACACTAGAAACAGCTCCAGGAAAGAGAGAGCGCGCTCTCCACACTAGAAACAGCTCCAGGAAAGAGAGAGCGCGCTCTCCACACTAGAAACAGCTCCAGGAAAGAGAGAGCGCGCTCTCCACACTAGAAACAGCTCCAGGAAAGAGAGAGCGCGCTCCCCACACTAGAAACAGCTCCAGGAAAGAGAGAGCACGCTCCCCACACTAGAAACAGCTCCAGGAAAGAGAGAGCACGCTCCCCACACTAGAAACAGCTCCAGGAAAGAGAGAGCGCGCTCCCCACACTAGAAACAGCTCCAGGAAAGAGAGAGCACGCTCCCCACACTAGAAACAGGCTCGCTCCTGAGGCAAGAGAGAGCGTGCTCCCCACACTAGAAACAGCGCTCCAGAAAGAGTGTGCTCCCCACACTAGAAACAGCGCTTCAGGCAAGAGAGAGCACGCTCCCCACACTAGAAACAGGCTCGCTCCTGAGGCAAGAGAGAGCGTGCTCCCCACTCTAGAAACAGGCTCGCTCCTGAGGCAAGAGAGAGTGCACTCCCCGCTTTAGAAACAGGCTCGCTCCTGAGGCAAGAGAAAGCATGCTCCCCACACTAGAAACAGCGATCCAGAGAGAGCGTGCTCCCCACTCTAGAAACAGCTCCAGGGAAGAGAGAGCGTGCTCCCACACTAGAAACAGCGCTCCAGAGACAGCGTGCTCCCCACACTAGAAACAGCGCTCAAGGCAAGAGAGAGCGCGCTCCCCACTCTAGAGACAGGCTCGCTCCTGAGGCAAGAGAGAGCACCCTCCCCACTTTAGAAACGGCTCGCTCCTGAGGCAAGAGAGAGCGCGCTCCCCACACTAGATACAGCGCTCCAGGCAAGAGACAGCATGCTCCCCACACTAGAAACAGCACTCCAGGCAAGAGAGAGCGCGCTCCCCACACTAGAAACAGCGCTCCAGAGAGAGCATGCTCCCCTCACTAGAAACAGCGCTCTAGAGAGAGCGTGCTCCCCACACTAGAAACAGCCCTCCAGAGAGAGCGTGCTCCCCACAGTAGAAACAGCGCTTCAGGCAAGAGAGAGCGCGATCCCCACTCTAGAAACAGGCTCACTCCTGAGGGAAGAGAGAGCACGCTCCCCACACTAGAAACAGCGCTTCAGAGAGAGCACGCTCCCCACACTAGAAACAGCGCTCCAGAGAGAGCATGCTCCCCTAGGAACAGCATTCCAGGCAAGAGAGAGCGCGCTCCCCACACTAGAAACAGCGCTCCA
Organism: Acipenser oxyrinchus oxyrinchus; assembly: GCA_030684275.1. Taxonomy (NCBI): domain Eukaryota; kingdom Metazoa; phylum Chordata; class Actinopteri; order Acipenseriformes; family Acipenseridae; genus Acipenser; species Acipenser oxyrinchus. The sequence goes on along the minus strand of CM060287.1, from coordinate 763,140 downwards.
GAGAGAGCATGCTCCCCTCACTAGAAAACAGGCTCACTCCTGAGGCAAGAGAGAGCACGCTCCCCACACTGGAAACAGGCTCGCTCCTGAGGCAAGAGAGAGCGTGCTCCCCACACTAGAAACAGCACTCCAGAGAGAGTGTGCTCCCCACACTAGAAACAACGTTCCAGAGAGAGCGTGCTCCCCACACTAGAAACAGCGCTTCAGGCAAGACAGAGCACGCTCCCCACACTTGAAACAGGCTCACTCCTGAGGCAAGAGAGAGCGTGCTCCCACATTAGAAACAGCTCCAGAGAGAGCTGCTCCCCACACTAGAAACAGCGCTACAGAGAAAGTGTACTCCCCACACTAGAAACAGTGCTTCAGGCAAGAGAGCACGCTTCCCACACTAGAAACAGCTCCAGAGAGACCGCTCCCCACACTAGAAACAGCACTCCAGAGAGAGTGTGCTCCCCACACTAGAAACATCGCTCCAGGCAAGAGAGAGCACGCTCCCCACACTAGAAACAGGCTCACTCCTGAGGCAAGAGAGAGCACGCACCCCACACTAGAAACAGCATTCCAGAGAGAGCACGTTCCCCACACTAGAAACAGCGCTCCAGAGAGAGTGTGCTCCCCACACTAGAAACATCGCTCCAGGCAAGAGAGAGCGCGCTCCCCACACTAGAAACAGGCTCACTCCTGAGGCAAGAGAGAGCACGCACCCCACACTAGAAACAGGCTCGCTCCTGAGACAAGAGAGAGCTCGCTCCCCACACTAGATACAGCGCTCCAGAGAGAGCTGCTCCCCACACTAGAAACAGCGCTCCAGAGAGCAGCTCCCCCACACTAGATACAGCACTCCAGAGAGAGCGCGCTCCCCACACTAGAAACAGCACTCCAGAGAGAGCGCGCTCCCCACACTAGAAACAGGCTCACTCCTGAGGCAAGAGAGAGCACACACCCCACACTAGAAACAGGCTCGCTCCTGAGACAAGAGAGAGCGCGCTCCCCACACTAGATACAGCGCTCCAGAGAGAGCGTGCTCCCCACACTAGAAACAGCGTTCCAGAGAGAGCGCGCTCCCCACACTAGAAACAGCGCTTCAGGCAAGAGAGAGCACGCTCCCCACACTAGAAACAGCGCTCCAGAGAGAGCGCGCTCCCCACACTAGAAACAGCGCTCCAGAGAGAGCGTGCTCCCCACACTAGAAACAGCGCTCCAGAGAGAGCACGCTCCCCACACTAGAAACAGCTGCAGAGAAAGCGTGCTCCCCACACTAGAAACAGCTTCCAGGCAAGAGAGAGCACGCTCCCCACACTAGAAACAGCGCTCCAGAGAGAGCGCGCTCCCCACACTAGAAACAGCGCTCCAGAGAGAGCGTGCTCCCCACTCTAGAAACAGCGCTCCAGAGAGAGCGCGCTCCCCACACTAGAAACAGCGCTGCAGAGAAAGCGTGCTCACCACACTAGAAACAGGCTCACTCCTGAGGCAAGAGAGAGCACTCACCCCACACTAGAAACAGGCGAGCTCCTGAGGCAAGAGAGAGCGCGCTCCCCACACTAGAAACTGCGCTCCAGAGAGAGCGTGCTCCCCACACTAGAAACAGGCTCACTCCTGAGGCAAGAGAGAGCACACACCCCACACTAGAAACAGGCTCGCTCCTGAGACAAGAGAGAGCGCGCTCCCCACACTAGATACAGCGCTCCAGAGAGAGCGTGCTCCCACACTAGAAACAGCTTCCAGAGAGAGAGCTCCCCCACACTAGAAACAGCTTCAGGCAAGAGAGAGCACGCTCCCCACACTAGAAACAGCTCCAGAGAGAGCTCCCCACACTAGAAACAGCTCCAGAGAGAGCTCCCCACACTAGAAACAGCTCCAGGCAAGAGAGAGCACGCCCCCACACTAGAAACAGCTCCCAGAGAGAGCGCTCCCACACTAGAAACAGCTCCAGAGAGAGCATGCTCCCCACACTAATAACAGCTCCCAGAGAAAGCTGCTCACCACACTAGAAACAGGCTCACTCCTGAGGCAAGAGAGAGCACGCACCCCACACTAGAAACAGCACTCCAGAGAGAGCGTGCTCCCCACACTAGAAACAGCGCTCCAGAGAGAGCGCGCTCCCCACACTAGATACAGCGCCCAGAGAGAGCATGCTCCCCACACTAATAACAGCGCTCCAGAGAAAGCGTGCTCACCACACTAGAAACAGGCTCACTCCTGAGGCAAGAGAGAGCACGCACCCCACACTAGATACAGCGCTCCAGAGAGAGCATGCTCCCCACACTAATAACAGCGCTCCAGAGAAAGCGTGCTCCCCACACTAGAAACAGGCTCACTCCTGAGGCAAGAGAGAGCACGCTCCCCACACTAGAAACAGCACTCCAGAGAGAGCACGCACCCCACACTAGAAACAGGCGAGCTCCTGAGACAAGAGAGAGCTGCCCCACACTAGAAACAGCGCCCAGAGAGCGCTGCTCCCCACACTAGAAACAGCTGCTCCAGGCAAGAGAGAGCGTGCTCCCCACACTAGAAACAGCGCTTCAGGCAAGAGAGAGCGCGCTCCCCACACTAGAAACTGCGCTCCAGAGAGAGCGTGCTCCCCACACTAGAAATAGCGCTTCAGGCAAGAGAGAGCCCATGATAGATACAAGCGAAACGCACTGCCGGGGGACTGGGGAAAAGAAGACGGTCCCTCCTGATCCGGCCCATGATGGATACAATCGAAACGCACTGCTGGGGGACTGGGGAAAAGAAGACGGTCCCTCCTGATCCAGCCCATGATAGTAAACTTTTTAAAATTAAAAAACTTGCTTATAGTAATCATTTACTAATTTATAAAAAAAATAGTATAACAATCATTTTTAGCAAATATACTATCTACTCACGTCTTAAAAAATAAATAAATAAATAATAAAGGGTCTTTAGTTTGGAATACCCCTATCTATTAATAGCGATAGAGGAACTTGACAGAACAAATAGTAAAAGAGATATGCAGAGACCTACAAATTCAGCAGAACTTCCATACACCGCACCACCCACAGTCTGCAGGAGCAGTGGAGAAACAAAATGGAATACTGAAAAAACAAAATTGCAAAAATCTGTGCTGAAACTGGTCTCAAATGGCCTGATGCTCTCCCCCTTGCTCTTATGAGCATGCGATCCAGTACCAACATGGAGGGTCGGACTGAGTCCACATGAAATACTAATGAGAAGGCCCATGAGACTTCCAGCCACCCCTCCCATTAACCCTCTGGTGATGGACATTACTTTAACTGATGAAACTGTTTTGCAATACTGCCAGACTTTAATGAGATGTGTGAAAGCTTTCCATTCACAGGTTCAAGAGGCGTTGCCTAGAGACTCTGGAGAACAGTGCCACGACCTTAGGCCAGGAGATTGGGTCTACGTCAAGGTACATCAGCGGAAAACTGCACTCGCTCCAAGGTGGAAAGGCCCTTATCAGGTTCTACTCACCACTCATACTGCAGTAAAGTGCCAGGGCCTCCAGACTTGGATCCACGCCTCCCACTGCAAGAAGACCACTGCCCCACCAGACGAAGGAATAAGGAAGAGGATTTGCCACAACTTGCGAAGAGGATTTGCCACTCCATTGCCACTATGAAAAGCTGTTTAGGTGGTGTGTGTGCAATTATTGGCACCGAATGTTGCACATATATCCCCGATAATGCGGAACAAATACATGACCTTACTGAACATATCAGGAAGGAAGGTACTAAATTGCACCAAACTCCTAGCTCCTGGGGAGCTTGGTTAAGTGGATTATTGGGTGACCTTGGGACCACCGTGGTGAAAGGTCTATTATTTTTCTTTGGTATTGTGATTTGCGCATATTTTTGTTTCCTTCTTATTAAGTGCTGTTGTACCTGTATGGCTGGGAAAATGCAAACTGAGTTAGAATCCATAGGACAGAAGGAGAGTGCCAGACTTATGTATGAGGATGATCAGGACGAAAAAAATTAAATAAGAGGTTTAATGAATATTGAAGTCTAAGTCAAGGTGGAGCTAGAAGCTCCAAAGGGGGAAATGTGGAAGTGAACAATGTGAGACATAGACTTGAGTTTGAAAAAAATTATGTACGTGACAAAAAGTCTGTGTATGTAAGTAAGAGAGTACAATAGGTCTTTTATTTCTTCAGAATGTTCTAGCTGTCACTATCTGTAACTGAAAGTTGCTAAGAAACTAGATAAACATTTTGCTTGCATCTTCACTTTTCTTACACAACGCAAAATACTAGCCACTGTACGATAGAAATACAAGGTTACTATAAAAGCTTATTAACATGTGATTGGTACAAGTAGAATACTTGTAAAGACTTGATTGGTTACTGCCTTATGTAGAATCATGCCCGTTTAGCTATATAAACTCTTTGTTTCTGTCTGCGAGCACCGAACTCATGGGTTACTAGAAGAACTTATATTCGTTTGCCTTCTGATTGTCTCTCCCTGCAATTGCTGGAATGTTAATAAAATGCATTGAAGAACTTTGGATCTAAATTTAGACTGAGAAGTGTTTATATTCTTCCACAAGTCCAAATAATGTAGTGCTAACAGTAGTTAGCTTCTAAAATAACTTTAAATAGGTTTTTAGAGTGTGCTGTAATATTACAAATCCCACCTCAGCCACTGAC
>CM060287.1:641766-758010 GCA_030684275.1 Acipenser oxyrinchus oxyrinchus | reverse complement strand
TCATTGTGTGACCTCAGCAAGTCACTTAACCTCCTTGTGCTCCGTCTTTCGGGTGAGACGTAAGTTGTAAGTGACTTTGCAGCTGATGCATAGTTCACACACCCTAGTCTCTGTAAGTCGCCTTGGATAAAGGCGTCTGCTAAATAAACAAATAATAATAATAATATAAAGAGTTAAATAGCCAAACAACAATGCATTTTAATCTCAGAAAATCAGGCAGTACTTCACTATTATATATATATATGTGTGTGTGTGTGTGTGTGTGTGTGAAGGTTCACAGCCCCGAATTGGACCCGAGTAACAAAGAAAGGTAGGTAACCAGCTTTAGAACAGAGTACTGTAGCTTTAAATAATAACACTGTCCTTGGTAAATAATAGTAGGCTATCTTTGATAGTATTAAGGTTAATTAGGTCCGTATTAATAATTGTACCCGTGTAAATTGTAGTTATATCCGTGGACTGCAAAAACAGAGAAAAACTGGGGTTGACCAATATGGATTTTTCCAGACTGATACCGATGCCAATATTTTAAAAACCAGACAGCCGATATCATAGACCGATAGGAACATGAATTCCGCTGCTCCTTGTGGCAGAGTGGTTGCAGTGACGTCACGGACCAGGAAGAAGCAACACAAAAACAAAGAAGGGCTGGGCCAAACTGAAGAGCAACTGGCGCGCAGCACGTTCATTAAATAAAAACAAAAGCCTTAAACAAAACAAAAGACAGAAACAAAAGGGCACATTGACCAAACAAATATAAACAAAATAAAGAAACCACAGATACGAGTACCTTCAGGATGGTTCACAATAAGTACCAATCATTTCTTTTTATTTTCCACAGACTATTTTCCACGTCTCTCCTCTGACACTCTCTACCTAATAAGCCTGGAGTGTGTCTTTCTATAGTCTGTGGCTGGAGCCTTAATTACCTCATTTGATACAATAATTACCTTATGGCTCCAGCCACATTCCCACGAGGGTTCTAGGGAAGGGGTTTAACCCCATCCCCACCCACTACACATTATAAGACCGGCTTTCCGTCGGTCTCAAACAGTAAATAAGACGGACGGCTTCATCTGCCTGCACACAAATACAATATAATAATAATAATAATAATAATAATAATAATAATAATAATAATAATAATAATAATAATAATAATAATATAAAACATAAATAAATAAATAAATAAATACAAAGGGGTGGGCACTTTGCCACACTCCTAAACTAGAAAAATAAGAATACACTAGATTTTGTATGTACTCTGTACTATATAGTTCTATACAGTACAGAGTACATACAAAATCTAATGGGAGCCAGGGGGGTGATTATTAATTGTTTTCAAAGCTTTTTTGCTATGAAACGTTTTAATAAGTTTAATGTACTGCTAATGTACTGCTAAGGGTAGAACACACAGAGCCGAGCCACTAACCCCGCCCTGAGAATACTGTCTGCAAATACTTCACTGAACTGAACTCAAGTCTCATTAATACATTGACCATTATATTTTAATAGTGTTTGTTTGTTTGTTTTTTAATGACTAAAGCTCTGTTTTATTTGGTTATTAGATAACATACTATTATGAGAAAAAAATAATGGCCAAATATCGGTGCCACTTGGGCCGATAGCTGATATTTAAAAAGATTTAAAAACTGGAACTTTTTCTCAGATTTACATGTTGGATTTAAATGTTAAATCTTGCTAAATGTTTTAAGATTTATAAATTCAATCTGTGAGTATACATTCAGTTTTTCACAACATTTATAAATCTGGGAAAAATACAACATTTAAGTGAATCTGGGAAAAAAAAAAGTTAAAATATATATTTTTTTGTACACTTGGCTTCCCATACAAGCGAACACGGGGAGAACATGCAAACTCCACACAGAAAGACGCCCGAGGCTAGAATCTAACCCAGGACCCTGGAGCTGTGAGGAAACAGCAGCACTAACCACCACACCAACGTGCAACCCAATATAAATGTATTTTATATTGTTTTGCGTTCCCCCCTCAAATCAGCATTTTTAAATCATTAAAAATGAAGATCCAGAATTTATCAAAGACTTATAAGTGTTGCCTCCCTCCTTCATCACACAATCTCTCTCCTTCTTTACTCAAGCAACTGAGTGACTTCTGTGTCTCCCTTACTCTCCCTCGCTTTGTTTGTGTTTATTGTTTGATTTCATGTTACTTATTTCTCGAGCATATGCGGTCGAGGTTTAATTGAATGATGACAAACAGTTAAAACTCGGCCACATAAAGACATCATCAAATCCGCTCAGTCGGAGGAGGGAGCTAGGAATTAGAGCGAGAGAGACGGAGATGGAGACGGAAAGAGAGAGAGAGAATTTTGAATTTTAAAATCCCTTTATTGAACAACACAAAATACATTAAAGTAACTTAAATAAAACTAGTAAATTCCAGCACTGGTCATAATAGAACAATAATAAAAACACAGATAAATACCTGAAACATTCTGAAAATAGCAAAAAATCATAAAAACACACAAACATTTTTAAAAATTAAAAATGAGCTTGCCATCTTCACCCACTGCACACACCCCATCCTCAATACACCACCTCATCATATAATTATCCATGTCATTCATCATGCTTTAATAAGAAAAATAAACTTTTACCCTGGTTACAACCAAAACACACAGGGCATCATCTATACCAGTGCTAGATAGTCTGTTCTTACGGGATTTTAAAATCACCAGCTTTGCTTGACCCAGGAGAAAATTAATCAGGGCAAACCGATGACGTTATTTAAAAGAATACTTAATACTTAAAATGAATAACTCTTTAGTAAAAAGTACCCCAAGGTTCATCAGCAGGCCTTCTAGAAAAATAAAAAAGGCTGGAGTCGTGGGCAGTCTGTTAAAAGGTGGAACACAGTTTCCACGGCGGGGCAGAAGGGGCACTGTCCCCCACACCTGGGTCGACTCGGCTCAGCCAGTGGTTTGTGGCGACGATACTGTGCAACACTCGCCACTGCAATTCCCCGGAGCGCTTGGGCAGAGGCAGCTTGTACAGCACCCTCCAGGATGGCCGCACAGACTGATGAGCCCTCCACTTGGTGTCAGTCAGGTCTTTAAGTCTGAGATAATGCCGGGTCTTAACCACAGTGCTGTACAGCTGGCTCTTCTCTGCAGAGTGAAACTGTAAGTTGGTCTCTTCATCCAGGGATAACAGCATCCCATGTCGCTCCCCCCCTCCTCCTCCAGCAGCGCAGGGGAGAGCAGCACTGAGGGGAAATCAGGTTCACGCTCCGGGGCCTGCCTCTCCGAGAAGCACCGTGCCACAAACTCCCAACGCTGCTGGGGTCAGGGAGGCTCGGCTCTCTCCCAACACCCTCTCCATGAAGCGCACGGAGCGCAGGCCCAACACTGCAGTCAACTCGGCCCCAGTCTTCCATTGCCACTCAGTCCAGTCTACCAGGTGACCCAGGGTGGTGACTCCGCCTGTAAAACACTAAAAAAGCTGTTTAGAATTAAAAGCATCAATGTTAAAAATTCTATTAAAAAACAAAGGCTCCTCAAAAATAAAACATGTACAGAGGCTTTCATCTGTCCTTAAAATCTTAACCAACTCCCAGGCATTTAACATGTTCCTGTAAAAGCTTTCCAGGTCAGTACTAATAACTTTACTGGGGGTCATTAAAAACAGCTGCCTGTCTAAGCCAAACCCCCCAACCCTCTTGAGGAACGACAAAGCCAAGCCTCTCCAGCTCAGCTCGGGGGTGTACAGCTGCCTCTGGGCTGCCTGCAATCTGAATGCAGCGACCCGGGAGGGGATGTAAATCAGTCCCTGCCCCCTTCGTCTCGGGGCAGGTACAGTACTGCTGGTTTCAGCCAGTGGTTTCCATCCCAAAAGAAATTAACTAGTTTTCTCTGGACCTGCTCCAGCAGCCCTGGGGGAGGGTCCAGACACATTAATCTGTGCCACAGCTACCAAGTTGTTAATCACAAGGACCCCCCCCTGAAGGATAGGCGGTTTAGCAGCGATTGCCAGCTCTGTAGCCTTCCTGCTACCTTCTCCAGCACCCCCTCCCAGTTTCGCTGCATGAATGCCTCAGTTCCTAAGTACACCCCCAGCACTTTTAGTCCAGTTCTGTTCCACTCCAGCATCTGTGGCAGGGAAGGAGAAGGCTTTCTCAGCCAGCTCCCTGCCAGGAACGCTCCACTTTTGGCCCAATTCACCCGCGCTGAGGAGGCTCTTTCAAAGCCCCGCATGCATGATTCCAGCACCGCCACATCTTTATCAGTGGTTACAAACACATTCAGGTCATCAGCGTATGCTGAGAGACGGACGGGCTGGGCGGAGGGGAGGGCAGGTATGTCCAGGCCAGCGAGACGCTCCCCCAGCTGGTGTAGCAGCAGTTCAATGGAGATGGCGTAGAGCATACCCGACAGAGAGCAGCCCTGTCTAATCCCTCTCTGCACTGGGAAGGGCTGGCTCAGACAATTATTAATCTTGACAAAGCTAAAAATATTAGAATATAAAATTTTAATATATGAAATAAAAACAGGACTGAAACCAAATGCCTCTAGGTTGTGAAATAAAAAGCCATAGTCTACCCTGTCAAAAGCCTTCTCCTGGTCAAGCGACACCAGCCCGAAATCTAAGTTAAAAAGTTTAGATACATTAAAAAGATCTCATGAAAAACAAATTATCAAAAATTGAGCGTTTTTGTACACAGTATGTCTGGTCACTGTGCACCACAGTACCCATACACTCCCTAAGAAGGCCAGCCAGAGCTTTGGAAAAGACCTTATAATTGCAGCACAGCAATGACACAGGACTCCAGTTCTTCAGCTCACAAGAGGTCTCCTTTTTTGAGTAGTAAAGTCAGTACTGCCCTGCGGCAGCTCAAAGGCAGCTCTCCCTCCGCCACACATTCATTCAGCACCTGGTATAGATCATTTCCAATGCAACTCCAGAAATGTTTATAGAATTCAGCAGGCAGCCCATCCAGCCCAGGTGCTGTTCTATTGGAGAGCTGTGTGACGGCTTGTTCTATTGGAGAGCTGTGTGACGGTTGTGAGCTCCTCCAGTGTGATGACGGTGTCCAGGCCGCGGCTTTCCTCCTCACCCAGGTGAGGGAGACCTTCCAACAGCCGCTCCGTCTCCTGCTGGTCGCAGCCCTCAGCCTGGTACAGTTCTGAATAAAATGTCACCGCGGCCTGACAAAGCTCCGCAGGGCTGGAGACCTCTCTCCCCCCGGGCAGCCTCAGGGTAAGCATTTGTTTTCTTTCAGCTTCTTTCTTCTCCAAGCTGAAGAAGGTGGTCGTGGGGGCGTCCATGTCTCTTAATTCCACAAATCTTGCTCTTACCAGGGACCCCTTGACCTTCTCCTCCAGCAGGCTGCCCAGGCGCTGTTTCCTCTCCTTCAAGCTGCGATAAGCCCCCTCCATGCTCTGACCACCCAGCTCTCTCTCAATCTCTACACTCTCATTCTCTATCTAGCTGACTGGCCACTGCATTCAACTCACTAGTAACGTTCTGGGTGAATTGCTGGAAGAAAATTTGAATTTGGATTTTCCCCACATCCCACCACTGTCTCAAATTAGAAAAGCATCTCTTTTCTTTTCTCCAGTTTAAACTGTGTGTCTTGTAATAATGTAATGTTAAAGTGCCAATAGGATTTGGAGTGTTGTGCAGTGGGTTAACAAAATTCAATTCAATTCAATTCAAACCTTTATTTAACCAGGTAAAGACATTGAGAACAAGTTCTCATTTAAAATGCCGACCTGGCCAAGAGGCAACATAAATACAACAGACAACAATACATAGACAGTTAGAAACATACAAAAAAAAAAAAAAAGTAAACCTAATGAAATCAGCATCTGCTCTGACAAGCACATGAAACAGGAAAAAGAGCTTCAAGCCTAGAAAAGAAAGCACCCTCTGAGATAAAACCAGGGAGTTTAAGCCTTGATTGTAACTCTTTCCAATCATGAGCAGCTGCATATTGGAATGAGTTATGCCCAACAGCAGTAAAAACACGAGGGACAATTAAACTAATCAAATTGCTGAATCGAAGGTTGTAAGAGGAGAACGATATAGTCAACAATTCGCTTAGATAGAGGGGTGATTTCCCGATTAGAGTTTTATAAATGAGTCTGTACCAATGACATAGCTGACATGTTTGAAGTGAAGCCAACCAAAGTGTAGAGATCACAGTGATGAGAGCGGTAGGGAACACCAGTGACAAATCTTATTGTAGAGTGATAGAAAGCATCAAGCTTCCTAAGGGCAGCATTAGAAGCAGCCTTATAAATGACATCCCCATAATCTAAAATGGGTAGTACACACATCTGTACCAATAAGTACTTAGCTGGCCGTGTGAAGCATGATTTATTAAGGTAAAGAAAGCCAAGTCTAGCTTGAACTTTTGATTGTAGTTTAACGATATGTGGTTTAAAAGTAAGTGCACTGTCTAGCCAAATACCCAGATATTTATAAACTTCTACTTGCTCAAGGTCAACCTTACAAAAGGTACTAATTCTGCAGCCTTGCTCAAGAACTGCAGGATTGGTAACATTTGCTCCTCCCCTATTAAATAACATACATTTAGTTTTTTTATCAACATTAAGCAATAGACTTAGATCACAAAAAGACCTTTGAATCTGATTGAAACTTGTTTGCAAGTCTGATAACACTGAAGATAAAGTAGGGCCAATTGAATATAACATAGTGTCATCAGCATAGAGATGGATGTATGAATTATATATTCCCTTAGCAATATTATCATATAAATGGGAAAAAAACAGCTGTGATGGGGTGATGATCAGATAGAGATGTGGGATGAATACTGCTACTAATAATTAAGAACATAAGAATATAAGAAAGTTTACAAACGAGAGGAGACCATTCAGCCCATCTTGCTCGTTTGGTTGTTAGTAGCTTATTGATCCCAGAATCTCATCAAGCAGCTTCTTGAAGGATCCCAGGGTGTCAGCTTCAACAACATTACTGGGGAGTTGGTTCCAGACCCTCACAATTCTCTGTGTAAAAAAGTGCCTCCTATTTTCTGTTTTGAATGCCCCTTTATCTAATCTCCATTTGTGACCCCTGGTCCTTGTTTCTTTTTTCAGGTCAAAGAAGTCCCCTGGGGCGACATTGTCTATACCTTTTAGGATTTTGAATGTTTGAATCAGATCGCCACGTAGTTTTCTTTGTTCAAGACTGAATAGATTCAATTCTTTTAGCCTGTCTGCATATGACATGCCTTTTAAACCCGGGATAATTCTGGTTGCTCTTCTTTGCACTCTTTCTAGAGCAGCAATATCCTTTTTGTAACGAGGTGACCAGAACTGAACACAATATTCTAGGTGAGGTCTTACTAATGCATTGTAAAGTTATAATAAGGTGGTGCTTTTGGGTATAAAATCTATCTAACCATGCTCCAGACAATTGACCATTATTTATTTTGATCCAAGTATATTGTTTAGATCGATTATGTAAGTTTCTCCAGACGTCAACTAAATCAAATTTAGTCAGCACGCCAGCCAGCTCTCTCGCAGATTGGGGATTGGGTTCATCATGATTTCTGTCATAATTAAAATCCAGCGTACAGTTAAAATCCCTTCCCACCAAAATAAAATGCTCTGGATCACACTTCTCTAAAACCTGGTTGAGTTTTAAAAAAAATAAAATCCTGTCGTTATACAAATTAGGAGCATAGATATTAAAAAGATCAATAAAACCCCCATTTAATTTGAATTCAATTTTTAAAAGCCTCCCTTGTACAACCTCCTCTACAGACACCACGTCTACTCCCAGCCCCGGAGAGAATAAAACTGCGAGCCCCGCACTAACATTAGAGCCGTGACTTAAAATCACCTTCCCCTTCCACTCGGACAGCCAGTGCGCTTCAGTCCTGCAATACAATAAAATTTGCTTTTTTAAACTCAATAAAATGAAATAATTGGGTTCTCTTAAAATCAGCATGGCAACCGTTTATATTTAAAGAACTCAATAAAAACTTATCCATGAAGGAGGAAAAATAAAATAACAATAAATACAAAAAACAAGGGTAAAAGCTTTCAAATTGAATTGATCCATTAAAAACCTTTTGATTGCTCAACCATTGTTCTAGCAGTGCTTACAAACTTTTTCAAACGAAACCTCTTTTTCCAGTCAAACTCTAAACTCGCTTTTCTTAACAGTACATTAGCAGAGACTAAAAACAATTTCAAGTCAGGAAAGAAAAGTGGAATTTCAACTCCCTGTGGCAAAGTGGTAGATTGGTAGCAGGTGTATAGCAGGTGTGGTGCGGATGCAGTAATTCCAATAACAAACAGACAACAAAGTACGGGTGAAATGAGGGTTTTAATGATTAGAAATCCAATGGTCTGATGACCAGCCAGAAAACAATAATGAGCTGGCAATGCGCAGCAATGTGTATTGCACAGTAATGAAAAAGGGTTGCAGTCCCGCAAACAATAAATACGGTGTCCCAGGAAATAAGTTGATCGGGAAATAAGTTGATCAAGCTCTAGAATTTAAAGGGGAGGTTCCATTGTTTCTAATGCAAATGAGCCTAGGCCAGGAAATAAGTAGATCGAGCCAGGAAATAAGTAGATCGGATATATTAATGAACAATAAATAATTTAAAATTAATTTTGTAAGTATAATTTATATCAATTAGTAGATCTGATTTATTCAGCAGTATCAATTAGTAGATCTGATTTATTCGGCAGTATGCTGCTAGATAAGATTATGTGAATATCGCTTTAGATCAGATATATTAGCCTAACAAAAATGCATAATTTAAAATGACTTTTGTACGTATAATTTACATTAACATGTAGATCGGATATATTCGACAGTATTACGCTAGATAAGGGAATGTGAATATCACTGTAATATATATTAGCAGCAAATAAATAATTTAAAGTTAATTGTATGATTGTACATTTCTGATTGTGTATTTCTGTTTGTGTAACAAACGTTAACAAGCAAAATGTGTTACATATTGACGTTATTTTGCATTTCTGGAGGTGTTTTTGTTTTGGGAAGCACTACAGTATGGACAGCAGGTATGCAAGCGATTGTCCAAAAGTTAAAGCATGAGTTTCAATCATGGAAAACATTAAGCTCCATGCTGCGATTACTAACTAGGCCCCGGTGCACATCAATCACACGATGTACTTGAAAAACGTTGCTTATATAGTACAGTATTATTATTTTATATTTGTTCTTCCATTTATTTTTACATACAGTACTTTGTATATTAAATAAATAATTTAAAATGAATAGATCGGATATATTCGACAGTGTGATGCTACATAAGGGAATGTGAATATCGCTGTAATATATATTAGCAACAAATCATACTTGCCAACATTTGGAAACTGTTCAGCGGGATGCTAATCTCCGGGGTCATACGCATCATATACATGGGAGGAGTCATATGCAAAAAATACTCATTATCATATAATAGATGTATCCCCCCCCACCAACTCAACACGACACGACTATCATGACAGTAAAAATAGACATAATGAAGCGTTCTTACCTTTATATAAGTTAGTGATCAGTATCAAATATCAGGACTTTCTTCCTATGCATCAGGACGCATTTGCTAGGAAATCGGGACTTTCATGACCATATAGGGACTGTTGTCATGTATGACAAATACGTAATTTAAAAGTGTTATATATTTAACATTATTTTGCATTTCAGGATACTACAGGTATACGAGCGATTTTCCAAATGTTAAAGCATGAGTTTCAGTCATGGAAAAAATTGAGCTCCCTGCTGCGATGGTTCACATCAATCACATGATGTACTTGAAAAATGTTGCTTATACAGTATTATTATTTAGTATTATGTGCTTTGTTGTTTCATTTATTTTTACATACAGTACTTTGTATAATTAGGACAGAAAACGAACAGGAGACTGGTTATCATCATGCATGTATTTCAATTACAAGTTTGGGAAGAAACAGTACATTAATTAGTTAAAAACTAAAGAGTTAATGTCTTTGCTAAACCGTGGTAAATACGTGTAGATCAATACCAACCAAGATAGCTATTGTAAGAAAGAGAGATCATACAGTATATGTAGGCTACTGTAGATCAGCATGATTTTAAAAATGGTAAATTCCTGTAGTGCAACAACCATGTAAGACATAACGAGCAATCATATCTACCATGGCATACGTTTTTCATTTCTGTATTTGTCCTATCAAGAGGATTTGACAGGGTCCTTTTTTAACATAGTACAAATCTTATCCCTTAGTGATACTATAATGATTTCCATTGCACGAGAGTAGATGTTAAAACTTCATGTTGATTTGAACTCGGCTCTCGCCAAGATAAGCACCAACTAAGATGTAGCTTTACAGTAAACTAATGTGATCCATATGTGTCTCCATCCATTTGCGCTTCCTTCTATATAATGATGTAGATATCCTTCTGTCTGGTGTTAATGGCTGAAGTGTAATGCTGGCTCCAGGGATCAGCTTATTTGCCTCCCTAGCGCATCAGCACACACAACGGCTGTGATGCTGGCTCCGGGGATCAACCACAGTGCTGTCTCCCCAGCGCATCAGCATGACAACCGTCAGGATTGAGCTAAGTAGGGTACATCTCTGGGGTCTTCAAGTGGGCATCTTCCATCCTCTGTGTTTCATCGACTAGCCCACGACACCTCAAGAGGGCTTGACAGTGATTCTGGCGTCCCAGCATCATCCCCCTCCATCCCCCACTCAACTCAGCCCAGTTTACTTACCCGTACATCAGCGTTTCTTTCTTTCTATTGTGCTTGAGCTCCCCAGCCAGAATCTTTCCGTTTCAACCACAGCCAGTTGCTGCTCCTCTCTGCTGCTTCAGATAAGTTCTTCACTGTGCGACGCAACTCTTGGCCACTGAATCCGACGTCTCTGAGAAACCGGGTTGCAGAGTGTGCCTCAAATCCTCGACAACCCACCTCCACTGGGTAAACCCGGACTCTCCATCCTCGCTGTTTCGCTTCAGTGGCTAGTTGAGCATACCGCAGTTTCTTCCTCTTATACGCCTCATCTACAGCATCCTCCCATGGCACTGTTAACTCTACCAGGTGAACAAGGCGTGCTGATCCAGACCACAAGACAATATCTGGTTGAAGGTTAGTGGTGGCAATCTCAGGTGGAAAAATAAGCCGTTGACCAACATCTGCCAGCATTTTCCAGTCTAGCAGCTTCCAGTTGTCCTGGGCAAGGATTGGTTTTAACACTTTTTCTTGGTGGTTGCTCTCCTGGGCGGAGTGGTTGCTCTCCTACGCTTGTCTTCCAATGCTAAGGCCAAACATCACAGCACCTGGTCATGGTGCCAAGTAAACTGTCCTTGGCTAAGAGCCACCTTACATCCTGTCAAAATGTGCCTTAATTATTATTATTATTACTTATTTCTTAGCAGACGCCCTTATCCAGGGCGACTTACAATTGTTACATTATTTTTACATACAATTACCCATTTGTACAGCTGGGTTTTTACTGGAGCAATCTAGGTAAAGTACCTTGCTCAAGGGTACAGCAGCAGTGTCCCCTACCAGGGATTGAACCCACGACCTTCCGGTCAAGAGTCCAGAGCCCTAACCACTACTCCACACTGCTGCAGGTCATGAACACAAAGGACATGCGGGATCCTCTCCTACCCAGAGGTTTAGGTTCTGTGGTAATGGGAGAACATCATATGTTGACCTGATGAGAAAACTGATCCTGCTCTGTTCCATTGACCATAGGTCTTGCCAGCCAATCTGGCGTTGTTCCACACTCTCCCATCTCATCCATTCTCCCTGCTTGGCCTGGGAAATGGCCTTTATACACCTCATCCTCTCCTCCTGCTTTTGCACCTCGTTGACTACCAGCTTCCTCCATTGAGCTGGGGCTGCCTTGTGCCATGTAGGAGGAGCTGAACTGAGACCAAGACCCACTCTTCCATGCTGAACTTGCCCCATGATATCACCAATTCGAAGGGCAGCCTTTGCATCCTCCAGAGCTTTCTTTGCAGCCAACTTTCTTCCAGTTTTCAACACAGGTGCTGCCTCCCTTACCCATTTGTCACGTGACTCTACTAATGTCATTTCCAGTCGGACCTTGGCGTACTTAAACTCCTCGGTTAGAGCGGAGACTGGTAGCTGCAGTATTCCTTTACCATAAAGTCTCACTCTGCTGAGGCAGCGTGGAACTCCCAACCATTTCCTGATGTATGAACTGATTAAAGCTTCCAGCTTCTCTACTGTTGTCAAAGAAACCTCGTACACAGTCAGTGGCCACAGGAACCTCGGCATTAGACCAAACTGAAAGCACCAGAGTTTTAGTTTGCCTGGTAAAGCTCTGCTGACTATGCTCTTCAACCCTTCCACTGCTTGTTGTCTAACTTCTCCCACACGAACTGTGTCCTTTAGATCCCCGTTGTACCATCTCCCAAGACTCTTCATTGGCTTCTCAGACACTGTTGGTATTGCCTCACAATTAATGAAGAACGTTTTATCTACTACTTTACCTTTAATTATAGAGATGCTCCTTGATTTAGTGGGCTTGAATTGCATTCGTGCCCATTCAATGTTATTGGTTAATTTGCCCAATAACCGATTAGTGCAGGCTAATGTTGTAGTCATGGTTGTTATGTCATCCATGTATGCTCGAATTGGTGGTAGTCGCATTCCAGAAGCCAAGCGCTCTCCTCCCACTACCATTTTGATGCCCTAATGATTACTTCCATCGCCATGGTAAAAGCCAGTGGAGAAATGGTGCATCCTGCCATTATTCCAACTTCTAGGCATTGCCATGTAGTGCTGAATTCTGAAGTTGAAAAACTAAATTGCAAATCTCCAAAGTAGGCTTTCACTAAATTTGTTATTGTCATTGGTACACTGAAAAAATCAAATGCTGCCCAAAGAAGTTCATGTGGCACTGAACCATATGCATTAGCCAAATCCAGGAATGTCACATGGAGCTCCTTCCTCTCCTTTTTAGCTGATTGAATTTGTTGCCAGATCACATTGATGTGTTCTAAGCATCCTGGGAAACCTGGAATGCCCGCTTTTTGTACTGAAGTGTCAATGAAGCAGTTCTTTATTTAGCAGATGCCTTTATCCAAGGCGACTTACAGAGACTAGGGTGTGTGAACTATGCATCAGCTGCAGAGTCACTTACAATTACGTCTCACCCGAAAGACGGAGCACAAGGAGGTTGAGTGACTTGCTCAGGGTCACACAATGAGTCAGTGGCTGAGGTGGGATTTGAACCAGAGACCACCTGGTTACAAGCCCTTTTTTTAACCACTGGACCACACAGTGGTTACCTAATAGGTAAGTTGACAATCTCTGAGCAATAATGCTGAAGAAAATCTTGTACGTTTAATAGGGAAATAGGGCTAAACTGACTGATGCTTGTAGTTTTTTTTTCTTTAGGTATAAAGACTCCACCTGCTCGGCGCCATGCTCTTGGTACAACCTGTTTTTTCCATGCCACTTTCATCAATTTCCACAGGATTCGTAGAACTCCTGAAGCACTCTTGTACACTCTGTACGGAACTCCATTAGGCCCTGGAGATGATGAAGCCCTTGCTTTTTTCACAGCTCGCTCTACTTCTTTCCACTTAGGTGCACAGTCCTCCATTTGGTATTCTGGTGGATTGATAGGTGGGATGTCTGAAGGAATTGACATAGGCTCCTGCCTTTTTGAACCTGTATGTGTTTCCTCCAAATATCTCTTCAACTCAAACTTATGCTTTTAGTGTGCCATTCTTCTCACTGGTGAATAACTTCTTTACAAATTTGAATGGGTCTTTATAAAAGTTAGTTCTCGCACGCTCCTTCTTTTTGTAGCGTTTCCGTAGGCGCTCAGCTCTGCGCAATGTTGCAAGCTTATCTTTTCTGACCCTTTGTAAGAGATTGAGTCCCTCCTTCTGACTTTGTTCTGCTCTTCTTCATTGCTTCCTCAGCTGTCTCCTTTCTCTAACGAAGCGTTCAATCTCCTGCTGCTGTCTAGACTTTCCAGGAATAGTTTGTACTTTTTCCTTCCTTTTTTCAACTCCAAACCTCTTGCTTCCATATGCGTAGATGATGTCCCCAAATTTATCCAGCTTCTTTTCAACTGTTCCACTTCAACCTTTCCAATGCAAAGCAGAGATCTGTGTTTACTGTGTCCCATGCAGTTTTTTCACAAGCTCTTGGCCATTTAACTCCAGGCTTGTGCCCGTTGAGGTTCTTTTCTCTCTTATGCTGGTTTGGCTTTGTCCATGCAAGTCCTCCTCACATCTATGACAGGTGTGCTGATATCCTGCAAACTGTGGTTTGCTTCCTGTCGCTGGATTTCATTCGACTGACTTGACTGACTTCGTAAGAAGTATTGATCAGTGCAAGGCCCTTGTCCCTTCTCCCTCGAGCATTTCATTCTCCCTTGATGAATCTTCAAACCCCTGACCATTGTCGCCTTGCTCCAGCCGCAGACACAAACCTGGAGTTCCATGTCTTTGCTAACTGCAGATCTTGAACTAGTCTTTTGTGAAGTACTCTCCATACTCATATCCGTTTTTTACTGCAAGGAATACAATTGTCACGTTTACGAAGAATATGGCATTTATGTTAATGTATTGTGTGCAAACAACATGAGAGATTTTTTTTAAATTCCCAACCTGAGTACACGACACAATTCCTTACTAAAAAAAACTTTTGTCTGGCTATTTATTTGTGGTTAATTTTCTTCACCCTATCCCAATTTAAAAACCACAACCCTAAACCTAGAACCTGTTTTAAAAAAACAGAATTGTATGTGTAACAATAAATGTTAATGCTTAAGACATGCAGACAAATCAAGGTACTGTATATACTATTCATTTTTTTAACTCTCAGTGTAGGCCTACGTTTTGCCACGTCTAAACTGTAGTAAAGTTACAGCTATAATAATATTAAAATGTAAAAATACAAACTTGTCATACTAATATGATGGATGCAGCATGTCATCAGATTATATTACTGAAACATTTTAATTTTGATTAAAGATTGACAACATTTTGACGTGTAAAATCATTTAATATATAAATAAATCTCTGCGATCACACATAAACTACATCAGATTGACATCGATGTTATAGAAACATAAAAAGAGGTTTAAAACAGTTTACCATAGAAACAGTTGTCGATCACACATTTTAAAGTTCATACGAAAAGACAGTGGCACGAACATACACAGTCTAGTAAATAAAACGGCCAGATAAAAATAAAAAGCCATGCAGTGAACCTCCCCTTTAATCAAACTGTAGCCCCGCCTTACTTTTGTCTTACTGCGCTTGCGCGATCAACTTATTTCCCGGTCAACTTATTTCCTTCGACAACAGTACAAAACACACACAATTAGACACACACGATTACAGGTCCAAAGTGCATGCTCTCAGTGCTTGTGGTGAAGTACAATATATTACGTGCTATTGGTGAAAAACAAGTGCTGTGGTGATCCGGCCCCTGGCGACAGCTCCCGATTTGTGTTTAGCCGTCTAGTGCTATTTAACAAAAAAAATACAGACAGTTACTAAACAGAAAATATCAACAAAACACTCACAAACTCTTTATTTTTATTTTGGGTATATCTCCCAGTCCTTCCAGTTCCTTGTATCTCTGAAACCCAAGCAAAGGAAAAGATTTACAATTCTCCGGCCCCTTTTATGCGATTATGCATGACCCCTTGGTAAACGATTACAGCTGATTCTTATGCCTGCAGCTGCTACCTCGTTTACCTTACAGGTCAATACGTTCCTGCACCGGAGTCTCGCCTTCTTCCAGGCTGACTGACTTCCCGACCCAGGGAATGAACTGTCAGGTCAACCTGTCCACAGCCTTTCCCTTTCACTACTTCGTACCCTCACAGGTCCAGAGGGAGATTTACAACCAGAACTCATTATATTTCCGTCACACTCCCTTTTTACCCTTTTTGCTGTCCATAAAATTAATAAACTGTTCAAGCGAATACAGTTTTTTTTTTGGGCTGACCTGATGTCGGAGAGCATCGAAGTGTGAGAGAGCTCTCCCTCCTCATCCTCGTCCTCTCCCGCGAACGCCTCCCATTCCTCGGCCGAATCCTCCTCTCTGGCTCCCGACTCATCTTCCTCCAGCCATGAGGACTCTGCTGAGGACTGGGCTATGGTGTCACTGGATGTTAGTCCAGCGCTGCCATGGCCTGATCACCGCCGTCGCCGCCGCTCTCCCCCAGCCCCAACTCTCCGACGGCGGCAGCGCTGGGCTGAGACCCCACATCACCACCAACCAGCGAGCCTTGGCTTGGCTCCCCCGGAGCAGCAAGTTGAGACTCCACGCTACCTTTGTGAGCCGCCACAGGGCCCCAGATAGACTCCCCCATGACCACTGCTTCAGCTCTTTTCTGCATTTTCTTTTTTTTTATGACAGCAGTAAAGCTCCCCTCCGGATCGGCAGGGGGTTCCTGTACAGTTGACTGTGTAGACTGCTCTGCTGCTGCAGACTGCTCCTCCGCAGCAACCCTCTTCTTAACTCGGGGCGCAGGCATGGGCGTCTCCGCCGACTCCTCCACCTGTGCTCCCTGAACACCCTCAGCCTGACCAGCCCTCTGCCTTTCAGTGCTGCCCCCCACCGCAACTGCCGATCTGAGTTTAGGGCAGGCTTGCTTCATGTGCCCTTCCTCGCCACAAAGAAAGCATTTCATTGTGTCCGAGGTTGCAAAAATAACACACTCTTTCCCCTCTACATTCAGATCCTGCCCCGGGTTATGCGGCAATACCAGCACTTGTCTACTAAAAGACAACACATGTTTCACCTTGGGATTCTTACAGCCTAGCGGAATCATTCTAATAGGGGACATGATTTTACCGTATCTTGCCAATTCTCTTTTGATCACTACATTTGGAATAAAAGGGGAAACATTTGATAAAACCACTTTCCTTAGAGGAGTTGAAAGAGGTAAAGCAGTAATAAAAGCACCATTGACAGAAAATCCTTCCTCCACAATCTTGTTTCTTGACTTAAAAGCACAAAAATGGCCTTATTCATACATGAAGCAGATTTAATGTTGTTAAAACCAATTGTCTTACCGACCGATAACAGAACATCCTCACGGAAACTTTGTTGTCGGGCACACACCTGAACCCATGTCTCCGTGTCAGTCCCTCTATACCGCCGGAGTGTGAGCCCATCTCTACACACACTAACTTAGCCTCCCAAATGGCAAGGCCAATAGATAGATAAATAAATAAATAAATATACAATTAAAAAAATAAAGGCTACAAACAAATAAAGTTTTTTTTTAAGGAAACTTATGAAATTCCTTTTAAATTAAGCGTGTAAAAATTGTAAAACCAAGACTGTAAGAACAGAACTGCACTATTCAAACACACCGCTCTCAGCTCACAAGCCCCTCCCACAATCCTGAGAGAGAGAGAGAGAGAGAGAGATATCAGAGATTAGAGATCGAGAGCTACATTAAATATTATTATCATTTGGCTACCTTTGCTTTGGCCATAGTGCCTTTTCCTTTCTGTTTTCCCGTTTGTGTTTGTTCTGTTTATTTGTTTGCTTTGAGTGTGTTTATTAAATATGCGCCATAGCGCTTAAACGCATTTCTCTGCCTGTGTGTCTGTCTTCCGGTTCTGTCATAGCAAAGCATCACCCTGTCACACTCTCTCATCGCCATCCCGCCCTCTTCCATCTCCACATACCTCCATATACAGTTGAACCTCGTGTATCTGCTCCCCGCTAATCCGCTCCTTCAATTACCCGCGGGCGCTCGAGTATATATATATATATATATACAGTCACCTTCAAAATTATTGGTAAAGATGAGCAAAAAAGACTGTATAACACATATAATGAGCTATATTTTATGCTCAAATATATGGGAAAACCATATTCTTTTATTCTAATACAATTGCTCAGAGAAAAAGGGTTTTATTAACAAGTAATGACATTTTTTCTCAAAAAGATAGGTGTCAGAATTATTGGCACCCCTAAAGATTCTTATAAATAAAATCAAACAAAATTCAATCTGCATTAACATTCTACTTCTTTAAGTTAATCTCAGTCTTAAGGAACTGTATTGTGGCCTTCCATGGCTTCCTGTTTCACTGGGGTATAAAAATGAGGTAACACGCATATGAAATCCATTTGTCATCCATCACCATGGGGAAAGGCAAAGAACTCACAAATGAAAAGAGACAAATGGTTGTTGACCTTCATAAATCAGGCAATGGGTACAAAACATTAGCTAAAAAACTAAATATACCGCTTACCACTATTAGGGCAATAATTAAGAAGTTCAAATCCACTGGAACAGTGGTAAACTTGCCTGGTAGAGGACGCAAGTGTATCTTGCCCCCACGCACAGTGAGGCAGATGGTTGGGGAGGCAAAAGGAAATCCAAGCGCCACAGTTGGAGAATTACAGAACTTGGTTGCATCCTGGGGTTACCAAGTCTCCAAATCTACAATTAGACGCCACCTCCATGCCAGTAGGCTATATGGAAGGGTTGCCAGAAAAAAGCCTTTATTGAGAGCAACCAACAAACGTAAGCGCCTGGAGTTTGCTAAACGGCATTGGCACTTCGATTGGAGCTGGGTGCTATGGTCAGATGAGACGAAAATAGAGCTCTTTGGCCACGCACACCAGCGGTGGGTTTGGCGTCAAAAGAAGGATACGTGTGCAGAAAAGAACCTCATACCTACTATAAAATATGGTGGTGGATCTTTGATGTTATGGGGCTGTTTTGCTCCCACTGGTCCTGGGGTACTTGTTAAGGTCAACGGCATCATGAACTCTACCCAATACCAGGAAATTTTAGCCAAAAACCTGGTTGCCTCTGCCAGGAGGCTGAAACTTGGCCGCAAGTGGATCTTCCAGCAAGACAATGACCCCAAGCACACATCAAAATCCACAAAGAAATGGTTAATTGACCACAAAATCAACATTTTGCAATGGCCATCTCAGTCTCCGGACTTGAACCCCATTGAAAACGTGTGGTTTCAATTGAAGAGGGCAGTCCATGAGCGCAGACCGAAGGATATCAAGGATCTGGAAAGATTCTGTATGGAGGAATGGTCTAAGATCCCTCCCAATGTGTTCTCCAATCTCATTAAACATTATAGAAAAAGACTCAGTGCCATTATGCTTGCAAGGGGAGGGTGCACAAAGTACTGAAAACAAGGGTGCCAATAATTGTGACACTTCATTTTTTTTGGAAATAAATTTATAATTTGAGAAATGTGTAATTTTCGTTGATTCCATTGAATCATTAATAAAGTCAAATATATTCCACATGTTGGAAAATTACAATATAGCTCAGTACTGGTATTATTTATTTTATACAGTCTTTTTTGCTCATCTTTATCAAGGGTGCCAATAATTTTGGAGGTGTCTGTATATATTAAAAACATACCGGTACCTGTTTATTTTTAAATCGTATTTTGCGTGCCTCATTTCCAACAAATGCCTTCCTGGACAGTTTTTTATTCTCTTCCTATAAACCAATTGATGGAAATATTTTTTCCATAAAGTGAAGAGACATTTTAGCGGGAGTACACTTTAAAAGAAAGACTTTGTGCAGTGTGAAAAAAGGCAGTTAGAATTTAAGCCCAGTGAAAGTGTTTTGCCTAGTATGAAAAGAAAATAAAAGATTTATATTAGTACATATAGCGTTTGTGGAAAAATGAGAAGTTATATAGCATATTTTTTAATCAACTTTAAAATTTAAACAGTTATATTTTGTTTGAAATACAACAAAAAACAGCAACTGCGTTTTTACTGTATGCATTGTATTTTGGGAACAATTCAAAGCTGGGCAATCTAGTGCATAAGGGGGAGCTGGAACGAGACGGAACAGTACTTTAATTAATTAAATTGCATTAAAAATCAGCATAGAAAGTTACACACGTGAGGAGAATATTTTAGCAATCAGAAACGATTAATAGCATGCTGTCATTAACCCGTTCCGGCCCAGAGCCTTCTTTTTATCAACAAAAGGCTCCTGGAACACTAGGTTCCGAAGGTGCAAAGACGACGAAAATGATACACATAATACAACTAAGTGAGAGCAACATAACACTATTGAAAAAAACCACCGAACCCACCTTTAACTGCCCATTCCGGGTAATAAAACTGTGTATTTATTTTTGTTTAAGGGTCTAGGAATAAGAATACGAAGAATATGCTCAAAAGAAGGTGACTATGTAAAACAAAGAAATGTATTAAAAACAAATCTTAAAAAAAGAGGATACAAAGAAAGAATTATAGAGACAGAGTTAAGAAAAGTGGATAAACTAAAAAGAGATGATCTACTAGATTATAAAAATAGAGATAAAAAGATCAAAAGAGTCCCATTAGTAATGACTTACTCTAAACTTTTGCCCAATATTTCTAAGATAGTTTGGAAACACTTGCGGATTCTACATAATTCAGAAAAATTTAAAAAAGTATTTCTTAAGGCCCCAGTTGTAGCATTCAAAAGAGAAGCTAATTTAGATGATATTTTAGTTCACAGTAAACATAAAAGAATAATTGACAAAATAGGTTCTATGAACATGTGCACCAGTAGATGTCAAGTGTGTAAATACATAGACAAAAGTAAAAATATAATTAAACATTAGAACACCACATATCCACTAAAAACTAATACCTACTGTAAAAATAGCAATGTTGTTTATGGAATAGCCTGTGAAAAATGTGATGAAATCAAATATGTTGGAGAGACTGGAACTACTTTATATAAATGAATTCAGAACCACCTTTCATTAATTAGAAATAAAAAAATGAATGAACCAATAGTACAGCACTTCACCAGTCAAGGACATGACATAAATGATGTAAAGTTTGTAGTATTAGAACAGCTAAAATTAGACAATGCGACATATAGAAGAATAAAAGAAAGTAAATGGATAAATAGACTGAACATGATTATGCCAGCGGGACTCAACAGAAAAGAATGAACTAATTAACTTCAATAGATATATAACATTTAAATAAATAAACAAAATTCATTCAAAAGTTGTGCATGCTGATGCGCTGGGGAGGCCAAATCTAGACTGATCCTCAGAGCCAGCAAGGCCAAATCTAGACTGATCCTCAGAGCCAGCATTGCATGATATAATA
Organism: Acipenser oxyrinchus oxyrinchus; assembly: GCA_030684275.1. Classification (NCBI taxonomy): domain Eukaryota; kingdom Metazoa; phylum Chordata; class Actinopteri; order Acipenseriformes; family Acipenseridae; genus Acipenser; species Acipenser oxyrinchus. The sequence continues at coordinate 736,908 of CM060287.1, read as the reverse complement.
AAAATATAAATTTATATAAAGTAATGTTAATTAGAATTAATACAGATTCAAAGATAGAAGTAAAAATGATGTCACAATATATAGAACACCATTATATCATGTAAGAATAAATCATGGATTTGAATGTAAACAATAAAAAGTAGTTGTCATGCCGTCAAAAACCTATAAATACCTCCAATGTTTTGATTCAAACACAGGCTCCCTTGAGAAAGATATGTACAACATATCGAAACGTTGGGCAGCTGGCTCTGAGCTAAATATATATATACACACACACAGTATATATGAACGAGTGGTAGTGTGGTGCCGTTAGACTCCAGCGTTTTCTTTCTATTTTAGAGACTGGACAGACTCCGTAGTCAGGTGAGTAATCTTTATTTACAATATTTACACAGACTTTTGCTCATTCAATTCTTTACGCCCTGTACGGGCCACTAACTAGCTCACTTCTTCAGCCCTTTCTATTCTTTCTCTTTCAGGTCCAAGCTGCTGTGGTCTCCGTTAGTAGCACACTTGGTTATTTTACTACCAGTGTGTAAAAAGGTGTTTCCTCCGGGTGGAGTAAACCAGGAACACAGATAGAATAAGTAGAAGCTCCCTCTGCTGGAGTGAGCCGGAACTACAGGTAAGTATAGTAGAAACTCCCTCTGCTGGAGTGAGCTGGAATCACAGGTGAGCTTGGTGCAGGTTCCCTCTGCTGGAGTGATCCAGGAACACAGGTAAGTTGGGCACAGGTTCCCTCTGCTGGAGAGGTCCAGGAATACAGGTAAGTTGGGTGTCGGATCCCCTTTGATAATCTCCTGGAACATAGACAAACAGACAACCAAAACTTCCCTTGCTGGAATGATCCAGGGACATACATGCATATGAACAAGTGGTTATGGGGAAGCTGCCACCACTGACGAGTTCCAGAATGTCTGTAGAATGAAGCTGGCCTCCTTGACAGAACGGTGAAGTAATGGAAACCCTGTGGAACGGCGGGGTTTGAACAGAACAGTCCCGAAACAATAAAAACTTTTTTTTAATCCCAGTGTCCCATGTCTGAGTTCTGGTTGAATAAAGCACCTCTCTCACACGCTGCTGTCTCGCTGCGCCTGCAGCTACTGTGTACAGTGAGTCCCGGGTTTGTTTCTCTTTCGTTTACCACACAGCACTTTTAATGCTTCAATGTAGTCTATTCTCACTCTGCACCGACTAAGCGCTCGCTGAGTATTTTACACTACCAATAAACAGCAGTAACACAGTTCATTGTAGCAAAACATAAACGGATATCAAAATAAATCGGAGCAAACAAAAAGCCCCCTCAACAAGAGGATAAACACATACAGCTGCTCTATAAGACTGACTACCACTGAGAAGTCTCGTACTTACTATATCCTAGAGGGAAGCCACGAACAAATAAACCCAATGTTGGTTAGGCAGGACAATCCAGCGGTGTTCCCCACGATCACCACGATTGTTCTGCCTGGCTTCCTTTTAAAGCCCTGTTACCTCGCCTCTCCAATTTACCCTGGGCTTTCTGGGATATGCAGTTTTTTTCTCCGCGATGCCATTTCTTAAAGGCGTCACCGTCCTTATCTTCACAATATATATATAATTTTATTTTAGCAGAACCATATTTTTAACATTGTTTTTCTCTTTTCTTTATAGTGGAATATAGTGAGGCCTTCTTTCTACTTTGCAGGGAAGGAGGTGATAAAGTAACAGTATTTGCACAAGTAAAACAATTGCAAAGGTCTAGAATTGCTGGTAGCCCCTAACTGTAACAGTTATGTGTGATTAAAAAAATAATAACACGTGTATAAAGCTGCAACAGTTTCACAACATTTATTTTTTGCACAACTTCTTACAATGATAAAAATGTATTTAAATGTATTCAACATGTTCATATACAGTGCTGTGAAAAAGTATTTGCCTCCTGTCTGATTTTTGCATATTTTTAACACTGAATGTTATCAGATCTTCAACCAAAACCTAATATTAGATAAAAGGGACCCTGAGTGAACAAATAACACAAAAAATTGATACATATTTCATTTATTTATTAAAGAAAGTTATGAACACCCAATGCCCCAGTGTGAAAAAGTAATCGCCCCCTTAGACTCAATAACTGGTTACGCCACCTTTAGCAACAATAACTGCAACCAAACGCTTCCTGTAGTTATTGATTAGTCTCTCACAGTGCCATGGAGGAATTTTGGCCCACTCCTCCATGCAGAACTACTTCAGCTCAGTGACATTTGTGGGTTTTCGAGCATGAACTGCTCATTTCAGGTCCTGCCACAACATCTCAATGGGGTTTAGGTCTGGACTTTGACTAGGCCATTCCAAAACTTTAAATTTCTTGTTCTTCAACCATTCTGATGTAGACTTGCTTGTGTGTTTCGGATCATTGTCTTGCTGCATGACCCAGCTGCGCTTCAGCTTCAGCTCACGGACAGATGGCCTGATATTCTCCTGTAGAATTCTCTGATACAGAGCAGAATTCATGGTTCCTTCAATGATGGCAAGGCGTCCAGGTCCTGATGCAGCAAAGCATCCCCAAACCATGACACTACCACCACCATGCTTGACCATTGGTATGAGGTTCTTACTGTGGAATGCAGTGTTTGGTTTTCGCCAGACATAACGGGGCCCATGTCGGCCACTTTTGGCTCATCTGTCCATAGAACATTGTTCCAGAACTCTTGAGGATCATCCAGGTGCTTTTTGGCAAACTTGAGATGAGCATTCATGTTCTTTTTAGTGAGCAATGATTTCCGCCTTGCTACTCTGCCATGAATCCCATTTTTGCCCAGTGTCTTTCTGATAGTGGAGTCATGAACACTGACCTTAGCCGAGGTGAGAGAGGCCTGCAGATCCCTGGATGTTGTTTTAGGGTTCTTTGGGACTTCCTGGACGATTTTACGCCTTGCTCTTCAAGAGATTTTGGCAGGACGGCCACTCCTGGGAAGATTCACTACTGTCCCAAACTGTCTCCATTTGGACAATATGGCTCTGACTGTGGTTCAGTGGAGCCCCAGAGCCTTAGAAATGGCTTTGTAACCCTTTCCAGACTGATAGGCATCAACAACTTTTTTTCCGGAGGTCTTCAGGAATTTCTTTTGTTCGTGGCATGATGTGCCTCTAGAACCTGTGTGCTGACAACTTCACTCTGATGGTAAGGACCAAAGTTAGTCAGATTTATATTCGGCAGGGGTGGCCCAAATCAGGCCTGGCTGTTAACCAAAGTACTCAGACAGCTGACCCTAATTATCCCTTTAATTGGGTTGCGTTAACTAGGGGGGGCAATAACTTTTTCACACCTGAAGATTGCATGTTTGATTACCTTGCACACCAAACAAATGAAAGAAGCACCAAACTTTGGTGTCATTTTTTCTCTCAGACTCCCTCTATATACTACTACAACCCACAAAATAATCTGACCAAATACAATGCGAAAAATGTGCAAAAATGCAGAAAATCAGACAGGGGGCAAATACTTTTTCACGGCACTGTATGTACATATATTTGATACAAAATTGATACAATGCAATTACAGTGCAAAGACACAATACCTTGCAATTATGTAGTTTACAACAAAAAGCATATAAGATAAATTCTCAAACTGAACGCAGTAGGGATTCAAGGAAATGCATACACATGGATTAGGGAGTGGTTAACATGTAGAAAACAGAAAGTACTGATTAGAGGAAAAACCTCAAAATGGAGCGAGGTAACCAGTGGTGTACCACAGGGATCAGTATTAGGTCCTCTGCTATTCCTAATCTACATTAATGATTTAGATTCTGGTATAGTAAGCAAACTTGTTACATTTGCAGATGACACAAAAATAGGAGGAGTGGCAAACACTGTTGCAGCAGCAAAGGTCATTCAAAATGATCAAGACAGCATTCAGAACTTGGCAGACACATGGCAAATGACATTTAATAGAGAAAAGTGTAAAGTACTGCATGCAGGCAATAAAATGTGCATTATAAATATCATATGGAAGATACTGAAATTGAAGAAGGGAACTATGAAAAAGACCTAGGAGTTTATGTTGACTCAGAAATGTCTTCATCTAGACAATGCGGGGAAGCTATAAAAAAGGCCAACAAGATGCTTGGATATATTGTGAGAAGTGTTGAATTTAAATCAAGGGAAGTAATGTTAAAGCTTTACAATGCATTAGTAAGACCTCACCTAGAATATTGTGTTCAGTTCTGGTCACCTCGTTACAGAAAGGATATTGCTGCTCTAGAAAGAGTGCAAAGAAGAGCAACCAGAATTATCACGGGTTTAAAAGGCATGTCGTATGCAGACAGGCTAAAAGAATTGAATCTATTCAGTCTTGAACAAAGAAGACTACGCGGCGATCTGATTCAAACATTCAAAATCCTAAAAGGTATAGACAATGTCGACCCAGGGGACTTTTTTGACCTGAAAAAAGAAACAAGGACCAGGGGTCACAAATGGAGATTAGATAAAGGGGCATTCAAAACAGAAAATAGGAGGCACTTTTTTACACAGAGAATTGTGAGGGTCTGGAACAGATACGAAAGACAGATACGAAAATGGGAAGTAGCATTAATGAGACAAGGCTGGGGTTTGGTGGGAGAATGCTCCTATGGTAACAAATGCCAGTCAAATGTTGTTGAAGCTGACACCCTGGGATCCTTGAAGAAGCTGCTTGGTGAGATTCTGGGATCAATAAGCTACTAAAAACCAAACGAGCAAGATGGGCTGAATGGCCTCCTCTCGTTTGTAAACTTTCTTATGTTCTTTCTTATGTTCTAATGCAACAGGAGGAGGGAGGAGGAGGTGTTTTGGGCAGGGGTGTGTTGGGGGCTATTGTTGGTTGTTTTGGGCAAGGGAGGGAGGGAGCAATTACTGAATGGCTGGATGTTGTGAGCACGGGTGTGGAGTGTGATTGTGGGGTTATATGGGGTGTTTATCATTGGGCTTTGTAGTGGTGTCGGGGTTTACAAATAACTTTGTTCATTAGCTGCCTTAGTCTTTTATTTGCTCCCAGTTCCCGTTCCCTTTTTCTTATTAATTTAATAAACACTGGCTTGAGACGTGTTGTAAAAAAAATCTGACATGCTCCACCTCATTTGTACCCACAGGGGTTGTATGTTATATTACAGGCTAATGAAACCCCAGTCTCATCATGCTCAACAGATACCACGTTAAAAATGCGATACAGTTTAACAATCCGACCTACATCTCACTCGTTTTACATTGCAGTCTCAATATCACACATTTACTGGTGTCGCTTTTGCATCTCACTCTAAAAACAGTCTCATCAACAACACTAGCTTGTTAAAGTGAACAGTCAACAATTTCTCTGTGGTTACACAGTCAACACAACCTGGAATGCTTGTCAACGCGAAGCACATTCAGAAGTCATGACACTTTGGAGAAATGAGTACAGAGAGTTCTCAGCCAGGCCCAACGCCTTGAAGGGAGCCCAATGCCCCGAAGGGGGGCCCTGATGAAGGGGGAACTTTTTTTTGTTTTTAATATATATAAAATATTTTAAAACATCTAGCCCTGCACAAGACCCTTTGCGTTCCCACCACCACATTAAAAAGAAAAACTCCCGTACTGCACACCGAGCCGATGTGCTTCTGTGGTGTAATGATTGTGTATCCAGGCGCTGTCAAACACTTCCTTTCACACGAATTGAACTTTCGCATTTCATATTTTACTACACCAAAAAGCTGAAAAAAGGTATAGTAATTTGATGTATTTTTTAAAAGACTTTTAAAAACTTTAAAAGAACTCCTAAAGTTGCACAATATATACCTCAGTATGAATTACTCTATTATTAAGATCTATAATTGACGGTAGACACAATTATCTATAGCTGACGTAAACACAATTAGAGAATGATCAGTTATATTGCTTAAAATACAAATATATTTACCAATACAGGCTATTTGTTAAGAGCAGAGATGAGTGGTTTATTTTTGGCACGAGATAAATAAAATAGTGTATAGCAACACCATTAAAATGTAGTTTATGCTAAAAACGTATGTTATTTGATGTTAAGTAAGCTTCCAATTAATGACTATTACACGTGGAGTTTGTACAAAAAAATATTTATTCACTTACCTAAAAACAAAGTTTGAATATTGTAAATAACTTAAACATAACTAGTTTGAGAAAGTGTAAACTATCCTGCTGCAGATTTTAATTAAGATATTGAAACTTCTACGCATCATTGACAGTCCATTATCAAAATACTGTATCGGTTGAAATGATCTTCCTCAGACACTGCTAAGATTGCAAGTATCATTGCTTGGTTTAGACTACAGTATAGTACAAAGTCGGATGAATGTAGAACCATGGGTGGGGGGGGGGGCGGTAGCGGAACATACCAATCCTCCCCGGGGCCCATGACGGCTCTCGGCGGCCTTGTTCTCAGCATACCACATGAACTATTAAACTGATTATTAGAAAGTAAAAATACAGAATCTTACACGTGGTTTCAAACAGCACCAGATAAAAGGTTTCACATCTAAGACATAGAACCGTTTTTGCTCAATTTTGTTTTCCTGAGAGTACAACGCATAGTTGAAATTTGCTTCTAGTGCTTAATCAGTAAAAACAAGATCTGGTCAATAACACGATGATCTCTGTCGTCACTGAATTTGTAGGCACATGTAATGTTCCGATCCAGTACAGTATTAAAGTAGTGATCAGTGCCTCTTTGCAGGTGTTTCTATCAAGGCTGAACAGTGTAGTGTGTAAAGTCTACTAGACAGTACAAATCAACGAACATCCCCTCGGCTGAATACCCATTCTTGAATTTGAAGTAGTTCAATTCATATTAATGAGAATGGGCAATTGAAGGTCGGTTAACACTTCGGACAGTTTTTGTAAGTATGTTACTCACTGTATTATGTGTCAGCTGTATCTTTTTTCATCCCCTGTGCAGCTTCTGGGCAGCTTTATTAATCAAGCTGTTTATTGCACGAAATGGGCAGTTAAAGGTGGGTTTGGTGGTTTTTTTCAATAGTGTTATGTTGTTCTCACTTAGTTGTATTATGTGTATCATGTTCATACTCTGTGCAGCTTCGGAACCCAGTGTTCCGGGTGGTTTTAGTAATAATTAAACACTTTATAATGTGGAATGGGCAGTTAAAGGTGTGTTCGGTGTTTTTTTTCAATAGTGTTATGTTGTTCTCACTTAGTCGTATTATGTGTATCATGTTCATACTCTGTGCAGCTTCGGAACCCAGTGTTCCGGGTGGTTTTAGTAATAATTAAACACTTTATAATGTGGAATGGGCAGTTAAAGGTGTGTTCGGTGTTTTTTTTCAATAGTGTTATGTTGTTCTCACTTAGTTGTATTATGTGTATCATGTTCATACTCTGTGCAGCTTCGGAACCCAGTGTTCCGGGTGGTTTTAGTAATAATTAAACACTTTATAATGTGGAATGGGCAGTTAAAGGTGTGTTCGGTGTTTTTTTTCAATAGTGTTATGTTGTTCTCACTTAGTCGTATTATGTGTATCATGTTCATACTCTGTGCAGCTTCGGAACCCAGTGTTCCGGGTGGTTTTAGTAATAATTAAACACTTTATAATGTGGAATGGGCAGTTAAAGGTGGGTTTGGTGTTTTTTTTTCAATAGTGTTATGTTGTTCTCACTTAGTTGTATTATGTGTATCATTTTCGTCGTCTTTGCACCATCGGAACCCAGTGTTCGGGGAGCTTTTTGGTGATAAAAAGAAGGTTCTGGGCCAGAACGGGTTAATTCTTAATTAACCGGGCCGTTCCATCTCGTTCTGGCTTTTACCCATCCCTGCATAAGGCTATGTGATGGACCAGGTCATTGCTACCGCAGCTGAAGCAGGTAGGCAGGCAGGTGAAAGCCGGAATAGAGGCACGGAGACACAGAGATGCGGTGAACACGCTGCACTGGCGCGCAGTATTTATTAATACAAATAAACAAAAACAAACACTTGCGGACACTACCAGCAAAGGTAGAGTAAGTACGGAGGCAACCGGCAAAACAAAACACTCCAAAAACTATAAATTAAATGTGCATGACTCCTCACTGAGATCGCGCAAAATAGCTCTGCAGCAGCCCTGAACTAAAATATAACTACCTTTTATACGCTCTGCCGAGACACAAACACCAGCTTAATTAACAGCTGGCAGCGATCTCGGGCGGAGCGCACACATACAAACACCAATTAAATCAGTAAATCTATTTACAACTAGTACAAATACACAAATGTATACAAATCCCCATGTGCAGGGTATTCACCCTGCCACAGGCTAACAGATTTTTTTTCTAATGAAACAGTTAACTTATTTAAAAGCTTTCTTCTGTCTTTTGGTTTACATTACAAGGTTTGTGTGTGTGTGTGTGTGTGCGTACATTTTGCATTCTAAGTCATATTCAATCACACCCCGTTTTTCCACAGATTTCACGTATCCGCGGGCCCTTGTCCCCCAATGCTGGCAGATAAACAAAATTCAACAGTACAACCAGGGTCTTCCTGAGTCAGACCAGATTAGCTGAGCATATCAGTGTGAAAGAAGCATCAAAGAGGGAGTGGTCTTACTGGACTAACTTGAATTCTTTGGGCTTTCTCTTTCCAGCATCCAACAAAGAGCTTGGGTCCACTTGACAGCTACATCAACACAGACAGGCTTGCCACGTTCCAAGCTGACAATGGCAAGTACTGGTGCAGTGTGCCTCATTCATCAGGCATGAACAACATTGAGGCTGAAAGTCCCATTATTGAAGACTGGTGCAAGTTCAAGGTGCTTTATGCCTCTGAAGGGAAGATCCTGCTTCAGGACAAGCTAGGCATGTACCTCAGCAGAATTAACTGGGGAGGCATTGGTGGGATTGACTCCATTATGGCAAGCAAGGCTGAGCCTGACATCTTTTGTGAATTCAAAGTCTTCCTCGACAGTGGGAAAGTCATCTTGAGAGCTGACAATGGGAAGTTCCTGTCTAGAGTCGCCCGCGGTTTTAATAAGATGAACATAGAGGCTGCCAAAACTGCTCCAGATGAATTCTGTAGTTTTGCCATCAGTAGTGGAGAACCAACAAGACCAACACCAGTAAGATGATTTTCACTCCTTTAACCCATATTCTGATGTGATTTATATGTGCATAGGGGCCCACATTTGTCTCATCCACAGTATCTAAATACACTTATTCGGTGTGTAAACAAAGTTAGAATAGCGCCCTCTTATTGGAAAAAACTGTGTCTACTTGCCATATGTTCTACTCTACAGGATGAGAGTTCTAAAGAAGGGGAACTCGGCACTGTAGACATTTTGTGTTCCAGTCCAGGATATGCCATTGCCCACTGTGACAGTGAGTTCCCAGGGTGGTGCTGCACAATTGGCTGAGAGCCACCAGGGGGTTGGGTGGGTTAAAAATGCCTCAGTGTGCACTGAACAACCCCTATATTTTCTTTTTTTGTCTTTTTTTTAAATTTGGAATCGACAATTATTTTACCCCGTTTTCTCCCCAATTTAGAATGGCCAATTATTTTTTAAGACCCCGTCTCACCGCAGCGACCCCTGGTAACTCAGGAGAGGTGAAGACAAGTGCAATGCTTCTTCTGAAATGTGTGCTGTCAGTCCGCCCGCTTTCTTTCACTCTGCAAGCCGACAGTGAAGCCAACCACCCTTATTCAAGTTTACCATGGTAATACCCTTGTAAACTGTGGTAATAACACAGTATACCAGAGTAAATCATTGTAAATCACAGCAATTCAGAGTAAACCATGGTGAACAACAAGTTGAAATGGTAGTATAGCATATTAGAATAAGGTAAAATATGGTAAATCATGGTAAGAGAACCACATACAATTGAAAATTGTCTTTACAGTCTGAAATATTTCATTCATATTTCATCATTCAGTGTACTATTAAATGCTAAATGAAAAATAAGTCATAGCTTTTGGGCATATCTTTGACCGTACACTATGCTTACAAAATATAAAATGGCCACTCAAAAAGCAGAAGCGATGTCTTTTCTAAGAAGTTGAAATAAACTGTCTAACATGAATAACTAGGGATTTCTGTAAAGTGAACATTTGCTGCATTATGAGACATTTTCTGATGATACATTAACTAATAATCAAAACTAGGGCATTCTTTTGCAATATTAAATAGGTTAGCAATGAAATAACATTATGTAAGCCAGAATTTTAATTTTTGGTATCCTGAAGCTTTATTTATTGCAAACAAAATGACCTGAAACATATTAAAAGTACATAAATGTAGACAGACCAACCAACATTTGCACCAAATTTTTCAGAAAAATACAAAATGTTAAAAGTTCAAATTTATTTGAAATAATAACCTGCTTCATTGTTTAATCCTTGCATTCAGTTGTTTTTTTGTTTGTTTGTTTTTTAATCAGGGAAGACTTGCATTAAAAACTTGCAAAGTTTTGCACTAAGAAACATTAAAAATCAGTATGTTAATTTAAGGGCTTGCACAACCAAACTGTTTTGTATTTTATTTATTTATTTATTTATTTATTTATTTATTATTAGTTTATTAAGTTATCTAACATATTTATCCAATAATTATATCTGAATGCAATGTAACAAATTGACCACAGGAGGAAAAGTTATGCTATTGTGCTATTGTGGGAGCAAATCAACAATAGGAAAATGGCAGGGTAAACAGTGGTGTATATGGAACTGGAATATCAGGGTAAAAATACTGATTTAAAAAAAATTCTCAAAATGAACTCTAACTTGTGCGTGCACTGTCACCACGCTCCCTAAGCCACGCACATTGCTGCATCTTGCAAAGAAGACGTGTCTGCTTGTATCACACAGGTAATCTGTATTAATAAGTTTATGAACTTAAAAAGTTATTTTCATCAAAACGTTTTGTGATAATGATTTCCATTACATGAGAGTAGATGTTAAAACTTCATGCTGATTTGAACTTGGCTCTCGCCAAGATAACTAAGACGTAGCTTTACAGTAAACTAATGTGATCCATCTGCATCTCCATCGATTTGCGTTTCCTTCCATCTGATGATGTAGGTATCCTTCTGCCTGGTGTTGATGGCTGAAGTGTAATGCTGGCTCCAGGGATCAGCTTATTTTGCCTCCCCAGTGCATCAGCACACACAACGGCTGCGATGCTGGCTCCGGGGATGAACCACAGTACGGTCTCCCCAGCGCATCAGCATGACAACCGCTAAGTAGGATACATCTCTGGGGTCTTCAAGTGGGCACCTTCCGTTCTCTGTGTTTTGTCGACTAGCCCACAACACCTCAAGAGGGCTCGACAGTGATTCTGGCGTCCCAGCATCACCCCCCTCCATCCCCCACTCAACTCAGCCCAGTTTACTTACCTGTACATCACTGTGCGACGCACCTCTTAGCCACTGAACCCAACATCTCTGAGAGACCGGGTTGTAGAGTGTGCCACAAATCCTCAACAACCCACCTGCACTGGGTAAACCCGGCTCTCCATCCTCGCTGTTCCACTTCAGTGGCTAGTTGAGCATACCGCAGTTTCTTCCTCTCATACGCCTCATCTACAGCATCCTCCCATGTCACTGTTAACTCTACCAGGTGAACAAGGCATGCTGATCCAGACCACAAGACAATATCTGGTCGAAGGTTAGTGGTGGCAGTCTCAGGTGGAAAAATAAGCTGTTGACCAGCATTTTCCAGTCTCTAGCAACTTCCAGTTGTCCTGGGCGAGGATTGGTTTTAACACCTTTTCTTAGTGGTTGCTCCCCTGGGCAGAGGAATGTTGTCTTTTGTGTGTAATGTTTTGATGGAACTGGTGGCAACTTATTGGTCAAGGTGTGTGTGTTGTTTAATTTTTTTTTACATTTTGACCACTTTTTTAACTTTTAAATTGTTTTAAATCGCATTCCCTGCCTCCCCTGCCTTAAGATGGCTTCCCATGTACCCGCATGGATCTCTCAGAACAACATTTCCCATCATCCTCCTTTTTACATGTTACTGAGATGGATTTACCAGTGAGCAGGAGGATGATGGGAAATGTACTTCTGAGAGGTCCATGCGGGTACATGGGAAGCCATCTTGAGGCAGGGGAGGCAGGGAATGCAATTTAAAAGTTTAAAAAGTGGTCAAAATCTAAAACAAAAAAACAATACACACACCGTACGTAAACAATTGTAGCAACACATGGGAACATGTAACTCAATAAAATAAAAATGTCCTTATGTGCCCTTTAATGTTGCAGGTGATGAACACAAAGCACATGAGGGATCCACTCCTATCCAGAGGTTTAGGCTCTGTGGTGATGGGAGAACATCATATGTTGACCTGATGAGGAAACTGATCCTGCTCTGTTCCACTGTCCATAAATCTTGCCAGCCGATCTTGCGTTGTTCCACACTCTCTCATCTCATCCATTCTCCCTGCTTGGCCTGGGAAATGGCCTTTACACACCTCATCCTCTCCTCCTGCTTTTGCACCTCGTTGACTACCAGCTTCCTCCGTTGAGCTGGGGCTGCCTTGTGCCATGTAGGAGGAGCTGAACTGAGACCAAGACCCCCTCTTCCATGCTGAACTTCCCCCATGATATTACTGATTTGAAGGGCAGCCACTTTCTTCCAGTTTTCAACACAGGTTGTGCCTCCCTTACGCATTTGTTACATGACTCTACTAATGTCATTTCCAGTCAGACCTTGGCGCACTTAAACTCCTCGGTTAGAGCGGAGACTGGTAGCTGCAGTATTCCTTTACCATAAAGTCCCACTCTGCTGAGGCAGCGTGGAACTCCCAACCATTTCCTGACGTATGGCCACAGCAGTCAGTGGCCACAGCAGCCTTGGCAGTAGACCAAACTCAAAGCACCAGAGTTTCAGTTTGCCCGGTAAAGCGCTGCTGTCTATGCTCTTCAACCCTTCCACAGCTTGTTGTCTCACTTCTCCCACACAATCTGTGTCCTTTAGATCCCCGTCGTACCATCTCCCAAGATTTTGGCTTCTCAGACACTGTTGGTATTGCCGCACCATTAATGTAGAACCTACTACTTTACCTTTAATTATAGAGATGCTGGAGATCATGTGATCTGTTTACCGAGATGCTATTGAGTAGTTAGAGCCCCTTCTGTCCACTGCCCTTATTGGCTATTTTTGCTATTTCCCCCGCTTCTTTTTATTCTACTTTTGCATCGTGACTCACCTACAATGTCGAGTGCTCGGAAGAAGCTGGTTTCCTCGATGGCTTTATCTCCAATGAAGGAGAAAGTGAAGGAATTTGATTCCCTTGAACTAACCAAGATGGCTGAGGTGCTTTCTCAGTTAATGGAGTAGCAGGTCATGCTTTTCAAAACTGAGATCGCTACTGTGCACTCCCAGATTTCTTCTGTCAGAGCTGACCTAACTGTCCAGATGTTGACTGTTCAGAAGCTGATTTCGAAACTGGATCTGGTTACTGGCGAACAATGAGAACAAAAGAAAATCCTTAACGTTGATGCTGGGAAGCTGGAGTTTTAGGATCACAAAGTGGTCTCCCTGGAAGACAGATCACGGAGATCGAATATCCATATCGTGAACCTGGAGGAGGGGGTTGAGTAAGACGACCCCATAGGATTTTGTAAAAAAGTCTGCCTGGTTTCCTGGTCTGGTACAGTTTGAAATTGAACGTGCACATCGCATCTATGGCGGCAGTAAAGCTGGAGGCTGTGACAAGCCTTGGGTATTTATTTTTAAACTGCTCCGCTATGCAGACCATCAAATCATCCTACAGGAGAATAGGAAAGCCGGTCCTGTTCGCTCCGCCTCGGGCTCCATCTTAAGCTTTTTCCAGATTTTAGCCCCATGACAGCAAACATGAGAAGCGCCTTCTCTGGGGTGAGGAAATCTCTGAGAGAGGCTGGTGTCCCGAACTTTCTGCTGTACCCTGCTGTTCTCATAATGGGAGTCGGCACTTACTGCACTCACCACAAGAAGCTGAAGCTTTCCTGCATGACAACATGGATCAGTGAGACTCTCTTTTGGAACACTGTTATTCTCTCCAATGACTACAGGATGCACTTACTTTTTTGTCTACAGTACTGGGACTATGAGCCTCATTTACTAAAGGTTCTTATGCGATAACACGCGTGCTAGATAATCCCGTATTTATCAACCACGATAAAGCGCGACAAACCGTAAGACTTGAGTTAACACGCATGCCTTAAAAATAACACGATGGGTACATTACCATCTGCTAAATATGCAAAATGCAAGGTGTTGTATTCAAATCAAGTGGTATGAGAGCACTAATGAGACTAATGATATTCAGACGATATTTACTAAACTGTGCTAACCATGAAGCACACCTTAAATTGCGTGCTAGATAATACTGATGGAAAGCAGGTGTTACGAGCCGAGATCCGTCTTAAAGCTGTCTGTCAGTATATGTATGTACGATACTACTGTATAAAATAAATAAATAAAGAAAAACTTTGGAACAGAAATCAGTCTATATACAGGTATACAATCATAACAGCACATAATATCAAAGAAGGAAGTGTTCTCCTAAATCACATACCTGCATGCAGTGCACTTTTTATTTTCCACACGATTTGGGCACAGCTATACCATTGCGTGTGTCGGCTGGCACTGGGGTCGATACCTTCTGCGTACCTTGCTTAAGGTATGTTACAATGGTGTCTAGGTAGGATTGTTTATAACTTTTTATTTATTTATTTTTGCGACCCTGCCTTTCAAACGGAGAGTATTTAATACATATATTTAGTAAAAGTCAGTAACTGACAACTGCGTATCTCAATCTCTGCTCATTCCTTTATAGTTAGTGGTATGTCGTCATTTCGTTAAGATGCGCCTTATCTTCTGTGATAAGGCACGTCTTAATATGCTAATAATTTCCATAGCACGCGTCTTAATAAGCGGCATTCACATTAGTAAATACCAACTTATTTATAGTTTTAGGATGCGTGTTATGGGATTGTGTTAACACGCGTCCTATGGCTACTTTTAAGAACCATTAGTAAATGAGGCCCTGTGGCAATGTGCCCCGCCCCTGTGTGTATTCTTGTGTTTTATGTTGTATGTTGCGTGTGTTAATGTTGGTATATTGTCGTTGGTACACAGGATATAATGTGGGTAATGACCTTGAGTGTTTAAAATGTATAATTGTATTTAGGCACGGGGATTGCACTTCACTTCACGTGCATTTAAAGTACTTAATATGTGAGCACGGGGTTACACAGATTAGTTCACGCGCTGGGATTCAAGTGAATAATTAATTGGTAATTGAATCCCAGCACAATTGTATATATAGATGCACATTTCATTCACTCAGGGTCGTGTGTTCAGGGCGAAGGAACGGGAGAGAATGTGGAGATAAATTATAAAAAGCAATTGCTACGTGGTACGTGTTTGTTTAGTATTCGTCCCTGTTTGTTAGTGTCTGTTCGTTTTGTTTATTTTGGCTAAAGTGCCGTGTCCTGTGTTTTGTTCAAACCTTTTTATTTATAATAAACCGGCGCAAGCAAGCGCCATCATCATTTCATTTCATCCGTCCTGTCTGTGTTATTCATTTCCTGGTTCTGACGTCACCACTCAGCCAACCGTGTCACAGGCCCTATGTTTCATGACTTTGCTTTTTGTAATTCACCACGAACTGTGAGTATAGGCTCCTATTTTGTTACAAATAGCCTATGTAGAGATTCCATTTTCATTTTTCATAGTCAAACAATCTGTTTATAAGCTATTTTTTCACGATGTTTACAGACATTATCAGATATGTATATCCATTTGTTGACGCTATTTGCGATGTCCTCAGATGTTCTGTTTTGTTTATGGATATCTAGGGGGTATTTTTGCACCTCTTTTTCTGAGATACATGTATATGACTATAAGTGAGTCTGGCTTGTCCTTTAATTTTGACTAGGGATCTTTCCTATTTTACTTACCTAATTATTACTATTATTATTACATATGTATTTATTGTTGTTTTTTTATTATTATTATCTAAATATTTTTAATTTAATTAAATGTGTTTTTCTTTACATGCTTTATTATTTATCTATTTAAGTTTTTATTAATTTATTTTTGTTTTAGGGGGAATTCTTTGCTTGTTTCTAAGTGGGTGGGTGGTGGTGTTTTGACTGCATGTTTCACTGGTATAAGTGCCATGGATTGGATACGGGGAGGGAGTTGGGTTGTGAAGGGTTCTCTTCCTAAGGGGACTCTTTTGGGGGGTTATGTTATCATTTTGGGTGCTTGGGGTTGGGGGGGATGGTGCCCTGTTGAGGAGCTGGGTTATGGACCGTATGTCTGTCTCGGACACTCTGTCTCTCTGTTCTCTCCTAACTAGTAATATACACTTTATTCACACAAACCACTATCTGCTCGATCCTGGCAATGGATTTGATTTGTGATACTTATGACTAATATCTCTACCCTATAATGGAATGTAAATGGCCTAAATACTCCTTCAAAATGCACTAGCTGTTTGGACTTGCTCCATAGAAAAGAGATAGATGTCGCAATGATACAGTAGTCTCATTTGAAACAACACAATGTTTCTAGGTTGGCCAATAAGTATTACTATGTGACAGCTTTTTCTGCTGCAGAGAACAAAACGAAAGGTGCTTTAATTATCTTGCGAAGAAATCTTAAGATTTCTAGATTGGGATCAGGAGGTGACAATCTAGGGAGGCTGACATTTTTAAAAACTACAATTTCAGGTAGAAAAATTGCCTTTGTATCAGTTCAATCCAGATTTTTTTTAACTCACTTTCGAAATCTCTGCTAGAGCTGGCTGAATTTGAGGTAATTCTTGGTGCAGATATGAATGCTGTCATGAATTATATGCTGGACAGATCAAAGTCACAAGAGACAAATACCGAGTCTTTGGCATTCACAGCTCTAAGAAAATTTGTGTCTGATTTGGCCCTGGTAGATATGTGGCATGTGTTCAACCCTACAGCTAGAGAATTTACGTTTTTTTTAGGTAAGCATAAATCGTATTCCAGAATTGACTTCATTTTGCTCCCCAGGCTTTTTTCCTCAGTACACATTGCTGAGATATTTTTTGCACCCTAAGCAAACACAATTTTTAAAAAATGTGTATATATATATATATATATATATATATTGTGACACACCGGGGTAAGTCTGCCACTTGCAGGACCGTTTCCACTGTCTATTTGGTGTAAGACAGAATCACAGGACCACAGAAATGAAATAAAACAGTACGGTGCCTGTATATTTATTTGAACCAAACAAAACAAAACTAAACAATATCTATCTCTATCTCTATCTCTTCCCCCTTTATCTATCTTATCCACTGGGTAGCTCAGCTACTTACCAGTTTTAAGCCTGTTCCACCGTATTTCTTTCTGTCTTTTCCTTAACTTCTCCTTTCTCCACAAAGTCTAACCGCAACCACCATAAGCCTCCCCCAGCTCGACCCTGAACAAAGGAGATAATTTCCTTTTATTGTCAACCAGTCCAGCCACTTACAAAACTAACACCTCTTAAACACCTGCAGCTGTGCTGGTTTACATTTCAATTAAACCCTATGTACTCCTGGCCCTTGTAGTTTCTTTGGTGGCTGCCATTTTTGTAGGCCCTATTAACTACAACTCCAGCATTGTCTCTTGGGAGATGTAGTCTTTCCCTGCTCAATCCGGCACTTTCCAGTGCCCCGGTCCTGTATACCATAATATGCTAGGACCCACATATTTACCATTCGTGACCAGCCCACGTCTATGGTCACAATATATATATATATATATATATATATATATATATATATATATATATATTGTAATGAACCGCTGCATTGGAAGTGAAACAAGACTAAGGGGACCAGATGGGATTCCAAATGTGCTGCTTTTAATGACTGCACTAAATAAATCCCTGTTTGGGCCGGGGTTCATGCCAAATCAATAAATAAAAATAACTCCCTTGTTCTCTCTGTTCTTCCTTCCTTCCTTCCTCCTCCCACACTCTCACTCGCTTGCTCTCGTTCTCTGTTCTTCTGACTCACTCTGGGCTCTTTCACCGCTTCACAGATAGGCACTTTCTTTCAGCCTTTAGCTCTGTCCCTCATAGCCTCACCCCAGTAGTCTACACGCGTTCTCCCGCTTGCGGCTGTCCCCACCCCTACTTACAGCCACCCACCCACCACACGCACGCACACACACTCCATACGCACACGCACACACACTCACACACTAACGCACGCACACACATACACACACTAACGGCGTGCCCCGTGTATATAAACGTATAAACAAATGATTGTACACCAGATTATGTTTTTTTTTTGCATCGTCACAAAATTATATACAACTGTATACAACTATATACAACTATACACAACCATAACTCTGGTTACAAACGGCAGTGACATCTACTGTCAGCTCTACAATGACAATATTTATGATCAATGGATTCTACCACCATGCATGAGCTTAGAGTTATGAATGACAATTGATACAGGATACGCAGGTTACTCCAAACACATTGTATTGTAGTGGTGGGGCACCTGCAAAGAACATGGACTGTGTTATGGACTGGGGAAGGGGTTGGGACTTTGAGCTGTACTCATAATGTGCCTATGTTGTGTGAATGAGTTTGAGCCTGTTCACCAGCTCCCTGCTTGTCAGTTCTGTTTGTGTGTGTGTGTGTGTATGTGAGCGGATACTGATGGGCCAATGGATGATGAGTGGGCAGAGTCGGCGTCCCAATAAGGGCCTGTTTCGCACCTATCGGGGAGAGTAGTGAGAGAGAGAAGGAGAGGGAGAGAGAAAGTGGCCTTTGAATGAAAACATGAAAACAGATTAAAAATAAAACAGCAGTTGTCACTGCTTTCATCAATACCTGTGCCAGTCTCTTCATTGACCACCAGAAACCCCACATACAGTCATCACCACAGTATTTTCATTGTACCTTATTTGTACAGTACAGTACTGTCTATAACTGTCTATAACGTGTAGGTTAGTGATCATATAATTGTGCACAGCAAATCCTCCGGTACTTTTTCTATAGGCAGATCCTTGACTTAAGAATTAAATTTAAATAATTAAAGAATCTACCGATGTGTTATGAAAGTGCTTCAATGACACACAACCGCTCTGATTTCAGTGCCTGGGCATCAATGAAGTGGTCTCTTTTCCTTGTTGTGTCAAGGCAATTATAAGCCGTGGGTAAATCAAATATTTTTTTCTGCGCCTTCAAGCAGTGTTGCCAATTTAGCGAATTTCGTCCAATGCGTCCTTTGCTTAGCAGCAGCCTGTTCCCTGTTCCCGCCCCCCCCAGCGTTCCCGTACTTCCAGGTTTAGGACTACACCACTGCTCATGATATGGTTCTGTAACATCAGCAATAAGTTTTGCAGAACAAGAAACAGTGATCTAAGATGTTGAACATTTTACGATTAAAGAAATGTGAAGTATAAAATGTAATTATGTACCGTTTTTGCCGCTCCCTTCAATTTGCCGCCCTAGGCGGCGGCCTGTTCTGCCCATGTGGTTACGCCGGCCCTGTGCGTGCCCCCCCGCTGGCGTTTCAATTCCACGCTGTTACAAAATGAATCGTTCCAAATGCAGTTTCAATCTAAATTGGAGGAGTTCCTTGATTTCACTCAGGGCTCAGTTGATGATGATATATGTAATTAAGAACCATATTTGCTTCTCAATTACATAAATCTCACCTCATCAAAATTACTGAAACCAAATTAGCTATTTTAGAACATGTCCACCAACTAACCTTTTCTGATACTATAGCCTTGGAAGTTAATCTGGTTAGAAAATACCTACATTTGCTACTTAGAAATTGTACCAAATTTCTTATACATAGATCTAGACCAGTGGTCCTCAAAGTGGTGCCCATGGGCAAATTCATGGTCACAAAGCCAGGCCATCGTGCCCTCGGCAGCTTTTCTTAAGTTATGGGCGGTGAACACATTTGTGGCGGGTCATAGCGTGGGAAAATAAATAAAGCTTTAAACACGTTTTCCAACAAAAGTGTCACAGCAGTCTGTTGACAGTGCTGCTCGCTATGCTGAGCTTGTACGTACACAACATATTTTTTTTTCCGAAGGGCCTCTGCGATATGATCAACCAATTAAATATCTGCATTTTCTCTGTGGTAGCCCAATCATAAGTTAGCTGGGTGGGACATAAACTGTGTCTGTTTTAGTTGCAGGTACTGACAGTAAGTTTAACCAATAGGAGAGTCAAATATCTGCCAAGTTTTACACAGCTGTCCAATCATAAGCAGGCAGAGGCTGTTCACGGTATTCTGCATGAAAATTAAAGGCGAGTGAGTAGCCAATGAGAAAGTGAAAGATCTGACAGCTGTCCAATTATTCGTGAGCAGAGGCGAGGTACTAATATGCTGGGTAAGCACTGAATTTCTCCAACTGTTATTGAGAAAAATAATATATTTCAGTATTTAGAATGTAATCGCCTCGCAGTCTTCTTTGTTCAAGACTGAACAGATTCAATTCTTTGAGCTTGTCTGCATATGACATGCCTTTTAAACCCGGGATAATTCTGGTCGCTCTTCTTTACACTCTTTCTAGAGCAGCAATATCCTTTTTGTAAAGAGGTGACCAGAACTGAACACAATATCCTAGGTGAGGTCTTACTAATGCATTGTAAAGTTTTAAAATTACTTCCCTTGATTTAAATTGAACACTTTTCACAATATATCCGAGCATCTTGTTGGTACTGCACGTAGGCAATAAAAATGTGGATTGTAAATATCAAAAAGGATATTGCTGCTCTAGAAAGAGTGCAAAGAAGAGCAACCAGAATTATCACGGGTTTAAAAGGCATGTCGTATGCAGACAGGCTAAAAGGGTTGAATCTATTCAGTTTTGAACAAAGAAGACTACGCGGCGATCTGATTCAAACATTCAAAATCCTAAAAGGTTTAGACAATGTCGACCCAGGGGACTTATTTGACCTGAAAAAAGAAACAAGGACCAGGGGTCACAAATGGAGATTAGATAAAGGGGCATTCAGAACAGAAAATAGGAGGCACTTTTTTACACAGAGAATTGTGAGGGTCTGGAACCAACTCCCCAGTAATGTTGTTGAAGCTGACACCCTGGGATCCTTCAAGAAGCTGCTTGATGAGATTCTGGGATCAATAAGCTACTAACAACCAAACAAGCAAGATGGGCTGAATGGCCTCCTCTCGTTTGTAAACTTTCTTATGTTCTTATGTTCTTATATGGGAGATACTGAAATTGAAGAAGGAATCTATGAAAAAGACCTGAGTTTATGTTGACTCAGAAATGTCTTCATCTAGACAATGTGGGGAAGCTATAAAAAAGGCCAACAAGATGCTCGGATATATTGTGAAAAGTGTTGAATTTAAATCAAGGGAAGGTAGCAAAGGGCCCACTATGTCCATTGCAATGCGTTCAAAGGTTGTGGAAATAATCAGCAGTAGGACCAAAGGGGCGGTGCACACTCAACCCAGCGCTACTCGCTGGCAGTCTGGGCATGTGGCTACATATTTCGACACATCATTATGAAGTCCTACCCAATAAAATTGAGCCAATATTCATTCCCTTGTTTTGTCAGCTCTGAGGTGCCCCGCAAAAGGGATATCATGCACCAGCCTAATGACCTCGGTCCGACAAGACGGGGGAACCAATAATAGTGTTGTAACGATCACTCTGCACAACTGAGAAGCAGCTGCACTGTCCTCCCTAAGGAGATACTACTGGCCCTATTCCTATAGTTAAATAAGTCAGCAAGAGTGACGGACAGCAAAAGCAGGGACGTCAGAGGTGTCAATTTCACGAACAACCAGTTTATTATTCTGAACAATAATGTCAACAAATGAAAAAATGAACAACTGAATTAAATGAATAATGATAAGACAGGAATTCAAATAATTGCAGGTAACAGATAAGAAGTAAGATGGTACAGATAAGTATGTAGGGACAAACAGAAGGCTAAACAGTTTCACAAAGTAGAAATGAATGGTGTCCGGAGGGTCTCCAATAAACCCACCCTCACAAACACAACCCACACAGATAGATAAAAGATAAATAAATAGATACAGATGAAAACAGTGTTTTGTGGAAACAATTACATTTAACAGTCTCTGTGGCAATGGTGGGAGAATGACAGGTAGGCCCAACAAGTCCAGTAATCGCAGGGTAATTGAAATCCATACAAAGTAACAAAATAACAAAGTAACAGAAAAAATACCGGAAACAAAGTATCAAATTAAAGTAGAAAAAATCCAAACAAAAAAGAAATGATCTCACCCACAAATAAGGCAGTCCAGCAAAATGTCCCGAAATGATGGTGATTGTAGAAGGTTGAAAACATTGAGTATGTTGAAATTGTTGAGACTGTCCAGTAGTGTTGAGTTGAATGGTGAACAGTTGTTTGGCAAAAATCAGGAGGATCAGGAAAAAATGAAGGCTGTCACACATAAAACAACAAACACTAAACAGACCTAGAAAAACAGCTAAACTTAAACAAGTAACAGTGAAAACAAAAAGAGCAGTTTAGACAAAGCGCAGCAACAAAAGAAAATGAACGGATGCACTGGAATTATCTAAGGATGGTAATGGATTCACCGAAATTTAAGTAGAGAAAATGCTGTAGTTTAATGGATTCCTCTGAGAAAGGGAGTCCCTCTCAGGCCTGATTAGCCAGCTTTAATACAAGTGATGGCTACTAAGGAGCTCTGAGATTGGAGGGGTGGAAATCTGAATGAGCCAATGGGGAGAGAGGATGAACAGAGGGTGGTTGCAAGGAACTATGGGAAATGAAGTTTTAACCTGGCCAGGCTACTGACCCTAATTAAAGGGACAGGTGGGTGAGACTTACACCCACATTATGTAGCATGGGAATTGCTACAGTGTTACAGGCTGTCCTATGCCCGTGCAAGGTTTACCCTATATAGTAATTGCCCCTTGATAATGAAATGTGGAAATACTAGTGCCCCAGCGCCTTCAACATCTGGACCTGTCCCCAAGTGCGCACTAGTGAGGGGTCATTGTTTTGGCCCCACAATATGTCCGCGCTTGAGTGCCACATGTCTGGTATATTGAGAGGGGTGGGAGTAACATCTGCCCTTGATGGCCCAGTAACCTCGCCCTCTCGGTCACACTGCGTTCCGACCCCCTTTGAATTAAGAACATAAGAAGAAGAACATAAGAAAGTTTACAAACGAGAGGAGGCCATTCAGCCCATCTTGCTCGTTTCGTTGTTAGTAGCTTATTGATCCCAGAATCTCATCAAGCAGCTTCTTGAAGGATCCCACGGTGTCAGCTTCAACAACATTTGACTGGCATTTGTTACCATTGGAGCATTCTCCCACCAAACCCCAGCCTTGTCTCATTAATGCTACTTCCCATTTTCGTATCTGTCTTTCTGTATTTGTTTTTCTTGGATGAAAAAGGGGGTAAAACATTTCAGTTGAAAGGGAAAAATATTACCAATTATTTCCCTTTTCTGCCATGTTTACGTGTGCGGTCGAGACTGCCATTCATTTCAACAATTCTTTATAGTTTGGCCTGTCTCGGCCCAGAATTATTGGGTGTGGTAGCCTTTCCGCCACCCCAGCTACTAGGTGACGTTTTATCAGTCCTACTGATAAGTATGCTTTGACTGTGGGGTATGTCGTTGTGTCTCCATGGATACAGGAGATTGCCACCTGACCTTGTGGCTGACACGACACACCGCCCAAGAGAGCTGTCCGAATTAAGGTCTGCTCACACCCTGTGTCCACTAATGTGTGAGTTTTCACATTTCCCAAAACCACATTAACAATAGAGCGTGTGGAAGCGACAGCATGGGAGAAGTACATTCGTGGACAAGAACAGCGCAGTTAGAAGCAGAAAGGAGGAAATACATCTTTAAATTAAATCTTGAATTGCTTTAATCAGAAAACATTGCAGCTTAAAGTCTAACAGCTCCGTGTCTTTTTCTGATAACAAGCTGAAACTTGGAGCAGCTGATTCAAATTCCGCGCCGTTCTGAGACACGGGGGAGGAGCGGAGCCCGCAGCACGCACAAACAAACAAAAGGCAGCCAGTGTTCAGAGCGACAGTGTGTGGAAGCGACAGCGTGGGAGAAGTACAGTCGTGGACAAGTACAGCGCAGTTAGAAGCAGTTTGAAAGCAGCTTGACAGCTGCAGAAGCTAAACTGAACTTCCAAAAAAAAAAATAATAATAATAAAACATGGTCTTCAAACTAGTAATCTGTGACAACTGCATGATGTGGGAAATCCGAGAAAACCCAACAGAGCTCAACCAAGTTTGTGTAAAGTGCCACACGATCCAGGACTTGCTTCAACGAGTAAGTCTGTTAGAAAAGGAGCTAGAGGAAATGAGACAGCAACAGGAGCTTGAGGAGCTGGCACACCCACAATTCATGGAAGTCTGCACCCCTAGCAGACTGAAAGCCACCAGGGAGATGGAAGAGAGTCGAAACAGCTGGGTTCAGATAGACAGAAGCAGGGAAAAAAAGAAACTTCGTCAAAAACAACCACCAGAAATCCAAACATCCAACAAATTTGAGCCACTTCAACATATAGATGACCAAAACCAACATCAAGAGAATGAAAGAAACAACATCCAGGACCCTATAAACAGTGCTGGCCAGGCAGCAAAAAGAAGGGAGGTCATGATTGTTGGGGACTCCATATTAAGAAACACAGCAAGTTCAGTTCGCAGTTTGGACCCCCTTACTACAACAGTGTGCTGCCTTCCAGGAGCCCCTGTCAAGCACATCACTAAGAACGTGGACAGGCTCCTAGAACGAACAGGAGACGACCCGGTAGTAGTCGTCCACATCGGTACAAACAGCATTGGAAGAGACAGGCCAAGATCCCTGCAAAACAAATTCAGAGAGCTAGGAAGGAAATTAAAAGACAAGACCAAAACTGTTGTATTTTCTGGGATACTGCAGGCACCTTGAAAAGGACCATATGGACAGCTGGAAATACAAAATCAAAATGCATGGCTGAAATCGTGGTGCACACAGGAAGGCTTCACCTTTCTTGAACATTGGAGCACATTCTACAACAAGGACTATCTATACAGGTGGGACGGACTGCACTTAAACAGAAAGGGAACCAATCTACTTGGAGAAAGGATCCTTCAGGAGGTCCAGAAGCATTTAAACTAGAAAGGAAGGGGGGAGAAAACAAAAAAACAGAAGGGAGACCACATCAAAACAAGGGCAACAACTCAGGTAAGACAACTATTAAATGTATTTAACTTAATGCTAGAAGTCTCAGAAAGAAAATGTTAGAACTTGAAGCTACTGCACTAACAAGTAACTACGATGTGAAAGGTGTTACAGAAACTTGGTTGTCTGAGAGTGATGGAGAAAAATATAATATTAGTGGGTACACACTGTATAAGAAAGACAGGCAGGACAGAAGAGGCAGAGGGGTAGCGCTATACATAAGAAATAGTCTTGAAGCCCAGGTGTTAAATCAGGACAAAGAAAACAACGCAGAATCAATATGGGTCAGAATAATGGACAAAAATTCAAAGGGCATAATAATAGGAGCATGCTATAGACCGCCAAATTCAGACGCTGAGCAAAATAATCTGTTATACAATGACATTTGAAATGCGTGTAGAAAAGGAGAAGCCATACTAATGGAGGATTTCAACTTCCTCCGTATAAAATGGGAGAACCCGGTGGGGAGCACGACGGACGAAATTGAAATGGTGGAAATGACAAATGACTGCTTCCTAACGCAATTTGTCAAGGCACCGACTAGAGGGGAGGCATGCCTTGATTTAGTCTTTTCAAATAACGAAGACAGAATAACTAAAACAGAGGTCAGAGAGCCATTGACAATTACATCCCAAAAGTAGACAAATCTAAATCTAAAACAAAATGGCCAAAATGGTTTAATAGATCAATTAAAAAAAAAAAAATTGAGCGAAAAAAGGCACTTTACAGAGCGTTTAAAAGGGACCAAAAACAAAGTAAAAAGGAAGTTAGAAAGGCCAAGAGAAAGATAGAAATCAGTATTGCTAAGGGGGCTAAAACCAATTCCAAAATGTTTTTCCAATATTATAACAGCAAGAGAACATTCAAAGAGGAGGTTAAATGTCTAAGAGACACAAATGGCAAAATCATAGATGAAGAAAAAAATAGCAAATATATTAAATGATTACTTTTCACAGGTTTTTACAAAGGAGGACACAGACAACATGCCCCACATGTCGACCTGTTCCTATCCAATTTTAAATTGCTTTAGCATAACAGAGGCAGAAGTGTTAAAGGGACTAGGAGCTCTTAAAATAAACAAATCCCCTGGGCCGGATGAGATCCTCCCAATAGTACTCAAAAAAATGAAAGAAGTTATTTACAAACCGCTAACCAAGATCATGCAACAGTCTCTTGACACAAGGGTTGTACTGACAGACTGGAAAATAGCAAACGTAATACCGATCCACAAAAAGGGAGACAAAACCGAACCAGGTAACTACAGCCCAATAAGCCTGACTTCTATTATATGTAAACTTATGGAAACTATAAACTATAATCTAAAATGAAAAAATTACCTATATGGTAACAATATCCTGGGAGACAGTCAGCATGGTTTAGGAAAGGGAGATCGTGTCTAACTAACCTGCTTGACTTTTTTGAGGATGCAACATTGACAATGGATAATTGCAAAGCATACAACATGGTTTATTTAGATTTCCAGAAAGCTTTTGACAAAGTCCTGTATAAAAGATTAATTCTCAAACTGAACGTAGTAGGGATTCAAGAAAATGCATGCACATGGATTAGGGAGTGGTAAGCATGAAGAAAACAGAAAGTACTGATTAGAGGAGAAACCTCAAAATGGAGCGACGTAACCAGTGGTGTACCACAGGGATCAGTATTACGTCCTCTGCTATTCCTAATCTACATTAATGATTTAGATTCTGATACAGTAAACAAACTTGTTAAATTTGCAGACGACACAAAAATAGGAGGAGTGGCAAACACTGTTGCAGCAGCAAAGGTCATTCAAAATGATCTAGACAGCATTCAGAACTGGGCAGACACATGGCAAATGACATTTAATAGAGAAAAGTGTAAAGTACTGCATGCAGGCAATAAAAATGTGCATTATAAATATCATATGGGAGATACTGAAATTGAAGAAGGGAACTATGAAAAAGACCTAGGAGTTTATGTTGACTCAGAAATGTCTTCATCTAGACAATGTGGGGAAGCTATAAAAAAGGCCAACAAGATGCTCGGATATATTGTGAGAAGTGTTGAATTTAAATCAAGGGAAGTAATGTTAAAGCTTTACAATGCATTAGTAAGACCTCACCTAGAATATTGTGTTCAGTTCTGGTCACCTCATTACAAAAAGGATATTGCTGCTCTAGAAAGAGTGCAAAGAAGAGCAACCAGAATTATCCCGGGTTTAAAACAGACCGGCTAAAACAATTGAATCTATTCAGTCTTGAACAAAGAAGACTACGCGGCAATCTGATTTAAACATTCAAAATCCCAAAAGGTATAGACAGTGTCGCCCCAGGGGACTTTTTTGACCTGAAAAAAGAAACAAGGAACAGGGGACACAAATGGAGATTAGATAAAGGGGCATTCAGAACAGAAAATAGGAGGCACTTTTTTACACAGAGAATTGTGAGGGTCTGGAACCAACTCCCCAGTAATGTTGTTGAAACTGACACCCTGGGATCCTTCAAGAAGCTGCTTGATGAGATTCTGGGATCAATAAGCTACTAACTACCAAACGAGCAAGATGGGCTGAATGGCCATCTCTTGTTTGTAAACTTTCTTATGTTCTTATGTTCTTACGGCCCCTCCCGACCATTTCCGCCTCGCTTATCCGCTTCTGATGCCCAATTGCACGTCACCACGTCACACTCCATCGCAGATGGGCATGACCTTGTCTTGTATCCTGGGTGTTGGCATCTAAAACAGGTAGGGGGGATGGAGGGAGCAGAGGTTAAATATCTGTCCCATTGCTGGTATGGCAACAGGGCAGGGGCAGCAACTCTACCCCAGCTGGGGGTCAACCTTGGCCTCCATGGAGGGGAGGCAAGGTTGCCCATTGGGGTCGGCGGTCTAGAAGGTCTCAGACCCGGTCCAGGTGATGGTGGAGCGGAGAGAGGAGGTGGTGCTCGGCTGATCTGTTGTGCTGGATCGGGGAGTAGGCTGGTCTGGGTAGAAACCATGGAGTCTTCGAAGTCCTCAGTGAGTTTCAGTGCCTTTTCCAGGATGTCAGGGTTGTGGCACCTTATCCATGCTTGTGTTTCTGCACCAACCACATGGCAAAACTGCACAACCACAAAAGCCTCTCCAATCTGTAGGCTTGTTTTCTGGGCGGGGTTGAGCCAGTGCACCATGTGATCACCCAGGTTTTGTGCAACAACCCTGGGGCGTGTATCCAGGAACCTCGTGTACTCCCGGTGAGTTTCCCCCGTGATGTTCAAACGGCACAGAATGGCTTGCTTTACCAGGTTGTACTGAGTGGCTTCGGCATCAGTCATGGCCTGGTAGGCTGCCTGAGCCTCCCCGATCAGACAGGATCCCAGCTGGCTTGCCTAGAACTCCTTGGGCTATGATGCGGTGGTAGCCAGCTGCTCAAAAGCAACCAGGTAAGCCTCTGGGTCATCCTCCGCCGTCATCTTTTGCGCCCTCGCCTTTGGGGCCATCATCACGGGTCCTGCTGGTGCCGTGGACGGTAGCGCCAGCCCGATCCTCTCGATCAGTGCCGTGTACCGCTCCTCACTCTGTCTCTTCGCGACCTCCCGTCTGTTGTCCAGCGCCTCCAGCAGCCCTGCAAGTGATGCGTGATCCATCCCGTGTTCTGACACCACGTGTGGCAAAGTGGTTCACAGTGTGCAGGTGCAGGTGATCAATAATCAGACAAATGACGATAATCCAGGTGCAATTAAGTTTTAATTGTACAATCCAATGTCTGAAGGCTAACAGCAGTAAACAATAACTATGTTAATGAAGCAATACAGCGGTGTGTATTACTTATTTATAATCCGCGGGTTTGCCCCGAAATAATAACAGTCCCGTTTCAGTTCATCCACACGTAACACAAACACAAACACCAACACCAGTCCACAGTGCGTGCTCTAGTGCTCGTGGTGAATACAGTTCTTTAATGACAACAAAAGTGCAGTGTTGTTGATCCGGGTTTAGTGCTGGCCTTTGGCGACAGCTCCGGATCGTGTTAGCCGTCCAAATAATTACAAACAGTATTATTAACGACAAACAAAAACAAACAAAACACTCACGTTTCACAGAACAGGTTCTCCTTCTGGTCATTTAACGTAACCATTCACAAAGGAACAGATCACATCACTACGTCCCCTTTTTATAACATCACCCATGACCCCTTGGTCAACGAGTGCATCCGCTCCTTCAATCCGCGGATGCCATGCCGTTTCCCATCCGGGTCATTGGTTTCGTGTACCATAGCTCTGCCCCCTTTCTAGATGGCCGATTTCCACCTAACCCTGGAAATAAACTGTCGTGCCATTTAGTGCAGGGTATTCTGTTCCTTTTATGCAGCTGCCTCACAGGGAGGGTAAACACCAAGAATCATTCAATCTCGGTCACACTTACATATAGACAAAGAATGAAAAATCATTGACTTTGTTTTCAGTTAGCCATGAAATAAGGAATCCACCCAAAAAATGATCATGAAATTGATTTAGCAAATTGCAAGTGATTAGGGATGACAAGTTGCTGTGCTATTCATTTGCATTTCTCATGTCAAAACCGGAGCTGAAATTGAAGGCCGACCTGGGAAATGTTGCATGCAGGGAACTGTTTAAATGACTCCAATAATACCCAAACCTTACAGCCTTAGTGTTATTTTTTTGCTGCCAATTAGCAAAGCAACAGAGGCCTGGACCAAATCAAAACTTTGACTCACCAACTAATTACAAACCCAGCATTAATGGCGGGTTCTCTCTGGGGTAGAAGGAATAACCTTCTGATAAACAAAAAAGACGCCATTGATACCTGATTTGTAATTTGCGATTAGCGGGTGGGTCAAAGTTTCCATTTCGTCCAGGCCATAGTCCCCCTGTTGCATTTTAATGTACGGCTATATTCTGTATAGATACAAAGGTGTATGTTCATTTACCTGCATACACACAAATGCAAATGAGCACACGGTTTTAACTCCATTAAGTGAAGAATATAAGTCAAATTTTTAACAAAATACATTGTAAATGTTATAGAAAGAGTCTTGTCATGTAAAGTGGAGAAAACAAACAGACAATCCAAGATAGACGACACCATTAGAGAAACCTTCGCCCTTATAAAGAAAATAGGCAAAAACAAGAAAATGGTGGAGGAAATAATTGGGGTGAAATTGGCCCCCACCGTTTACCCCAATGGTTTCGTTCATTACTTTCTCCATGGTGCCTACTTATTTATATTACTGTGTTTTTTAAATTTATTTAGCAACACATTTATCACAACTGACTTACAGGTTGTAAAGAGTCTCTTTGCCTTCCTCCCTCCTCATCCTACTCTCTGTCTTGCTTTATCTAAGCAACCAAATGGCTCCTCCCTTCCCCCTTTCTCTCCCTCTTCCATCTCCATATACGTCCATCCCCCCTCCCACTCTCTGTTACATCTCCATAAAACTCCATCCCTCCCTCCATCTTTCCATCCACCTCTCTCTCTTACACAGAATGGAAAAGCAACTGGGGTCTTCCTGAGTCAGACCAGATTAGCTAAGCATATCAGTGGGAAAGAAGCATCAAAGAGGGAGTGGTCTTACTGGACTAACTTGAATTCTTTGGTCTTTCTCTTTCCAGCATCCAACAAAGAGCTTGGGTCCACTTGACAGCTACATCAACACAGACAGGCTTGCCACGTTCCAAGCTGACAATGGCAAGTACTGGTGCAGTGTGCCTCATTCATCAGGCATGAACAACATTGAGGCTGAAAGTCCCATTATTGAAGACTGGTGCAAGTTCAAGGTGCTTTATGCCTCTGAAGGGAAGATCCTGCTTCAGGACAAGCTAGGCATGTACCTCAGCAGAATTAACTGGGGAGGCGTTGGTGGGATTGACTCCATTATGGCAAGCAAGGCTGAGCCTGACATCTTTTGTGAATTCAAAGTCTTCCTCGACAGTGGGAAAGTCATCTTGAGAGCTGACAATGGGAAGTTCCTGTCTAGAGTCGCCCGCGGTTTTAATAAGATGAACATAGAGGCTGCCAAAACTGCTCCAGATGAATTCTGTAGTTTTGCCATCAGTAGTGGAGAACCAACAAGACTAACACCAGTAAGATGATTTTCACTCCTTTAACCCATATTCTGATGTGATTTATATGTGCATAGGGGCCCACATTTGTCTCATCCACAGTATCTAAATACACTTATTCGGTGTGTAAACAAAGTCAGAATAGCGCTCTCTTATTGCAAAAAACTGTGTTTTTGCTGCCAATTAGCAAAGCCACATAGGACTGGACCAAATCAAAACTTTGACCCACCAACTAATTACAAACCCAGCATTAATGGCGGTTTCTCTCTGGGGTAGAAGGAATAACCTTCTGATAAACAAAAAAGGCGCCATTGATACCTGATTTGTAATTTGCGATTAGCGGGTGGGTCAAAGTTTCCATTTCGTCCAGGCCATAGTCCCGCTGTTGCATTTTAATGTACGGCTATATTCTGTATAGATACAAAGGTGCATGTTCATTTACCTGCATACACACAAATGCAAATGAGCACACGGTTTTAACTCCATTAAGTGAAGAATATAAGTCAAATTTTTAACAAAATACATTGTAAATGTTATAGAAAGAGTCTTGCTATGTAAAGTGGAGAAAGCAAACAGACAATCCAAGATAGACGACACCATTAGAGAAACCTTGGCCCTTATAAAGAAAATAGGCAAAAACAAGAAAATGGTGGAGGAAATAATTGGGGTGAAATTGGCCCCCACCGTTTACCCCAATGGTTTCGTTCATTGCTTTCTCCATGGTGCCTACTTATTTATATTACTGTGTTTTTTAAATTTATTTAGCAACACATTTATCACAACTGACTTACAGGTTGTAAAGAGTCTCTTTGCCTTCCTCCCTCCTCATCCTACTCTCTCTGTCTTGCTTTATCTAAGCAACCAAATGGCTCCTCCCTTCCCCCTTTCTCTCCCTCTTCCATCTCCATATACGTCCATCCCCCCTCCCACTCTCTGTTACATCCCCATAAAACTCCATCCCTCCCTCCATCTTTCCATCCACCTCTCTCTCTTACACAGAATGGAAAAGCAACTGGGGTCTTCCTGAGTCAGACCAGATTAGCTGAGCATATCAGTGGGAAAGAAGCATCAAAGAGGGAGTGGTCTTACTGGACTAACTTGAATTCTTTGGTCTTTCTCTTTCCAGCATCCAACAAAGAGCTTGGGTCCACTTGACAGCTACATCAACACAGACAGGCTTGCCACGTTCCAAGCTGACAATGGCAAGTACTGGTGCAGTGTGCCTCATTCATCAGGCATGAACAACATTGAGGCTGAAAGTCCCATTATTGAAGACTGGTGCAAGTTCAAGGTGCTTTATGCCTCTGAAGGGAAGATCCTGCTTCAGGACAAGCTAGGCATGTACCTCAGCAGAATTAACTGGGGAGGCATTGGTGGGATTGACTCCATTATGGCAAGCAAGGCTGAGCCTGACATCTTTTGTGAATTCAAAGTCTTCCTCGACAGTGGGAAAGTCATCTTGAGAGCTGACAATGGGAAGTTCCTGTCTAGAGTTGCCCGCGGTTTTAATAAGATGAACATAGAGGCTGCCAAAACTGCTCCAGATGAATTCTGTAGTTTTGCCATCAGTAGTGGAGAACCAGCAGGACCAACACCAGTAAGATGATTTTCACTCTTTTAACCCATATTCTGATGTGATTTATATGTGCATAGGGGCCCACATTTGTCTCATCCACAGTATCTAAATACACTTATTCGGTGTGTAAACAAAGTCAGAATAGCGCTCTCTTATTGCAAAAAACTGTGTTTTTGCTGCCAATTAGCAAAGCCACATAGGCCTGGACCAAATCAAAACTTTGACCCACCAACTAATTATAAACCCAGCATTAATGGCGGGTTCTCTCTGGGGTAGAAGGAATAACCTTCTGATAAACAAAAAAGACACCATCGATACCTGATTTGTAATTTGCGATTAGCGGGTGGTTCAAAGTTTCGATTTGGTTCAGGCCATAGTCCCCCTGTTGCATTTTAATGTACGGCTATATTGTGTCACAAATGGAGGTTAGATAAAGGGGCATTCAGAACAGAAAATAGGAGGCACTTTTTTACACAGAGAATTGTGAGGGTATGGAACCAACTCCCCAGTAATGTTGTTGAAGCTTATGCAAGAGAAATGTTAAAGTTATCCTGGATGTCAAAGTGTTTGTTTTATTCAGGCATGTCATACATCATACATCTATGCAACTGAATTGTTGTAAATAAATGAGCAATTGAACAGAAATTGTTTTTTATACAGACATATTATGTAAGTGCAACTACAGAGAACTAATATTTATGACTAAAATGTATACTTTTATTTTCAAGAGGCATTACAAGGTTTCCTGTATGCCTGGGGGGATAAATCCAAAGCTCTGGTAATTTTCGCAGAGTCGTTTGAATGCCATTTAGCCCAATTTTTTACCATGTCAGCACATTTTAGACTCATGGAGGGGGGTACAACTTTGAGGGCTCGGCTTTTATAGAAGTATTTTTGGTAATGAAAATATATGTATATATGGTAAAAACAGATCTCTTCAAAATCGCTTTCTCTACTACATACACTTGAAATGGTGACAATTGCTCCCTGCCTCATAGAGAAGTCCCCTGCAAACCATAAATTCCACCGTATTCATGACTGAAATGAATACTACTAATAATAGGAATATTAAAAAAAACATAAACATAAATTGGACATAAACGTTATCCAAGAAACTTTTGCTACTCAGTCAAATGTCATCTAGCTTTTGAATCAGTGATGTTTCTGGAATGAAGGCGTTCCCTTGGAATGAGTCTGTGTCGGGTGCAGCAGAGATGTCAGATGACAGGCGGCGTGGCTACAGATGCAAGAAATGTCACGTTCACGCCTTCTCTGCTTCTTTGCGAGTTTGGTTCTGTGTCCAGTCAAGTGTTGGGATGATCACTATGGCACTTCACCAGCACACTCTTCACCTTCACTGTAATAATGGCCATTTCTCCAAGACCAACTCACTGGTCATCATTAATTTTCATCAGTCAGTGACAACTATTTTCATGGTGTAGTTGGTTTAATGGTAGACTGCGGCCTGGATAGTTCATTTAACTCTCTTACTGTCAGAGCAAGATGGCGGCCAAAAGCACCCAATACTCCTCCTCTTGCCAAGCCTCACTCCTCTTAAGGCACGCTCTTTAGATATACCGCATATGTATTGCAATATATTTGCAATATATTCAAATGAAATATATTTTGAAAGAATATATCCGAGAATCTATTTTAGTTATATTTTATTCAGTATATTTTATAGTGATGGTAATATATTATTTAAAAGTATTTTACCACATATAGTATAACTTGTATTGTAAATGTCTTGATTTTAATATATCAAGGAGAAATATATATTTTCTTTTTATGGTCATATATATTTTAATGCATAAGGCAAAATACATTATAACATACATTTGAAATATCTTGATTTTAATATATCAAGGAGAAATACATTAAACATATACAGACCGATATATTTCAAGCAGTATATTTTATTTTGTTGGTTATATATATTTCTAATGCATTATGCAAAATATATTACAACATATTTTAAATATCTTGCTTTTAATATATCAAGGACAAATACATAAAAATGTACTGCACAGTGTATTTCAAGCAGTATAGTGCCTTTTGCTGATCATACATACTGTAAATGTATTTAACCTAATATAAATATAAATATCCTGCATTAAATGTATTGGAAAAAATACCTAAATATATGTTTTTATATATTTTATGGATACCAATGTATATTTTTGGTGCAGTTTCCTGTATAGATTTTAATGAATACTTCAATTGTCCGTATTGGTATACAGTCAGTCCAGTGCAAAAATGGAAAAATAAACACAGTAACATAAGAAACATAAGAAAGTTTATAAACGAGAGGAGGTCATTCAGCCCATCTTGCTTGTTTGGTTGTTAGTAGCTTATTGATCCCAGAATTTCATCAAGCAGCTTCTTGAAGGATCCCAGGGTGTCAGCTTCAACAACATTACTGGGGAGTTGGTTCCAGACCCTCACAATTCTCTGTGTAAAAAAGTGCCTCCTATTTTCTGTTCTGAATGCCCCTTTATCTAATCTCCATTTGTGACCCCTGGTCCTTGTTTCTTTTTTCAGGTCAAAAAAATCCCCAGGGTCGACATTGTCTATACCTTTTAGGATTATGAATGTTTGAGTCAGATCACCGCGTAGTCCTCTTTGTTCAAGACTGAATAGATTCAATTCTTTTAGCCTGTCTGCATACGACATGCCTTTTAAACCCGGGATAATTCTGGTTGCTCTTCTTTGCACTCTTTCTAGAGCATGTAAAAGATCCCGACCTCTTCCGCGGTTCGTTGCCCCTTTAAAACACTGACCCAGCACGCAAATGGATTTTTTTGAAAGCGCGGTTGCGCTATTTTTAATAAACACAGAACAAAATAAACAAAACAAACACCTAGCTCTTCTTTGAGCACTAACTAAAACAAAACAGGAACCTAACTTAAACAACAGGACAGCTAAGCTGTTTACCTGTAACAAAAACAAACAAAAATCACACACACACAAAAAAAAACTCGCTCTACCTTTTTTTTTTTTCTTTTAAATACGGCTGTACCCACACACCAGCACAGTCGGGCTTCTACCCTCTTCAGCAGCCGCCCCGAGCAGACTGACTGCTCTCCTTTTAAACCGGGCACCTGGCTCCAATTTTCAATAGTAGCCAGGTGCCGGTACTGATCAACAATAAACCAATAAAACAAAACAATTAAACAATTAACCAAAAAACAAACACAAAATGTGCCGACGCACATGTTTTCCTCTAGGGAGGAATTAACCCCTCCCTGCTGTCTCACACATCCCCCATGTCTTTTCAAGACATCGGCCATACAACGGCCACCTCCCTCCACCCTTAAAGACCACCCACCCTCAAGTCCACAAATGTCAATTTTCGCCCTCTTCCACGGGCGGGCTTGAGGGTGGGTTGGTCCCTCCGGCGCTTCCAGGGAGGGACCCAGGACCGGGCGAGGAGGGACCTAGACGGCTTGTCCAGGGCGACCACAGCGCAGACCGGTGACCGGGAGCCAGGACTGACAGGCAGAGGCGTGCGCCTGTGGACCTGCGCAGCGACCTCTGGAATCCCAGGTGGAGCGTAGCACTAGGCAAGGGAGCGGAGCAATCAGCAGGGGGAACGCTAGTGACCTCTGCCCCTGCGTAGCGACGCCTGCCTCTTGCGCAGCGCACGCCTGGGATTCCAGGGGAGTGGAGTAAGGGACCAGGCAAGCGACTGTGCCTGGCTGTACTGCAACCTGGGAGCAAGGTCCAGCGCAGGGAGGTCTGGGCATTCCGCCAGGTGTCCACGATGACGGGACAGGGAACCTCCCTCAGCAACGCCGGACTCACTTGCACGGTTGGTTGTTCTGGAAGCGGCAGCTCCACCCCTCTGGCTCTCGGGATGGCAGCTCCATCCCCTCTGGCTCTCGGGACGGTAGCTCCACCCCTCTGGCTCTCGGGACGGCAGCTCCCACTTTGCAGCAGCAGCTCCAGTTCAGTTGGCTCCCGCTCCTGTATTAATAACGGGGCCACGCCCAGCTCCTGCCTCTGCCTCTCCATCTTCCTCGTCTGCTCCTCCTGAGCAGCGGTGTTTTTATTAATCCTCTCAATTAAATCTTTAAAATCCATTTTTGGGTCATTAGGGGCGCCCCCACTCGCTGCCACCATATGTAAAAGATCCCGACCTCTTCCGCGGTTCGTTGCCCCTTTAAAACACTGACCCAGCACGCAAATGGATTTTTTTGAAAGCGCGGTTGCGCTATTTTTAATAAACACAGAACAAAATAAACAAAACAAACACCTAGCTCTTCTTTGAGCACTAACTAAAACAAAACAGGAACCTAACTTAAACAACAGGACAGCTAAGCTGTTTACCTGTAACAAAAACAAACAAAAATCACACACACACAAAAAAAAACTCGCTCTACCTTTTTTTTTTCTTTTAAATACGGCTGTACCCACACACCAGCACAGTCGGGCTTCTACCCTCTTCAGCAGCCGCCCCGAGCAGACTGACTGCTCTCCTTTTAAACCGGGCACCTGGCTCCAATTTTCAATAGTAGCCAGGTGCCGGTACTGATCAACAATAAACCAATAAAACAAAACAATTAAACAATTAACCAAAAAACAAACACAAAATGTGCCGTACGCACATGTTTTCCTCTAGGGAGGAATTAACCCCCTCCCTGCTGTCTCACAAGCAGCAATATTCTTTTTGTAACGAGGTGACCAGAACTGAACACAATATTCTAGGTGAGGTCTTACTAATGCATTGTAAAGTTTTAACATTATTTCCCTTGATTTAAATTCAACATTTCTCACAATATATCCGAGCATCTTGTTGGCCTTTTTTATAGCTTCCCCACATTGTCTAGATGAAGACATTTCTGAATCAACATAAACTCAGGTCTTTTTCATAGATTCCTTCTTCAATTTCAGTATCTCCCATATAAGAACATAAGAACATAAGAAAGTTTACAAACGAGAGGAGGCCATTCAGCCCATCTTGCTTGTTTGGTTGTTAGTAGCTTATTGATCCCAGAATCTCATCAAGCAGCTTCTTGAAGGATCCCAGGGTGTCAGCTTCAACAACATTACTGGGGAGTTGGTTCCAGACCCTCACAATTCTCTGTGTAAAAAAGTGCCTCCTATTTTCTGTTCTGAATGCCCCTTTATCTAATCTCCATTTGTGACCCCTGGTCCTTGTTTCTTTTTTCAGGTCAAAAAAATCCCCAGGGTCGACATTGTCTATACCTTTTAGGATTATGAATGTTTGAGTCAGATCACTGCGTAGTCCTCTTTGTTCAAGACTGAATAGATTCAATTCTTTTAGCCTGTCTGCATACGACATGCCTTTTAAACCCGGGATAATTCTGGTTGCTCTTCTTTGCACTCTTTCTAGAGCAGCAATATTCTTTTTGTAACGAGGTGACCAGAACTGAACACAATATTCTAGGTGAGGTCTTACTAATGCATTGTAAAGTTTTAACATTATTTCCCTTGATTTAAATTCAACATTTCTCACAATATATCCGAGCATCTTGTTGGCCTTTTTTATAGCTTCCCCACATTGTCTAGATGAAGACATTTCTGAATCAACATAAACTCCTAGGTCTTTTACATAGATTCCTTCTTCAATTTCAGTATCTCCCATATGATATTTATAATGCACATTTTTATTGCCTGCATGCAGTACTTTACACTTTTCTCTATTAAATGTCATTTGCCATGTGTCTGCCCAGTTCTGAATGCTGTCTAGATCATTTTGAATGACCTTTGCTGCTGCAAGAGTGTTTGCCGCTCCTCATATTTTTGTCTCGTCTGCAAATTTAACAAGTTTGCTTACTATACCAGAATCTAAATCATTAATGTAGATTAGGAATAGCAGAGGACCTAATACTGATCCCTGTGGTACACCACTGGTTACGTCGCTCCATTTTGAGGTTTCTCCTCTAATCAGTACTTTCTGTTTTCTAGATG
The DNA here is from genome assembly GCA_030684275.1 of Acipenser oxyrinchus oxyrinchus. Lineage (NCBI taxonomy): Eukaryota > Metazoa > Chordata > Actinopteri > Acipenseriformes > Acipenseridae > Acipenser > Acipenser oxyrinchus. Next base: position 698,195 of record CM060287.1, on the reverse strand, counting down.
TTAACCACTCCCTAATCCATGTGCATGCATTTCCTTGAATCCCTACTGCGTTCAGTTTGAGAATTAATCTTTTATGCGGGACTTTGTCAAAAGCTTTCTGGAAATATAAATAAACCATGTCGTATGCTTTGCAATTATCTATTGTCGATGTTGCAGTAATAAAACTACAAACAAAAATGCTGTTTACGCAGTGCGCTCACTGCCGCCAAGCCGGTCAGAACGGGTCTCCGTCCTACGCTCAGTTACCCTATACACGGGGGTGGCCAGAGTTCCCCGTACAGCTAAACACGTCCCCTCGGATACGTAATTATTTATTTTATTTTTCTTTGAATTATTTTAAGGCAGGCTGTCTCCCCCAGCCGGGCTTGCCTGGTCCTTGTTTTACACTGATGTCTTCTGTCAGCGTCCCTGTCTATTCCCAAACATGGCCACCCGAATGCACAACCAAGCACAGTTCTTATGGGCTGAGCAATCTCCCAAGGCCCGCCTCTCAGCCACTCAGAGAGCGAGAAAGCCCACACACCCTCTTCCCCACCTCTCCGTGTCATTGCCATGACTGACAGGCGGATCCTACGAGACTGCTGCCCTCTACCTGCAGTAATACGGATGTGCCAGATAGTCAGTCCAGATCTCGCCTGTTACACATCCTCCCTGTCAGAATTGCGCCACCAGTACATTCGAAAATCCTACAACCCCATGTCTTCCCGAGAGAAAAAAATTGCGGTTTGATGCAGTTTCCCTGCTCGGTGAACTACCCTGAAGGCATAGGGCTGCAGGGCCAAGCACCACTGCGTGATTCTGGCATTGTTATCCTTCATCCGGTGACGACATGTTAAGGGGGCATGATCCATAATCAGGGTGAAGTGTCACCCCAGGAGGTAGTACCGGAGTGACTCGACTGCCCATTTTACTGCGAGACACTCCTTCTCGATGGTACTATCATTTTTCTCATGGGGAAGGAGCTTCCTGCTGATGTACAGGACCGGGTGCTCGCTTCCCCGCACCTCCTGAGACAACACTGCCCTGAGACCTGTCTCTGACGCATCCGTCTGCAGGGTGAACCTCTTACTGAAATCAGGACTGCATAGCACTGGCTTGCTGCACAGCCTACGCTTCAGAGCTACAAAGGCCCTCTGGCACGGCCTCGTCCACCGAACCGTATTTGGGGCAGCCATCCTGGTGAGGTCTGTCAAGGGAGCAGCAAGCGTGGTGAAGCTCGGGATGTACTTCCTATAATAGCCCGCTAGTCCCAAGAAAGAGCACACCTGGGTTTTGGTTGTAGGGACCGGCCAGTCAGCCAAGGCTTTCACCTTAGCAATCAGCGGTCTGATCTGGCCGCTCCCTACTCGATACCCCAAATACTCCGACTCACTCTTCCCAATGGCACATTTCTTTGGGTTAGCAGTGAGCCCAGCCTCCCGCAAGAATTGCAGTACTGCCGTTACTTTACCCAGATGACTTGGCCAGTCCTCGCTGTGGATAACCGCGTCATCTGTGTAAGCAGCGGCGTACTGCTGATGGGGCCGCAAAATACGATCCATCATCCACTGGAAAGTGGCTGGTGCTCTGTGCAACCCAAAGGGCATGGTCCTAAATTGGTACAACCCGAAGGGAGTCGAAAACGCCATCCTCTCTCTGGATTCCAGGGTCAGGGGTATCTGCCAGTACCCCTTCGTTAAATCCAGTGTCGTCATAAAATGAGCCGTGCCAAGACGCTTCAGCAACTCATCTACGCGGGGCATGGGGTAAGCGTCAAACTTAGATTTTTCATTAACTCGCCTGAAGTCAATGCAAAATCGAGTTGACCCGTCCGGCTTATCCACTAAAACAATCGGATTGTTCCAGTCCCTTCGGGACTCCTCTATTACCCCCAGTCTAAGCATCTCGTCAATCTCCGCCTTTACTACCTGCCTTTTGCACTCAGGTATGCGGTATGGCCTCTGGCGAACTGGCGCCCCCGGCTTAACTTCAATGTGATGGTGGGCTACTCGAGTCTGCCCCGGGACGGGAGAAAACACATCAGGAAACTCCGCCACCAGAGCCCGAGCCTGACATTTCTGTGTTGGTGTCAGATTATCTGCAATCTGTACTGACCCTTTTTTCGCCAACACAGAAAGATCAGGTCCCAGGTCTGTGACGTCATCTGCTTGCGCCACTAACAAAGCATCCTGTTGCAACCAAGGCTTCAACAGGTTTACATGGTAAATGTGCTTCTCTCCGTCGCCCGGCTGGCAGATCTCATAATCCACCGTCCCAACCCAGTGTGTAACCTCAAAAGGTCTTTGCCACTTCGCCAGAAGTTTGGACTCAGAGCTGGGTAACAATAGAAGCACCTTATCCCCCGGCTGAAACGCGCGTATTCGGGCCCCCTGTTATATTGGGTCTCCTGTCTGTGCTGAGCCTGCTGCAAATTGTCATGTGCCCATTTTCCCACAGACTCAAGACGTTTGCGCAGGTCCAACACATACTGGACAGTATTGGTCAAATTGTCCTGCTGCTCCTCCCACATCTCTCTGACCAGATCGAGCACACCCTGGGGTCTCCGCCCATACAGCAGCTGGAATGGTGAAAATCCGCCCCACAAGACCATCAGTCTGGGGGTGAAAGACCGAGGTCCTAATGGTCTTAATCCCCAAAAGTTTACATATTCCGCGGACTAGCCGGGACATAAAGTTGGTGCCTTGGTCGGTCAGTATTTCCTGGGGAATCCCCACCGGGAGAAAACCTGCACGAGCTCGTTAGCAACAGATTTAGCAGATGCAGATCGGAGGGGAATGGCCTCTGGATAATGCGCAGCATAATCCAAAATGACCAATACGTGTGTGTATCCTGCCGCACTCCTTTCTAATGGTCCCACTATATCTATTCCAATACGCTCAAATGGAGCTTCCACTAGGGGCAATGGCACCAGTGGGGCTCATGGGACGGCTTTAGGGCTAGCTTTCTGACATTCCACACAGCATTCACAAAAATGCCTGACGTCACCATCCAGCTCCAGCCAATAGAACCGTGTCACAAGCCTTGCTATGGTCTTGTCCCTTCCCAAATGACCAGAGAGTGGAATCACGTGAACAAGCTGCAACAAATCCTCCTTAAAGGGCTGAGGAATGAGCAACTGGTGACGCACTTCTCCCATCTGCGGTAATTTTTCAACACGGTACAAAAGGTCTCGATTAATTTCAAAGCACGCTCATCATTACCCTTGCTCGAGTCGGAAGTCACGGAACGAGCTAAAAATCAGCTCCCATGGCTTCCAACTCGGGATCAGGTCAGTCCTGAGCGGAGGCAACCGAGCCAGACCCCTGTGCTGACTCCGCCTCCCCCAGGCTCTTCACCAGCCCCCACCTGAAACTCTCAGACTCTCCATTGCCAGCCCTCATTCTTAGTGGCCCGGCGTTCACGCTTAGTTTTGCTGGGTCTAAATCTATGGCAATAACAGTCCAGGTCACGAAAGGGAAAGATCTCGCCAATTACTTCCTCTTTCTTAGCCAATAAGGAGGACGGGGCCGTCACAGCAGCCAACCAATCTTTAAACTGCTCGCAGTCCCATCCCAGAACCACAGGCACTGGCAATCAAGGACACAAACGCAATTGCACTCGCGTCACCTGCTGGCCAATTTTCAGATTCACATACATTTTGGGATAAGTGCGCACATCCCCATGAATACATTTTATATGCACCTGACCCATTATTCGCTTATGCCCCGGTGAGATTAAGCTCTCTTGTATCAGGGACTGACTACACCCTGAATCTAAGAGAGCCTGGGTTTGTGTATCATACACTGACACAGGAATCACAAAACCTGTGACTGCTGATGGAGCAGTTTACCTGGTCAAATGAGGTCACATCCCATAGCGGGGCAATCCCGGTCGATGTGGCTCACCTCCCAGCTTGTTCCACACATCAGTGAACTGGTTTCTCGCCAAGAAGCTTCAGCAGGAGTACCACATCAAAGGGGCTCGACTGCTGGGTGGCCATGAGACCCCGGTCCAACACTGCAGCAGCCGTGGGTGACCCCACTCTGCCCCAGTTCTCGGGCCGGGAGCTCCCACCGCCACACTCCGTCCAAAAACCTGGCTACCCCTCCCCCAGTCCCTTTGCCCTCCTGGGGCCAGTAGAGGGGTGATGCTGGAGTAGTGCTGTTTCCAGGCAGCTTAGCGGGCGTTGGTTCTGCTGCCTGGTACTGCTCTGCCAGTTGGATCGCCAAATCCAGGGTGGCTGGTGCCTGCCGTTGCACCCACACACGCAGTCCCAGAGCCAAGCACTGCAGGAACTGTTCAACTACAACAACCTCCACCAACCTGGCAGTGGTGGTGGCTCCTGGGTTCAACCACCCCCGGGCATAATCCTGCAAGCGATGCGCGATGGCCCTGGTGTTCTCCCACAGAAGCTCTCCTCCCTGAACTTGCGGACGTAGCCCTCCGAGTCGCACCACACTGTTGAGGATGGGAGCTTTCAGCGTGGGGTACTCCATCATTGCCGCCGGATCCAGGGTCCTCACTGCCACTGCCTGCATCTCCCCTGTCAGCTGTGGCAGGAGGTAGTTAGCCCACTGCTCTCGGGCCCACCCGGCAGAGATCGCCATAGCCTCTAACACCTCCAGGTATGCTTCTGGCCGATCCTCTGCCATCATTTTGCCATGGGTCTGGCCCCGCAGCTCTTACACTCCCCTGCACCATCGCAGTAAGGGTTTCACGCAGGAGATCCATTAAGGTGGTGAACTGCTGGGGATCCATTCTGCTCCCTGGTTTTGCACTGCTTTGTGTGGGCAGTGCCAGTGAATCCCACTTCTGACACCAATGTAGCGATCTCAGTTAACACAGGCAGGCACACAAGGCGAGGCAATTTCCACACACAGGCGCGAGGGTGGGAGTGAACCTGGGACCTCTTGCACTAAAGCATAGCGCCGACACCGCTGTACAAAAGAGCTCGCTCCCTTGCAAGGAGTAATATCGAGCTTATGACTTTGTGTGTGATATATGTTATCTACCAGCCCTGCTGCTGCCGTTCCCCATGCCGCTACACTGTCCCCTGCCAGCATCAAGTCCACCCTGGACTTGCTCACCAGGCTACAGTCCAACGAGTGCGTGCCGGGCACCTGCTCCACTTAACTGACACCAATGTAGAAGAGTGATGGGCTTGCCTGGTCCTTGTTTTACACTGACGTCTTCTGTCAGCGACCCTGTCTGTTAAAAGTGACATGTTCTTTCCCATATAATTCCTCAAATAAAATGATTACTACTATTTGTTTATTTAGCAGACGCCTTCTCCAAGGCGACTTACAGAGACTAGGGTGTGTGAACTATGCATCAGCTGCAGGGTCACTTACAACTACGTCTCACCCGAAGACGGAGCACAAGGAGGTTAAGTGACTTGCTCAGGGACACACAATGAGTCAGTGGCTGAGGTGGGATTTGAACCGGGGACCTCCTGGTTACAAGCCCTTTTCTTTAACCACTGGACCACACATCATTCTATTATGATGAAGTGAACTGCCACTTCTTCACAATGACAAAGATCCTCTTCAGATATCGACTCACTAGACAAGATGTACACCAACTCAACCAACAGTAACCAGTTTTCATAGTACTGTTTATGTAGGATACCTTTGAGAACCACAGGACTGTAAAACAACAACCAATTTCTCCAGTCATTTGCTTTCCAGTACTTGTGTAAGACAAGAGACAGTACTCTGGAAATATCGTGGATGGAAATAATGGTGGATGGATTGAGAGCAATCCTTGGTCTAGTTCAGAGATCTTAGTCCCAATGTATCACTGAAAGCCATTGTATTGTGAATCTAGCCATAACAAAGAAAGCTGTCTTACTACCCTTAACCCTGTGCGGTCCATTTATTCAGTGCGTGTCAGGTGCGTCAGGTCCAATTTATTTTCACACGCGCAGTTTATTTTAGACGCGCTGTTTAAAAGTATTTTTTTTCACAGTAAAACAGGTTTAAAAGGCACTTCATATCAACAGGACACTCAGTGCTGCATCTCCAGCACCGCCCCACCCCTCGTTCGCTATATTTTTCACATACCTCTTAATAATAGTACATACCGATAAATCATCTCTTGATCACTCGTTTTATCCCCAAACTACTCAATAATGCAATCCAAGTCGTTATTTTATTACTATAAAATCTAAAAAAAGCTCTGCAAATGTCTGTGATATTCTTTGAGCGCTGGATGCGGAAGAAGCTATCTTGTTTGTTTATGTCCGTGTTATATGGTGTCGGGTATTCATGAGATACGCCCCTTTTTTTCCGGCTTCTCTCGGCTCCTATCGGTCTGACTCAGCCAAAGAATGGTTTTCTCGGCTTTTTCCGGAGAAAAACGACTAGAGACCTGTTTTTTGCGTCTTTTGATGATGTCGGACAGGGTCCGACATTGGACCGGAAAGGGAAAATTGCGATGTCGGACCAGGTCCGACATAGGACTGCAAGGGGTTAAAATATGTAATGCATATAATCTGGAGGCATACCTTAAACAATATCAAATGAGGAATGGTAATCATTGTGGTCAAAATAAAGCCTTTTACACCAAAGACTGTTACACTGACCAGTGCTTTTTATGCCTGAATTACAGTGTCAAAATGGTTGCATGATTGTACATCTTGATAAGGATAAACTCCTTTACCTTTTTTTGCTTGTTCACCTGAGTGTAAGCACATACTACACCCATATGCCCCATTGAACTGTGTCATGTTCTGTAGAACAGCTCTAGCTACAGAATCGCAAACACAAACAGCAGAAATTACCTTAGAAAGGATCACTTCCCCAGAATGTGGGTGTTTCCATTTTATGCCAACCTCATTAAGCTTTAAACACTCCTCTACAAATGGCTGCAAGAACACATTTACATCTGGCTTTTTAAGCCCAAACATTGTTTTCATTATATTATTTACTTTTTGTCACTTTCACCTCTCATATATATCTGCGAACGCTGCACAAGAGCATATATGAGTGAGCGCAGATTTCTGCAATTTTGCACAGATGTGCAGTTATGCCCATTGGAATCTATGATGTGAACTACGCAGATCTGTGCAGAACTGCAGAAATCCGTGCAATACAAGAACGCACCCAATGTGTTTGTGTTTGCAGCCACCAGGCCTACAGAAGAAGGGGGAAGTCATTCGGCACACCTGTGGCTGATCTGGTCAGCCTGATGAGCCACAGGTGTGCTTTGCTCATAAAAGCTTTCTCTCTCTCCACAGTAGTTCTGCTCAGTCTGGATGAAAAGCGGGAGCAGAAGAGAAGGGTGAGCAGCAGGAGAGAAAAGGGACAAGGGAGATTGAAAAAGGAGTGATGAGGGAGGGACTGGAGAAATCAACTGACAACCAAAGAAGCATAAAGAGAAAACGGTGTCATTGCTTTTCCCCATCAAGTACTTTATTTTAGTTTGTTGTTTTGTCTTTGTTATTTTAGTTTTATTTTCTAGCCAGTGTAAAGAAATCTTGAACACCCCCTTTATATGCTCTTATTACTCTCTATAGTCTTTATCTATATCTATATTTAATCAATATTGTAGGGAAAACCTATATATTAATATAATTTCTTCAATAAAAGCTGGACAAAGGAAAGAGAGAGGGACATTCCATTGCCACAGTACATTCTAGCATGAAAACAACCAGATGACACTTTCACATCTAAAGGCCCGAGAAGCCACTCTACATCAAAAGCTATAAGAACATAAGAACATAAGAAAGTTTACAAACGAGAGGAGGCCATTCAGCCCATCTTGCTTGTTTGATTGTTAGTAGCTTATTGATCTCATCAAGCAGCTTCTTAAAGGATCCCAGGGTGTCAGCTTCAACAACATTACTGGGGAGTTGGTTCCAGACCCTCACAATTCTCTGTGTAAAAAAGTGCCTCCTATTTTCTGTTCTGAATGCCCCTTTATCTAATCTCCATTTGTGACCCCTGGTCCTTGTTTCTTTTTTCAGGTCAAAAAAGTCCCCTGGGTCAACATTGTCTATACATTTTAGGATTTTGAATGTTTGAATCAGATCGCCGCGTAGTCTTCTTTGTTCAAGACTGAATAGATTCAATTCTTTTAGCCTGTCTGCATACGACATGCCTTTTAAACCCGGGATAATTCTGGTTGCTCTTCTTTGCACTCTTTCTAGAGCAGCAATATCCTTTTTGTAACGAGGTGACCAGAACTGAACACAATATTCTAGGTGAGGTCTTACTAATGCATTGTAAAGTTTTAACATTACTTCCCTTGATTTAAATTCAAGCTTGATGCTAAGTGTTCTGTAGATAGTAATCTGTGGATATCCTGAGCTGGCTTGGGTGTGATAACAGTTGTCACACCCAAGCGGGGTCGACTCCACTACAATATACAAAGTAACATGATTTCCATTACACGAGAGTAGATGTTAAAACTTCATGCTGATTTGAACTCGGCTCTCGCCAAGATAAGCACCAACTAAGACGTAGCTTTACAGTAAACTAATGTGATCCATCTGTGTCTCCATCCATTTGCGTTTCCTTCCATATGATGATGTAGATATCCCTCTGCCTGGTGTTGATGGCTGAAGTGTAATGCTGGCTCCAGGGATCAGCTTATTTTGCCTCCCTAGCGCATCAGCACACACAGCGGCTGCGATGCTGGCTCTGGGGATCAACCACAGTGCGGTCTCCACACCAGAAACAGCCAGTAATCAACACTGAGACATATGGACCAATGGGAACACGTTACACGTTACATGTTTGGTCTCGGTCACGCCTGTGATTTCCAGCAGACCAATCGAGATTGTGGGCGGACTTCCTATTTATGTTGGCGCGAAGTTCAAACCTGTGCTTCCCCTCTGAACCAAGAATTCAATTCTTGTTAAATACAACAAAGAACTCACCATCTTTAATCTGTGAACATTGCGGAATACCTTTCGTAGTCTTTGTCACACAAGATCATACTTAAAAACTCCGACCTTGCTGAGGGAATACCGCTTGCAAGACCTGAACATCTAAGAAATACTAGAAAGAATTTTTTTTTCAAAGTGCCCAGCTGATGACCCGGTCTGACCAACTGAATAAAAATGAGCTGTGAAAGAATGTGCATTCATTTATGAGCTTGAGAGAAACTTTGTAACCATTGTAAAAGTAAATTCTGGGAGCCATGCTTAAGGAAGAGTAGTGCTGTGTTAATGTAGTGTTTGGAGTACGTGAAATGTATTATTGTTGTGTGTGTGTATGCATGTAATTGTCAGCCAATTACTGTGTGAGTGAAGGCAAACACCATTAGACGCTTAGTATTTACTAGAACGACAAATTCTATAAACATATTATTAGCAATTTCCGTAAGAAATAGCCAGACGCATAACGTGTCTATCCATGCGTAATAGTGTTGTCTGCCTTCGTTCTGATAAATAAATGAGACTGATTAAAACGAGATTCTGTTATTAACTCACATTGATAACATAGATTGATAATACTAACCAAATTAGTGATTGCATCATTAACGTGATTAGTAAACACAGCAATACGCTGAAAAAGGAATTATTGTGTATACAGTGTGTGTTGTATGACCTGATCTCAGTCACCAAACTGATTGTGTTGTTGAAATATATATAACCGATTGTGTTGTTGCAATATATAATTACATAGATTTTTCCTTTCTGTAACCTAGAGACTACACATTTTCTTTTATTCACTTTAATAAATCTGTCTTTAATTTCACCAAAAGACGTGAGTGTGTGCATTATTTCAATAACGTGGGTTCTACATGATTTCCCAAACTCCAATAAGGTTTATTAATCAGTAGATTGACATTATATGAATGTTAGCTACCTATAAATGCTACAATACATACTCATTTCCAAATCATAATTAACATGCATATATCCTTGTGGCAAAGTGGTAAGTGGTAGCAGGTGTATAGCAGGTGCAGTGCGAATGCAGTAATCCCAATAACAAACAGACAACAAAGTACGGGTGAAATGAGGGTTTTAATGATTGTAAATCCAATGGTCTGATGACCAGCCAGAAAACAATAATGAGCTGGCAATACACAAAAATGTATTGCACAGAAATGAAAAGGGTTGCTGTCCCTTAAACAATAAGCACAGTACTAAACAGACACAATTAGACACACACACGATCACAGGTCCAAAGTGAGTGCTCTCAGTGCTTGTGGTGAAGTACAATATATTACGTGCTATAGTAGTGAAACAAGTGCTGATAACAATGTTAATCGTGACTGTAGTGCAGTGTTGATCTGGTTTTCTGCTGGCCCTTGGCGACAGCTCCGGATTTGTGTTTAGCCATCTAGCGCTATTTAACAAAAACACAGACAGTTACTAAACAGAGAAAACAAACAAAACACTCACAGACTCTTTTCTTTTTACTGTGGGAAATCTCCCGGTCCTTCCAGTTCCTCTCTGAAACCCAAGCGAAGGAAAAGATTTACAATTCTCCGGCCCCTTTATGCGATCATGCATGACCCTTTGGTAAACGATTGCAGCTGATTCTATTGCCTGCAGCTGCTACCTCATTTACCTTCTGGGTCAATATGTTCCTGCAACGGAGTCTCGCCTTCTTCCAGGCTGACTGAACTGTCAGGCCAACCCGTCCAAAGCCTTTCCCTTTCGCTACCTTAGCGCCCTTACAGGTCGGGAGGGAGATTTACAACCAGAACTCATTATATTTCTGTCACAATCCTCTATATATCCTTGTGACAAAGATCGAATGATTCTTGGTGTTAGATCTCCCTCACGACCTGTGAGGGTGCTGCGTAAAGGGAACAGCGGAGCTACGGTACCCAAACTCAATGACCCGGACGGGAAACAGCGTGGCATCCATGGATTGGAGGAGTGAATGTGCTCGTTAATCTAGGGGTCATGGGGGAGGGTATATAAGGGGTCGTAGTGTAAATGATCTGTTCCTTGGTAAATGGAGCCTGTGTTATTTGCTGAAAACCATTAGTTTTCTCTTGTGTTTGTTAGTGTTTGTTGTAACTGTTTGTCTGTCTTACACTAGAACATAAGAAAGTTTACAAATGAAAGGAGGCCATTTAGCCCATCTTGCTCGTTTGGTTGTGAGTAGCTTATTGATCCAAGAATCTCATCAAGCAGCTTCTTGAAGGATCCCAGGGTGTCAGCTTCAACAACATTACTGGGGAGTTGGTTCCAGACCCTCACAATTCTCTGTGTAAAAAAGTGCATCCTATTTTCTGTTCTGAATGCCCCTTTATCTAGTCTCCATTTGTGACCCCTGGTCCTTGTTTCTTTTTTCAGGTCGAAAAAGTCCCCTGGGTTGACATTGTGAATACCTTTTAGAATTCTGAATGCTTGAAATAGAGCACCGCGTAGTCTTCTTTGTTCAAGACTGAAAAGATTCAATTCTTTTAGCCTGTCTGCATACGACATGCCTTTTAAACCCGGGATAATTCTGGTTGCAATTCTAGAGCAGCAATATCCTTATTGTAACGAGGTGACCAGAACTGAACACAATATTCTAGGTGAGGTCTTACTAATGCATTGTAGAGTTTTAACATTACTTCCTTTGATTTAAATTCAACACTTTTCACAATATATCCGAGCATCTTGTTGGCCTTTTCTATAGCTTCCCCACATTGTCTAGATGAAGACATTTCTGAGTCAACATAAACTCCTAGGTCTTTTTCATAGATTCCTTATTCAATTTCAGTATCTCCCATATGATATTTATAATGCACATTTGTATAACCTGCGTGCAGGACCTTACACTTTTCTCTATTAAATTTCATTTGCCATGTGTCTGCCCAGTTCTGAATGCTGTCTAGATCATTTTGAATGATCTTTGCTGCTGCAACAGTGTTTGCCACTCCTCCTATTTTTGTGTCGTCTGCAAATTTAACGAGTTTGCTTACTATACCAGAATCTAAAATATATACCAGAATCATTAATGTAGATTAGGAAAAGCAGAGGACCTAATACTGATCCCTGTGGTACACCACTGGTTACCTCGCTCCATTTTGAGGTTTCTTCTCTAATCAGTACTTTCTGTTTTCTAGATGTTGACCACTCCCTAATCCATGTGCATGCATTTCCTTGAATCCCTACTGCGTTCAGTTTGAGAATTAATCTTTTATGCAGGACTTTGTCAAAAGCTTTCTGGAAATCTAAATAAACCATGTCGTATGCTTTGCAATTATCCATTTTCAATGTTGCATCCTCAAAAAAGTCAAGTAGGTTAGTTAGACACGATCTCCCTTTCCTAAAACCATGCTGACTGTCTCCCAGGATATTGTTACCATATAGGTAATTTTCCATTTTAGATCTTATTATAGTTTCCATAAGTTTACATATAATAGAAGTCAGGCTTATTGGGCTGTAGTTACCTGGTTCGGTTTTGTCTCCCTTTTTGTGGATCGGTATTACGTTTGCTCTTTTCCAGTCTGTCGGTACAACCCCTGTGTCAAGAGACTGTTGCATGATCTTGGTTAGCGGTTTGTAAATAACTTCTTTCATTTCTTTGAGTACTATTGGGAGGATCTCATCCGGCCCAGGGGATTTGTTTATTTTAAGAGCTCCTAGTTCCTTTAACACTTCTGCCTCTGTTATGCTAAAGTTATTTAAAATTGAATAGGAACAGGTCGACATGTGTGGCATGTTGTCCGTGTCCTCCTTTGTAAAAACCTGTGAAAAGCAATATTTTAATATATTTGCTATTTGTTTTTCTTCATCTATGATTTTGCCATTTGTGTCTCTTAGACATTTAACCACCTCTTTGAATGTGCTCTTGCTGTTATAATATTGGAAAAAACATTTTGGAATTGGTTTTAGCCCCCTTAGCAATATTGATTTCTATCTCTCTCTTGGCCTTTCTAACTTCCTTTTTGACTTGTGTTTGCAGTTCCAAGTACTCTTTCTCTGTACTTTGTTTTTGGTCCCTTTTAAACGCTCTGTAAAGTGCCTTTTTTCGCTGAATATTTTTTAAAATTGATCTGTTAAACCATTTTGGCCATTTTGTTTTAGATTTAGATTTGTCTACTTTTGGGATGTAATTGTTTTGCACCTCTAATACTACATTTTTAAAAAACAGCCATCCTTTTTCTGTGGATGTTTTCTCTATTTTACTCCAATCTACTTCTGTTAGTCTCTGTTTCATACCTTCATAGTTTGCTTTTCTAAAATTGTAAACCTTAGCTTTAGTCATTACTTTTGGGGTTTTAAAAAAAACTTCAAATGAGACCATGTTGTGGTCTGAGTTTGCCAATGGCTCTCGGACCTCTGTTTTAGTTATTCTGTCTTCATTATTTGAAAAGACTAAATGAAGGCATGCCTCCCCTCTAGTTGGTGCCTTGACAAATTGCGTTAGGAAGCAGTCATTTGTCGTGCCCCCCATCAGGTTTTCCCATTTTATATGGGGGAAGTTGAAATCCCCCATTAGTATGGCTTCTCATTTTCTACACGCATTTCGAATGTCATTGTATAACAGATTATTTTGCTCAGAGTCTGAATTTGGTGGTCTATAGCATGCTCCGTCTATAGCATGGTACATGCAGTCATATGGATTGAGCAGGTTGACATGCAGTTATGTAGTTTGATCAGGTCCATGTGCAGTCATGAAGTTTGCACAGGTCCATGTGCAGTCATGAAGTTTGCACAGGTGCATGCGCAGTCATGTAGTTTGAATATGTTGATAGGCAGTCATGAAGTTTGCACAGGTCCATGCACAGTAATGTAGTTTGCACAGGTCCATGCGCAGTCATGAAGTTTGCACAGGTCCATGCGCAGTCATGAAGTTTGCACAGGTCCATGCGCAGTCATGAAGTTTGCACAGGTCCATGCGCAGTCATGAAGTTTGCACACGGACATGCACAGTAATGTAGTTTGCGCAGGTTGATACGCAGTCATGAAGTTTGCACAGGTCCATGCGCAGTCATGAAGTTTGCACAGGTCCATGCGCAGTCATGAAGTTTGAGCAGGTCCATGCGCAGTAATATAGTTTGAGCAGGTTAATAGGCAGTCATGAAGTTTGAGCAGGTCCATGCACAGTAATGTAGATAGAGCAGGTCCATGCACAGACATGAAGTTTGCACAGCTCCATGCGCAGTCATGAAGTTTGCACAGGTCTATGCGCAGTCATGTAGTTTGAGCAGGTTGATACGCAGTCATGTAGTTTGAGCAGGTCCATGTGCAGTCATATAGTTGGAGCAGGTTGCTATGCAATCATGTAGTTTGATCAGGTCCATGCGCAGTCATGAAGTTTGTACAGGTCCATGCGCAGTCATGAAGTTTGAGTAGGTCCATGCGCAGTAATATAGTTTGAGCAGGTTAATAGGCAGTCATGAAGTTTGAGCAGGTCCATGTACAGTAATGTAGATAGAGCAGGTCCATGCGCAGTCATGAAGTTTGCACAGGTCTATGCGCAGTCATGTAGTTTGAGCAGGTTGATACGCAGTCATGAAGTTTGAACAGGTCCATGCGCAGTCATGAAGTTTGCACATACCCATGCACAGTCATGTATTTTGCACAGGTCCATGAGCAGTCATGAAGTTTGCACAGGTCTACGCGCAGTCATGAAGTTTTCACAGGCCCATGAACAGTCATGTAGTTTGAGCAGGTTGATACGCAGTCATGAAGATTGAGCAGGTCCAGGCGCAGTCATTAGGTTTCAGTGGGTCCATCCACAGTAATGTAGTCTGAGCAGGTCCATGTGCAGTCATGAAGTTTGATCAGGTCCATGCACAGTCATGTAGTTTGAGCAGGTTGATACACAGTCATGAAGTTGGCACAGGTCCATGCGCAGTCATGAAGTTTGAGCAGGTCTATGTGCAGTCATGAAGTTTGCACAGGTCCATGCGCAGTCATGAAGTTTGCACAGGTCCATGCGCAGTCATGAAGTTTGCACAGGTCCATGCGCAGTCATGTAGTTTGAGCAGGTTGATACACAGTCATGTAGTTTGAGCAGGTCCTAACACAGTCATGAAGTTTGCACAGGTCCATGCACATTCATGAAGTTTGTACAGCTCCTTGCTCTGTCATGTAGTTTGAGCAGGTTGATACACAGTCATGAAGTTTGCACAGGTCCATGCGCAGTGTGGCAAGCTGGCTCGCAGTGGTGAATTGATGACGTCACGGACCAGGAAGAAACTGAATCACAAAACAATGGATGGGCGGGTGAAGCTGAATGCTACTGCATTCAGCGTATTTAATTAATCAAATAAACAAAACAAAAGATTCAAACAATGAACAAAACACAAAACAAAAGGCACAAGGGCCAAACGAATAAACAAAGACTGTTTAGCAGTCGTTTTTAAATGTTGTTTCCTCGCTCTCGCTCTCGCTCTCGCTCTCTCCCTGTACTCTCCTCTGTACACTCAACCAACGCAGAACAGACAGCTGCAGGTTCTTATACTCTGGCCGAGGGGTTAACTAGCTGTTAATTATCTTATTACCCCTCGGCCACAGTCTGCATCGTTTGGTAAGGATGCATGACTGTCAGCTAGTTAAATAATCAGTAGCTGATCAGTCATGCATCCTCACGAGGTTTTAAATATAAATAATAATAAATACGCGGCGCTGTTATCCGCGCGCAAACAATAATACAAATAATAATAATGGGGCGGGACACTCCGCCACACATGCCCCCTTGCGCAGCACACATGGCCTTTTCGCCACCTCCCCTTATTCCCTAAAGTCCCGGCTAGCAGTCCTGGCCCAGGAACAGGGGAAGCAAGGTGTCTCTGGGCGGCCACGGCGGGATGTCCTCCTCCCACCCCAACAACTGTACCGCCCTAGTGGACCACGCACAGGCCGGCTCCTCTGGCCAGAAAAATTTTGGGGTGGTCTCCAGACCTGCCCCCTTCTTCATGGCCGGCAGCTCCCCTCCGTGGGGCTCCGGCCACAGTATTTCCTGCAGCGAAATTGCTGCGGGGAGCTGGTCTCCTGACCTCCCCCTTCTTCATGGCTGACAGCTGCCCTTCATGGGGCTCCAGCCACAGTATTTCCTGCCGCGAAAGTGCGGCTGGAGGAGCTGGTCTTCTGACCTTCCCCACCTTCTTCGTGGCCGGCAGCTGCCCTTCATGGGGTTCCAGCCATAGTATTTCCTGCCGCGAAAGTGCGGCTGGGGAAGCTGGTCTCCTGACCTCCCCCTTTTCCGTGGCCGGCAGCTCCCTTCATGGGGCTCCAGCCACAGTATTTCCTGCCGCATGGCAGGACTGGTAGCGACCCCAGGCAAAACAGGACCCTCGGGAGGAGACGGCAACAGCAGCGGACCCTCGGGAGGCGACGGCAGCAGCAGCGGACCCTCGGGAGGCGACGGCAGCAGCAGCGGACCCTCGGGAGGCGACGGCAGCAGCAGCAGTAGCGGACCCTCGGGAGGCGACGGCAGCAGCAGCAGTAGCGGACCCTCCGGAGGCGAACTCGGGAGGGGAGCCCCTGGCCATGGAGGCAGCAGCGGGAGCTCCACTTCTCCCTCGTACCCTATAACTGGTGGCTCTCCAGGCGATGCGGAGCAACAGGCAGCCCCAGGCGATGCGGAGCAACAGGCAGCCTTGGGCGATGCGAGGCAGGCATCCTTGGGCGGTGCGAGGTAGGGCAGGAGCAGTCCTTCCCATGACAGTGGAGGTGGAACCAGCAGGCATTCACCCTCTGCTGGTGGAGCTGGGAGCGGCAAGCAGTCCTCCCACGGCGGTTGAGGCGGAACCAGCAGGTATTCACCCTCTGCTGGTGGAGGTGGGAGGGTCAAGCAATCCTCCCACAGCGGTTGAGGCGGAACCAGCAGGAATTCACCCTCTGCTGGTGGAGCTGGGAGTGGTAAGCAGTCCTCCCACGGCGCTTGAGACGGAACCAGCAGGCATTCACCCTCTGCTGGTGGAGGTGGGAGGGGCAAGCAGTCCTCCCACGGCGGTTGAGGCGGAACCAGCAGGCATTCACCCTCTGCTGGTGGAAGTGGCGGAGGCAGAGGCAGCTCTTGCTGCTCTGCTCCTGGTGGAGACAGAGGCAGCTCCTGCTGCTCTGCTCCTGGTGATGGTGGAGACAGAGGCAGCTCCTGCTGCTCTGCTCCTGGTGATGGTGGAGACAGAGGCAGCTCCTGCTGCTCTGCTCCTGGTGATGGTGGAGACAGAGGCAGCTCCTGCTGCTCTGCTCCTGGTGATGGTGGAGACAGAGGCAGCTCCTGCTGCTCTGCTCCTGGTGGTGGTGGAGACAGAGGCAGCTCCTGCTGCTCTGCTCCTGGTGGTGGTGGAGACAGAGGCAGCTCCTGCTGCTCTGCTCCTGGTGGTGGTAGAGACAGAGGCGAGGGCTCCTCTCCCCCTGGCGCTGGAGACGGCAGCGACGGCTCCTCTCCCTCTGGCGCTGGAGAAGGCAGCGACGGCTCCTCTCCCTCTGGCGCTGGAGAAGGCAGCGACGGCTCCTCTCCCTCTGGCGCTGGAGAAGGCAGCGACGGCTCCTCTCCTCTGGCGCTGGAGAAGGCAGCGACGGCTCCTCTCCCTCTGGCGCTGGAGAAGGCAGCGACGGCTCCTCTCCCTCTGGCGCTGGAGAAGGCAGCGACGGCTCCTCTCCCTCTGGCGCTGGAAAAGGCAGCGACGGCTCCTCTCCCTCTGGCGCTGGAAAAGGCAGCGATGACTCCTCTCCCTCTGGCGCTGGAGACAGCAGCACTGGCTCCTCTCCCTCTGGCGCTGGAAACAGCAGCGGGGCCCCTCCCATATCTGCAGCCAGGTAGTTGAGCACCATGGCTGCGATGTCTGGGAGGGATGCTGGTTGGTGTTTCTGTTCCCAGGCCTCCCAGCGCTCCCCATCTCTCGCCCACAGGAGGTTGATCACAGCAGGGAGGGCGACCATTATATCCCTCTCAGGCTCCGCCAGCCAGTCCCAGATCCCCTCAGAGGAGACGGGATTCTTCCGCCTCGGAGGATGCGGGTCCTCTCTCACCCTTGCTGGATGCTCAGGCTCCTTCCTCTCCTGCCATGGAGGGGTTGGTCCGTGCCACGTGCCCAACCTCACCAATTGCGGCACCACTCCTCACCCTTCAGGCAGGTGAGGCAGACGCCCAGCGTGGTAAGGACCCGCTGCTGTTGCTGCGCCTCCTGCTGCTGTTGTTGTTGCTGCTGCTTTCTCCTCCGGCTACTCTTCCCCATTTTTTTATTTTTATTATTTTTTTTCCAAAAAACACACAAAAAAATACTTTTTGAAAAAAACAAACAAAAAAACGTCCTTTTCCTTTCCTGGTCCGGCTCTTGGAGGCGTTGTTTGTCCCACGCAGGACACCATATGTGGCAAGCTGGCTCGCAGTGGTGAATTGATGACGTCACGGACCAGGAAGAAACTGAATCACAAAACAATGGATGGGCGGGTGAAGCTGAATGCTACTGCATTCAGCGTATTTAATTAATCAAATAAACAAAAACAAAAGATTCAAACAATGAACAAAACACAAAACAAAAAGGCACAAGGGCCAAACGAATAAACAAAGACTGTTTAGCAGTCGTTTTTAAATGTTGTTTCCTCGCTCTCGCTCTCGCTCTCGCTCTCTCCCCGTACTCTCCTCTGTACACTCAACCAACGCAGAACAGACAGCTGCAGGTTCTTATACTCTGGCCGAGGGGTTAACTAGCTGTTAATTATCTTATTACCCCTCGGCCACAGTCTGCATGCGTTTGGTAAGGATGCATGACTGTCAGCTAGTTAAATAATCAGTAGCTGATCAGTCATGCATCCTCACGAGGTTTTTAAATATAAATAATAATAAATAAGCGGCGCTGTTATCCGCGCCGCAAACAATAATACAAATAATAATAATGGGGCGGGACACTCCGCCACAGCAGTCATGAAGTTTGTACAGGTCCATGTGCAGTCATGAAGTTTGCACAGGTCCATGCGCAGTCATGTAGTTTGAGCAGGTTGATACACAGTCATGAAGTTTGAGCAGGTCCATGCGCAGTCATGAAGTTTGCACAGGTCCATGCGTAGTTATGTAGTTTGAGCAGGCATATGCACAGTCATGAAGTTTGCACAGGTCCATGCGCCGTCATGAAGTTTGCAAAGGACAATGCGCAGTTATGAAGTTTGAACAGGTCCATGCGCAGTCATGAAGTTTGCACAGGTCCATGCACAGTCATGTAGTTTGAGCAGGTTGATACGCAGTCATGAAGTTTGAACAGGTCCATGCACAGTCATTAAGTTTGCACAGGTCCATGCGTAGTCATGTAGGTTGAGCAGGTCAATGCACAGTCATGAAGTTTGCACAGGTGTATGCGCCGTCATGAAGTTTGCACAGGTCCATGCGCAGTTATGAAGTTTGCACAGGTCCATGCGCAGTCATGAAGTTTGCACAGGTCAATGTACAGTCATATGGTTTGAGCAGTTTGACACGCAGTCATGTAGTTTGAGCAGGTACATTCGCAGTCAGATAGTTTGAGCTGGTTGATACGCAGACATGTAGTTTGATCAGTTCCATGTGCAGTCAAGAAGTTTGAGTAGGTCCATGCCCAGTCATATCCTTTGAGCAGGTTGGTAGGCAGTCATGAAGTTTGAGCAGGTCCATGCGCCATCATGTAGTTTGAGCAGGTCCATGCACAGTCATGAAGTTTGCACAGGTCCATGAGCAGTCATGAAGTTTGCACAGGTCCATGCACAGCCATGTAGTTTGAGCAGGTTGATACACAGTCATGAAGTTTGCACAGGTCCATGCACATTCATGAAGTTTGTACAGCTCCTTGCTCAGTCATGTAGTTTGAGCAGGTTGATACGCAGTCATGACGTTTGCACAGGTCCATGCGCAGTCATGAAGTTTGCACAGCTCCATGCGTAGTCATGAAGTTTGCACAGGTCCATGCGTAGTCATGTAGTTTGAGCAGGTTGATACACAGTCATGAAGTTTGCAAAGGTCCGTGCACAGTCATGAAGTTTGAGTAGGTCCATGCGCAGTCATATAGTTTGAGCAGTTTGATAGGTAGTCATGAAGTTTAAGCAGGTCCATGTGCAGTCGTGTAGTTTGAGCAGGTCTTTGCACAGTCATGAATTTTGCATAGGTCCATGCGCAGACATGTAGTTTAAACACGTTGATACGCTGTCATGAAGTTTGAGCAGGTCCATGCGCAGTCATGAAGTTTGCACGGGTCCATGCACAGTCATTTAGTTTAAGCAGGTTGATACACAGTTTGAGCAGGTCCATGCGCATTCATGAAGATTGAGCAGGTCCATGCACAGTCAAGAAGTTTGACCAGGTCCATGTGCAGTCATGAAGTTTGCACAGGTCCATGCGCTGTAATAAAGTTTGCAAAGGTCCATGCGCATTCATGAAGTTTGAGCAGGTTGATACGCAGTCATGAAGTTTGAGCAGGTCCATGCGCAGTCATGAAGATTGAGCAGGTCCATGCGCAGTCATGAAGTTTGATAAGGTTGATACGCAGTCATGAAGTTTGAGCGAGTCCATGCGCACTCATGAAAATTGAACAGGTCTATCCGCAATCATGAAGTTTCCACAGGTCCATTCCCAGTCATGAAGTTTGCACAGGTCCATGCGCAGACTTGAAGTTTAAGCAGGTCCATGCACAGTCATGAAGTTTAAGTAGGTCCATGCGCAGTCATATAGTTTGAGCAGGTTGATAAGTTTGAGCAGGTCCATGTGCAGTCATGTAGTTTGAGCAGGTCCTTGCACAGTCATGAAGTTTGCATCGGTCCATGCGCAGTCATGTAGTTTAAGCAGGTTGATACTCAGTCATGAAGTTTGAGAAGGTCCATGCACAGTCAAGTAATTTGAGCAGGTCCATGCACAGTCATGAAGTTTGCACAGGTTCAGGCACTGTCATGAAGTTTGCACAGGTCCATGCACGGCCATGAAGTTTGCACAGGTATGGACATGCACAGTCATATGGTTTGAGCAGGTTGACACGCAGTCATGTGGTTTGAGCAGGTACATGCGCAGTCAGATAGTTTGAGCTGGTTGATACGCAGACATGTAGTTTGATCAGGTCCATGTGCAGTTATGAAGTTTTAGGAGGTCGATGCGCAGTCATATCCTTTGAGCAGGTTGATAGGCAGTCATGAAGTTTCAGCAGGTCCATGCACAGTCATGAAGTTTGCACAGGCCCATGAGCAGTCATGAAGTTTGCATAGGTCCATGCACAGTCATATAGTTTGATCTCTTTGTATGTCTGTTAAAACCTTAAGAGGATCTGTGTGCTTAGTACAGTTGGGAAATCTTTGGCATGTGTTTTCACAGTCTTCAAAAGTAAGAAAAGGTGTTTTTATTGTGTGTGTGTGCAAACATGTAATTTGTGCAGGTTGATACGCAGTCATGTAGTTTGAGCAGGTCCATGCCCAGTCATATAGTTTGAGCAGGTTGATACGCAATCATGTAATTTGATCAGGTCCATGCGCAGTCATGAAGTTTAAGTAGGTCCATGCGCAGTAATATAGTTTGAGCAGATTAATAGGCAGTCATGAAGTTTGAGCAGGTCCAAGCACAGTAATGTAGATAGAGCAGGTCCATGCACAGACATGAAGTTTGCACAGGTCCATCCGCAGTCATGTAGGTTCAGCAGGTTGATACGCAGTCATGAAGTTTGAACAGGTCCATGCACAGTCATTAAGTTTGCACAGGTCCATGCGTAGTCATGTAGTTTGAGCAGGTCAATGCACAGTCATGAAGTTTGCACAGGTCCATGCGCAATCATGAAGTTTGCACAGGTACATGCACAGTCATGAAGTTTGAGCAGGTCCATGCGCAGTCATGAAGTTTGCACAGGTCTACGCGCAATCATGAAGTTTTCAGCAGGTCCATGCACAGTCATGTAGTTTGAGCAGGTTGATACGCAGTAATGAAGATTGAGCAGGTCCATGCGCAGTCATGTAGGTTTGAGCAGGTCCATGCACAGTCATGAAGTTTGAGCAGGTCCATGCGCAGTCATGAAGTTTGAGCAGGTCCATGCACAGTCATGTAGTTTGAGCAGGTCCATGCACAGTCATGAAGTTTGCAGCAGGTCCATGCGCAGTCATGAAGTTTGAGCAGGTCCATGCGCAGTCATGAAGTTTGCAGCAGGTCCATGCACAGTCATGTAATTTGAGCAGGACCATGCACAGTCATGAAGTCTGCACAGGTCCAGGCGCTGTCATGAAATTTGCACAGGTCCATGCGCAGTCATGTAGTTTAAGCAGGTTGATACTCAGTCATGAAGTTTGAGAAGGTCCATGCACAGTCATGTAATTTGAGAAGGTCCATGCACAGTCATGAAGTTTGCACAGGTCCAGGCACTGTCATGAAGTTTGCACAGGTCCATGCGCAGTCATGAAGTTTGTACAGGTCCTTGCTCAGTCATGTAGTTTGAGAATGTTGATACGCAGTCATGAAGTTTGCACAGGTCCATGCACAGTCATGAAGTTTGAGCATGTCTATGTGCAGTCATGAAGTTTGTACTGGTCCTTGCTCAGTCATGTAGTTTGAGCAAGTTGATACGCAGTCATGAAGTTTGCATAGGTCCATGCACAGTCATGAAGTTTGCACAGGTCCATGTGCAGTCATGAAGTTTGCACAGGTCCATGCGCAGTCATGTAGTTTGAGCAGGTTGATACACAGTCATGAAGTTTGAACAGGTCCAGGCGCAGTCATTAGGTTTGAGTAGGTCCATGCACAGTCATGTAGTATGAGCAGGTTGATACACAGTCATGAAGTTTGAACAGGTCCATGCGCAGTTATGAAGTTTGAGCAGGTCCATGCGCAGTCATAAAGTTTGCACAGGTCCATGTGCAGTAATGTAGTTTGAGCAGGTTGATACACAGTCATGAAGTTTGCACAGGTCCATGCGCTGTCATGAAGTTTGAGCAGGTTGATACGCAGTCATGTAGTTTGATCAGGTCCATGTGCAGTCATGAAGTTTGCGTAGGTCCATGCGCAGTCATATAGTTTGAGCAGGTTGATAGGCAGTCATGAAGTTTGAGCAGGTCCATGCGCAGTCATGAAGTTTGAGCAGGTCCATGCGCAGTCATGTAGTTTGAGCAGGTTGATACGCAGTCATGAAGTTTGAACAGGTCCTTGCACAGTCATTAAGTTTGCACAGGTCCATGCGTAGTCATGTAGTTTGAGCAGGTCAATGCACATTCATTAAGTTTGAGCAGGTCCATGCGCAGTCATGAAGTTTGAGCAGGTCCATGCGCAGTCATGAAGTTTGCACAGGTCCATGTGCAGTAATGTAGTTTGAGCAGGTTGATACACAGTCATGAAGTTTGCAAAGGTCCATGCGCAGTCATGAAGTTTGCAGAGGTCCATGCGCAGTCATGTAGTTTGTGCAGGTCCATGCACAGTCATGAAGTTTGTCTAGGTCCATGCGCAGTCATGAAGTTTGCACAGGTCCATGCGCAGTCATGTAGTTTGAGCAGGTTGATACGCAGTCATGAAGTTTGCACAGGTCCATGCGCAGTCATGAAAATTGAGCAGGTCCATGCGCAGTCATGAAGTTTGTCTAGGTCCATGCGCAGTCATGAAGTTTGCACAGGTCCATGCGCAGTCATGTAGTTTGAGCAGGTTGATACGCAGTCATGAAGTTTGCACAGGTCCATGCGCAGTCATGAAGTTTGAGCAGGTCCATGTGCAGTCATGAAGTTTGCACAGGTCCATGCGCAGTCATGAAGTTTGAACAGGTCCATGCGCAGTCATGAAGTTTGAGCAGGTCCATGCACAGTCATGAAGTTTGCACAGGTCCATGCGCAGTCATGAAGTTTGAGCAGGTCCATGCACAGTCATGAAGTTTGCAGCAGGTCCATGCACAGTCATGAAGTTTGCACAGGTCCATGCGCAGTCATATGGTTTGAGCAGGTTGACACGCAGTCATGAAGTTTGAGCAGGTCCATGCACAGTCATGATAGTTTGAGCAGGTTGATACGCAGTCATGTAGTTTGATCAGGTCCATGTGCAGTCATGAAGTTTGAGCAGGTCCATGCGCAGTCATATCGTTTGAGCAGGTTGATAGGCAGTCATGAAGTTTGAGCAGGTCCATGCGCAGTCATGAAGTTTGAGCAGGTCCATGCACAGTCATGAAGTTTGCACAGGTCCATGCGCAGTCATGAAGTTTGCACAGGTCCATGCGCAGTCATGTAGTTTGAGCAGGTTGATGCGCAGTCATGAAGTTTGAGCAGGTCCATGCACAGTCATGAAGTTTGCAGCAGGTCCATGCTCAGTCATGAAGTTTGAGCAGGTCCATGAGCAGTCATGAAGTTTGCACAGGTCCATGCGCAGTCATGAAGTTTGAGCAGGTCTATGTGCAGTCATGAAGTTTGTACAGGTACTTGCTCAGTCATGTAGTTTGAGCAGGTTGATGCGCAGTCATGAAGTTTGCACAGGTCCATGCGCAGTCATGAAGTTTGAGCAGGTCCATGCACAGTCATGTAGTTTGAGCAGGTCCATGCACAGTCATGAAGTTTGCACAGGTCGATGCGCAGTTATGAAGTTTGCACAGGTCCATGCACAGTCATGAAGTTTGAGCAGGTCCATGCACAGTCATATAGTTTGAGCAGGTTGATAGGCAGTCATGAAGTTTGAGCAGGTCCTTGCACAGTCAAGTAATTTGAGCAGGACCATGCACAGTCATGAAGTCTGCACAGGTCCAGGCGCTGTCATGAAATTTGCAGCAGGTCCATGCGCAGTCATGTAGTTTGCACAGGTCCATGCACAGTCATATGGTTTGAGCAGGTTGACACGCAGTCATGTGGTTTGAGCAGGTCCATGCGCAGTCATGATAGTTTGAGCAGGTTGATACGCAGTCATGTAGTTTGATCAGGTCCATGTGCAGTCATGAAGTTTGAGTAGGTCCATGCGCAGTCATATAGTTTGAGCAGGTTGATAGGCAGTCATGAAGTTTGAGCAGGTCCATGCACAGTCATGAAGTTTGCAGCAGGTCCATGAGCAGTCATGAAGTTTGCACAGGTCCATGCACAGTCATGAAGTTTGAGCAGGTCCATACGCAGTCATGAAGTTTGCAGCAGGTCCATGCGCAGTCATGAAGTTTGAACAGGTCCATGCGCAGTCATGAAGTTTGCACAGGTCCATGCGCAGTCATGTAGTTTGAGCAGGTTCATGCACAGTCATGTAGTTTGAGCAGGTTGATGCGCAGTCATGAAGTTTGCACAGGTCCATGCGCAGTCATGAAGTTTGAGCAGGTCCATGCGCAGTCATATAGTTTGAGCAGGTTGATACGCAGTCATGAAGTTTGAGCAGGTCCATGCGCAGTCATGTAGTTTGAGCAGGTCCATGCACAGTCATGAAGTTTGCACAGGTCCATGAGCAGTCATGAAGTTTGAGCAGGTCGATGCGCAGTCATGAAGTTTGAGCAGGTCCATGCGCAGTCATGAAGTTTGCACAGGTCCATGCAGTCATAAGTTTGAGCAGGTTGATAAGTTTGAGCAGGTCCATGCGCAGTCATGTAGTTTGAGCAGGTCCATGCACAGTCATGAAGTTTGCACAGGTCCATGCACAGTCATGTAGTTTGAGCAGGTTGATACGCAGTTTGAGCAGGTCCATGCGCAGTCATGAAGTTTGAGCAGGTCCATGCACAGTCATGAAGTTTGAGCAGGTCCATGTGCAGTCATGAAGTTTGCAGCAGGTCCATGCGCAGTCATGAAGTTTGCACAGGTCCATGCGCAGTCATGAAGTTTGAGCAGGTTGATACGCAGTCATGAAGTTTGCAGCAGGTCCATGCACAGTCATGTAAGTTTGAGCAGGTCCATGCGCAGTCATGAAGTTTGCAGCAGGTCCATGCAGCAGTCATGAAGTTTGAGCAGGTCCATGTGCAGTCATGAAGTTTGAGCAGGTCCATGCACAGTCATGAAGTTTGCACAGGTCCATGCGCAGTCATGAAGTTTGAGCAGGTTCATGCGCAGTCATGAAGTTTGAGCAGGTCCATGCGCAGTCATGAAGTTTGAGCAGGTCCATGCGCAGTCATGTAGTTTGAGCAGGTTGATAGCAGTTTGAGCAGGTCCATGCGCAGTCATGAAGTTTGAGCAGGTCCATACACAGTCATGAAGTTTGTCTAGGTCCATGCCAGTCATGAAGTTTGCAAAGGTCCATGCGCTGTCATGAAGTTATCAGAGGTCCATGCGCAGTCATTTAGTTTGTGCAGGTCCATGCACAGTCATGAAGTTTGTCTAGGTCCATGCGCAGTCATGAAGTTTGCACAGGTCCATGCGCAGTCATGTAGTTTGAGCAGGTTGATACGCAGTCATGAAGTTTGAGCAGGTCCATGCGCAGTCATGAAGATTGAGCAGGTCCATGCGCAGTCATGAAGTTTGAGCAGGTTGATACGCAGTCATGAAGTTTGAACAGGTCCATGCGCAGTCATGAAGTTTGAGCAGGTTCATGCGCAGTCATGAAGTTTGAGCAGGTCCATGCGCAGTCATGAAGATTGAGCAGGTCCATGCGCAGTCATGAAGATTGAGCAGGTCCATGCGCAGTCATGAAGATTGAGCAGGTCCATGCGCAGTCATGAAGTTTGAGCAGGTCCATGCACAGTCATGAAGTTTGCACAGGTCCATGCGCAGTCATGAAGTTTGCAGCAGGTCCATGCGCAGTCATGAAGTTTGAGCAGGTCCATGCACAGTCATGAAGTTTGAGCAGGTCCATGCGCAGTCATGAAGTTTGCACAGGTCCATGCGCAGTCATGTAGTTTGAGCAGGTTCATGCGCAGTCATGAAGTTTGCAGCAGGTCCATGCGCAGTCATGAAGTTTGAGCAGGTCCATGCGCAGTCATGAAGTTTGCAGCAGGTCCATGCGCAGTCATGAAGTTTGCAGCAGGTCCATGCGCAGTCATGAAGTTTGAGCAGGTCCATGCGCAGTCATGAAGTTTGCAGCAGGTCCATGCGCAGTCATGAAGTTTGAGCAGGTCCATGCGCAGTCATGAAGTTTGCACAGGTCCATGCGCAGTCATGAAGTTTGAGCAGGTCCATGCGCAGTCATGAAGTTTGAGCAGGTCCATGCACAGTCATGAAGTTTGCACAGGTCCATGCGCAGTCATGAAGTTTGAGCAGGTCCATGCACAGTCATGAAGTTTGAGCAGGTCCATGCGCAGTCATGAAGATTGAGCAGGTCCATGCGCAGTCATGAAGTTTGAGCAGGTTGATACGCAGTCATGAAGTTTGAGCAGGTCCATGCGCAGTCATGAAGTTTGAGCAGGTTGATACGCAGTCATGAAGTTTGAGCAGGTCCATGCGCAGTCATGAAGATTGAGCAGGTCCATGCGCAGTCATGAAGATTGAGCAGGTCCATGCGCAGTCATGAAGATTGAGCAGGTCCATGCGCAGTCATGAAGTTTGAGCAGGTCCATGCGCAGTCATGAAGTTTGAGCAGGGTCATACGCAGTCATGAAGTTTGCACAGGTCCATGCGCAGTCATGTAGTTTGAGCAGGTTGATGCGCAGTCATGAAGTTTGAGCAGGTCCATGCACAGTCATGAAGTTTGCAGCAGGTCCATGCGCAGTCATGAAGTTTGAGCAGGTCCATGCGCAGTCATGAAGTTTGAGCAGGTCCATGCGCAGTCATGAAGTTTGAGCAGGTCCATGCGCAGTCATGAAGTTTGCACAGGTCCATGCGCAGTCATGAAGTTTGAGCAGGTCCATGCGCAGTCATGAAGTTTGCAGCAGGTCCATGCGCAGTCATGAAGTTTGAGCAGGTCCATGCGCAGTCATGTAGTTTGAGCAGGTCCATGCACAGTCATGAAGTTTGCAGCAGGTCCATGCGCAGTCATGAAGTTTGCAGCAGGTCCATGCACAGTCATGAAGTTTGAGCAGGTCCATGCGCAGTCATGATAGTTTGAGCAGGTCCATGCGCAGTCATGAAGTTTGAGCAGGTCCATGCACAGTCATGAAGTTTGAGCAGGTCCATGCACAGTCATGAAGTTTGCACAGGTCCATGCGCAGTCATGAAGTTTGCACAGGTCCATGCACAGTCATGAAGTTTGCACAGGTCCATGCACAGTCATGATGGTTTGAGCAGGTTGACACGCAGTCATGAAGTTTGAGCAGGTCCATGCGCAGTCATGATAGTTTGAGCAGGTTGATGCGCAGTCATGAAGTTTGATCAGGTCCATGTGCAGTCATGAAGTTTGAGCAGGTCCATGCGCAGTCATGAAGTTTGAGCAGGTTGATACGCAGTCATGAAGTTTGAGCAGGTCCATGCACAGTCATGAAGTTTGCAGCAGGTCCATGCGCAGTCATGAAGTTTGAGCAGGTCCATGCACAGTCATGAAGTTTGAGCAGGTTGATGCGCAGTCATGAAGTTTGCACAGGTCCATGCGCAGTCATGAAGTTTGAACAGGTCCATGCGCAGTCATGAAGTTTGCACAGGTCCATGCGCAGTCATGTAGTTTGAGCAGGTTGATGCACAGTCATGTAGTTTGAGCAGGTTGATCGCAGTCATGAAGTTTGACAGGTCCATGCGCAGTCATGAAGTTTGAGCAGGTCCATGCGCAGTCATGTAGTTTGAGCAGGTTGATGCGCAGTCATGAAGTTTGAGCAGGTCCATGCGCAGTTATGAAGTTTGAGCAGGTCCATGCGCAGTCATGAAGTTTGCACAGGTCCATGTGCAGTCATGTAGTTTGAGCAGGTCGATGCGCAGTCATGAAGTTTGAGCAGGTCCATGCGCAGTCATGAAGTTTGCACAGGTCCATGCAGTCATAAGTTTGAGCAGGTTGATAAGTTTGAGCAGGTCCATGCGCAGTCATGAAGTTTGAGCAGGTCCATGCACAGTCATGAAGTTTGCACAGGTCCATGCACAGTCATGTAGTTTGAGCAGGTTGATACAGTCATGAAGTTTGAGCAGGTCCATGCGCAGTCATGAAGTTTGAGCAGGTCCATGCACAGTCATGAAGTTTGAGCAGGTCCATGCGCAGTCATGAAGTTTGCACAGGTCCATGCGCAGTCATGAAGTTTGCAGCAGGTCCATGCGCAGTCATGAAGTTTGAGCAGGTTGATACGCAGTCATGAAGTTTGCAGCAGGTCCATGCAGTCATAGTCAGTGTAAGTTTGAGCAGGTCCATGCGCAGTCATGAAGTTTGCACAGGTCCATGCAGTCATATAGTTTGAGCAGGTTGATAAGTTTGAGCAGGTCCATGCGCAGTCATGAAGTTTGAGCAGGTCCATGCACAGTCATGAAGTTTGCACAGGTCCATGCGCAGTCATGTAGTTTGAGCAGGTTGATGCGCAGTCATGAAGTTTGAGCAGGTCCATGCGCAGTCATGAAGTTTGCACAGGTCCATGCGCAGTCATGTAGTTTAAGCAGGTTGATACAGTCATGAAGTTTGAGCAGGTCCATGCGCAGTCATGAAGTTTGAGCAGGTCCATGCACAGTCATGAAGTTTGAGCAGGTCCATGCGCAGTCATGAAGTTTGCAGCAGGTCCATGCGCAGTCATGAAGTTTGCACAGGTCCATGCAGTCATTAAGTTTGAGCAGGTTGATAAGTTTGAGCAGGTCCATGCGCAGTCATGAAGTTTGAGCAGGTCCATGCACAGTCATGAAGTTTGCACAGGTCCATGCGCAGTCATGTAGTTTGAGCAGGTTGATTCGCAGTCATGAAGTTTGAGCAGGTCCATGCGCAGTCATGAAGTTTGCACAGGTCCATGCACAGTCATATAGTTTGAGCTCTTTGTATGTCTGTTAAAACCTTGAAAAGAGGATTTGTGTGAGTGTAGTTGGAAATCTTGGGCATGTGTTTTCACAGTCTTCAAAGGTAAGAAAAGGTGTTTTTTGTGTGTGTGTGCAAACATGTAATTTGAGCAGGTTGATACGCAGTCATGTAGTTTGAGCAGGTCCATGCGCAGTCATGTAGTTTGAGCAGGTTGATACGCAGTCATGAAGTTTGAGCAGGTCCATGCGCAGTCATGAAGTTTGACCAGGTCCATGCGCAGTCATGAAGTTTGCACAGGTCCATGCGCAGTCATGAAGTTTGCAGCAGGTCCATGTGCAGTCATGAAGTTTGAGCAGGTAAATGCACAGTCATGATGTTTGAGCAGGTCCATGCGCAGTCATGAAGTTTGCACAGGTCCATGCACAGTCATGTAGTTTGAGCAGGTTGATACGCAGTCATGAAGTTTGAACAGGTCCATGCACAGTCATTAAGTTTGCACAGGTCCATGCGCAGTCATGAAGTTTGCACAGGTGTATGCGCCGTCATGAAGTTTGCACAGGTCCATGCGCAGTCATGAAGTTTGAGCAGGTCCATGCGCAGTCATGAAGTTTGCACATGCCCATGCTCAGTCATGTATTTTGCAGAGGTCCATGCGCAGTCATATAGTTTGAGCAGGTTGATAGGCAGTCATGAAGTTTGAGCAGGTCAATGCACAGTCATGTAAGTTTGAGCAGGTCCATGCACAGTCATGAAGTTTGCACAGGTCCATGTGCAGTCATGTAGTTTGAGCAGGTTGATACACAGTCATGAAGTTTGCAAAGGTCCATGCGCAGTCATGAAGTTTGAGTAGGTCCATGCGCAGTCATATAGTTTGAGCAGTTTGATAGGTAGTGTGACAGGCTGGCTGCAGGGAGGAACTCAGACCAGAGAGAGAAACACACAGACAGATAGTGGTGATGAGAACCTGAGTGCAAATGGTAGCACTCAGCGTTTATTAACAAAGTAAAGGTTTAAACAGAACACAAAACACAGGACACGGCACTTGTGGCCAAAATAAACAGGTAAACAAAAACGGACTACACAGACAATCAAACACGGTGAGTGAAAACACTTATTCTTTCCGTCAATTTACTTTCCTTCTCCTCTCCACACCCGTTCTCCACTCACCGAACACACAACCCTGAGTGAGTGAAAACATGCTGCTTTTATGCAGTTGTACCGAGACTCGATTGCTAGTCAATCATTCAATTGGAATCTCGGTACAACTGCACGTGAATAAATTAAAGTGCACTTTCCGTGTTCACATACTAATACTTTAAATGCACGTGATGTGATTTGTGCCATCCTCGTGCCTAAATACAAATCTACATTTTTAAATACACGTGAAACACAGACCCGCTTATATCCTGTGTAACAATGCCTATACACCAACATTTACACACAACACGTAACATACAATACACACAGGGGGGGTACTTTGCCACAGTAGTCATGAAGTTTGAGCAGGTCCATGCGCAGTCATGAAGTTTGAGCAGGTCCATGCACAGTCATGAAGTTTGCACAGGTCCATGCGCAGTCATGTAGTTTGTGCAGGTCCATGCACAGTCATGAAGTTTGTCTAGGTCCATGCGCAGTCATGAAGTTTGCACAGGTCCATGCGCAGTCATGTAGTTTGAGCAGGTTGATACGCAGTCATGAAGTTTGCACAGGTCCATGCGCAGTCATGAAGATTGAGCAGGTCCATGCACATTCATGAAGTTTGACCAGGTCCATGTGCAGTCATGAAGTTTGCACAGGTCCATGCGCAGTCATAACGTTTGGAAAAGTTCCATGCGCAGTCATGAAGTTTGAGCAGCTAAATGCACATTCATGAAGTTTGCACAGGTCCATGCGCTGTCATGAAGTTTGCACAGGTCCATGCACGGTCATGAAGTTTGCACAGGTCAATGCACAGTCATATGGTTTGAGCAGTTTGACACGCACTCATGTAGTTTGAGCAGGTACATGCACAGTCAGATAGTTTGAGCTGGTTGATACGCAGACATGTAGTTTGATCAGTTCCATGTGCAGTCATGAAGTTTGAGTAGGTCCATGCCCAGTCATATCCTTTGAGCAGGTTGGTAGGCAGTCATGAAGTTTGAGCAGGTCCATGTGCAGTCATGTAGTTTGAGCAGGTCCATGCACAGTCATGAAGTTTGCACAGGTCCATGCGCAGTCATGAAGTTTGCACAGGTCCATGCGCAGTCATGTAGTTTGAGCAGGTTGATACGCAGTCATGAAGTTTGAACAGGTCCTTGCACAGTCATTAAGTTTGCACAGGTCCATGCGTAGTCATGTAGTTTGAGCAGGTCAATGCACAATCATTAAGTTTGAGCAGGTCCATGCGCAGTCATGAAGTTTGAGCAGGTCAATGCGCAGTCATGAAGTTTGCACATACCCATGCTCAGTCATGTAGTTTGAACAGGTCCATGCGCAGTCATGAAGTTTGCACAGGTCCATGCGCAGTCATGAAGTTTGATCAGGTCCATGCGCAGTCATGTAGTTTGAGCAGGTCCTTGCACAGTCATGAAGTTTGCACAGGTCCATGCGCAGTTATGAAGTTTGCACAGGTCCATGCACAGTCATGAAGTTTGAGTAGGTCCATGCGCAGTCATATAGTTTGAGCAGGTTGATAGGCAGTCATGAAGTTTGAGATGGTCCATGCACAGTCATGTAATTTGAGCAGGTCCATGCACAGTCATGAAGTTTGCACAGGTCCAGGCACTGTCATGAAGTTTGCACAGGTCCATGCACGGCCATGAAGTTTGCACAGGTCCATGCACAGTCATATGGTTTGAGCAGTTTGACACGCAGTCATGTGGTTTGAGCAGGTACATGCGCAGTCAGATAGTTTGAGGTGGTTGATAAGCAGACATGTAGTTTGATCAGGTCCATGTGCAGTCATGAAGTTTGAGTAGGTCCATGCGCAGTCATATCGTTTGTGCAGGTTGATAGGCAGTCATGAAGTTTCAGCAGGTCCATGCACAGTCATGAAGTTTGCACAGGCCCATGAGCAGTCATGAAGTTTGCACAGGTCCATGCACAGTCATGAAGTTTGTACAGGTCCTTGCTCAGTCATGAAGTTTGAGCAGGTTGATACGCAGTCATGAAGTTTGCACAGGTCCATGCGCAGTCATGAAGTTTGAACAGGTCCATGTGCAGTCATGAAGTTTGCACAGGTCCATGCGCAGTCATGTAGTTTGAGCAGGTTGATACACAGTCATGTATTTTGAGCAGGTTGATACGCAGTCATGAAGTTTGCAAAGGTCCATGCGCAATCATGAAGTTTGAGTAGGTCCATGCGCAGTCATATAGTTTGAGCAGTTTGATAGGTAGTCATGAAGTTTGAGCAGGTCCATGTGCAGTCGTGTAGTTTGAGCAGGTCCTTGCACAGTCATGAAGTTTGCAAAGGTCCATGAGCAGTCATCTAGTTTAAGCACGTTGATACGCAGTCATGATGTTTGAGAAGGTCCATGCGCAGTCATGAAGTTTGCACAGGTCCATGCAGTCATATAGTTTGAGCAGGTTGATAAGTTTTAGCAGGTCCATGTGCAGTCATGTAGTTTCAGTAGGTCCTTGCACAGTCATGAAGTTTGCATAGGTCCATGCGCAGTCATGTAGTTTAAGCAGGTTGATACGCAGTTTGAGCAGGTCCATGCGCAGTCTTGAAGATTGAGCAGGTCCATGCACAGTCATGAAGTTTGACCAGGTCCATGCGCAGTCATGAAGTTTGCACAGGTCCATGCGCAGTCATAAAGTTTGCAAAGGTCCATGCGCAGTCATTAAGTTTGAGCAGGTTGATACGCAGTCATGAAGTTTGCACAGGTCCATGCACAGTCATATAGTTTGAGCAGGTTGATAAGATTGAGCAGGTCCATGCGCAGTCATGAAGTTTGCACAGGTGCATGCAGTCATATAGTTTGAGCAGGTTGATAAGTTTTAGCAGGTCCATGTGCAGTCATGTAGTTTCAGCAGGTCCTTGCACAGTCATGAAGTTTGCATAGGTCCATGCGCAGTCATGTAGTTTAAGCAGGTTGATACGCAGTCATGAAGTTTGAGCAGGTCCATGCGCAGTCATGAAGTTTGCACATGTCCATGCGCAGTCATGTAGTTTAAGCAGGTTGATACGCAGTTTGAGCAGGTCCATGCACAGTCTTGAAGATTGAGCAGGTCCATGCACAGTCATGAAGTTTGCAAAGGTCCATGAGCAGTCATCTAGTTTAAGCACGTCGATACGCAGTCATGATGTTTGAGAAGGTCCATGCGCAGTCATGAAGTTTGCACAGGTCCATGCAGTCATATAGTTTGAGCAGGTTGATAAGTTTTAGCAGGTCCATGTGCAGTCATGTAGCTTCAGTAGGTCCTTGCACAGCCATGAAGTTTGCACAGGTCCATGCGCAGTCATGTAGTTTGAGCAGGTTGATACGCAGTTTGAGCAGGTCCATGCGCAGTCATGAAGTTTGAGCAGGTCCATGCACAGTCATGAAGTTTGAGCAGGTCCATGTGCAGTCATGAAGTTTGCACAGGTCCATGCGCAGTCATGAAGTTTGAGCAGGTCCATGCGCAGTCATGAAGTTTGCAGCAGGTCCATGCGCAGTCATGAAGTTTGAGCAGGTCCATGCGCAGTCATGAAGTTTGTAGAAGGTCCATGCGCAGTCATGAAGTTTGCACAGGTCCATGCAGTCATATAGTTTGAGCAGGTTGATAAGTTTTAGCAGGTCCATGTGCAGTCATGTAGTTTGAGCAGGTCCATGCACAGCCATGAAGTTTGCACAGGTGCATGCAGTCATATAGTTTGAGCAGGTTGATAAGTTTGAGCAGGTCCATGTGCAGTCATGTAGTTTCAGCAGGTCCTTGCACAGTCATGAAGTTTGCATAGGTCCATGCGCAGTCATGTAGTTTAAGCAGGTTGATACGCAGTCATGAAGTTTGAGCAGGTCCATGCGCAGTCATGAAGTTTGCACATGTCCATGCGCAGTCATGTAGTTTAAGCAGGTTGATACGCAGTTTGAGCAGGTCCATGCACAGTCTTGAAGATTGAGCAGGTCCATGCACAGTCATGAGGTTTGACCAGGTCCATGTGCGGTCATGAATTTTGCACAGGTCCTTGCGCAGTCATAAAGTTTGCAAAGGTCCATGCGCAGTCATTAAGTTTGAGCAGGTTGATAAGTTTGAGCAGGTCCATGTGCAGTCGTGTAGTTTGGGCAGGTCCTTGCACAGTCATGAAGTTTGCATAGGTCCATGCGCAGTCATGTAGTTTAAGCAGGTTGATTCGCAGTCAGGAAGTTTGAGCAGGTCCATGCGCAGTCATGAAGTTTGCATAGGTCCATGCACAGTCATATAGTTTGAGCTCTTTGTATGTCTGTTAAAACCTTGAAAAGAGGATTTGTGTGAGTGTAGTTGGGAAATCTTGGGCATGTGTTTTCACAGTCTTCAAAGGTAAGAAAAGGTGTTTTTTTGTGTGTGTGTGCAAACATGTAATTTGAGCCGGTTGATACGCAGTCATGAAGTTTGACCAGGTCCATTCGCAGTCATGTAGTTTGAGTAGGTTGGTACGCAGTCATGAAGATTGAGCAGGTCCATGCGCAGTCATGAAGTTTGACCAGGTCCATGTGCAGTCATGAAGTTTGCACAGGTCCATGCGCAGTCACGATGTTTGCAAAGGTCCATGTGCAGTCATGAAGTTTGAGAAGCTAAATGCACAGTCACGATGTTTGCACAGGTCCATGCGCAGTCATGAATTTTGCAGAGGTCCATGCGCAGTCATGAATTTTGCACATACCCATGTGCAGTCATGAAGTTTGCACAGGCCTATGCACAGTCATGTAGTTTGAGCAGGTCCTTGCACAGTCATGAAGTTTGCACAGGTCCATGCGCAGTCATGAAGTTTGCACAAGTTCATGCGCAGTCATATAGTTTGAGCAGGTTGATAGGCAGTCATGAAGTTTGAGAAGGTCAATGCACAGTCATGTAATTTGAGCAGGTCCATGCACAGTCATGAAGTTTGCACAGGTCCATGTGCAGTCATGTAGTTTGAGCAGGTTGATACACAGTCATGAAGTTTGCAAAGGTCCATGCGCAGTTATGAAGTTTGAGTAGGTCCATGCGCAGTCATATAGTTTGAGCAGTTTGATAGGTAGTGTGACAGGCTGGCTGCAGGGAGGAACTCAGACCAGAGAGAGAAACACACAGACAGATAGTGGTGATGAGAACCTGAGTGCAAATGGTAGCACTCAGCGTTTATTAACAAAGTAAAAGGTTTAAACAGAACACAAAACACAGGACACGGCACTTGTGGCCAAAATAAACAGGTAAACAAAAACGGACTACACAGACAATCAAACACGGTGAGTGAAAACACTTATTCTTTCCGTCAATTTACTTTCCTTCTCCTCTCCACACCCGTTCTCCACTCACCGAACACACAACCCTGAGTGAGTGAAAACATGCTGCTTTTATGCAGTTGTACCGAGACTCGATTGCTAGTCAATCATTCAATTGGAATCTCGGTACAACTGCACGTGAATAAATTAAAGTGCACTTTCCCGTGTTCACATACTAATACTTTAAATGCACGTGATGTGATTTGTGCCATCCTCGTGCCTAAATACAAATCTACATTTTTAAATACACGTGAAACACAGACCCGCTTATATCCTGTGTAACAATGCCTATACACCAACATTTACACACAACACGTAACATACAATACACACAGGGGGGGTACTTTGCCAGAGTAGTCATGAAGTTTGAGCAGGTCCATGCGCAGTCATGTAGTTTGAGCAGGTCCTTGCACAGTCATGAAGTTTGCACAGGTCCATGCGCAGTCATGTAGTTTAAGCAGGTTGATATGCAGTCATGAAGTTTGAGCAGGTCCATGTGCAGTCATGAAGTTTGCACAGGTCCATGCGCAGTCATGTAGTTTAAGCAGGCTGATACGCAGTTTGAGCAGGTCCATGCGCAGTCATGAAGATTGAGCAGGTCCATGCACAGTCATGAAGTTTGACCAGGTCCATGTGCAGTCATGAAGTTTGCACAGGTCCATGCGCAGTCATAAAGTTTGCAAAGGTCCATGCGCAGTCATGAAGTTTGAGCAGGTTGATATGCAGTCATGAAGTTTGAGCAGGTCCATGCGCAGTCATGTAGTTTGAGCAGGTCCTTGCACAGTCATGAAGTTTGCACAGGTCCATGCGCAGTCATGTAGTTTAAGCACGTTGATATGCAGTCATGAAGTTTGAGCAGGTCCATGCGCAGACATGAAGTTTGCACAGGTCCATGCAGTCATATAGTTTGAGCAGGTTGATAAGTTTGAGCAGGTCCATGTGCAGTCATGTAGTTTCAGCAGGTCCTTGCAGAGTCATGAAGTTTAAGTAGGTTGATACGCAGTCATGAAGTTTGAGCAGGTCCATGCGCAGTCATGTAGTTTAAGCAGGCTGATACGCAGTTTGAGCAGGTCCATGCGCAGTCATGAAGTTTGAGCAGGTCCATGCACAGTCATGAAGTTTGAGCAGGTCCATGTGCAGTCATGAAGTTTGCACAGGTCCATGCGCAGTCATGAAGTTTGAGCAGGTTGATATGCAGTCATGAAGTTTGAGCAGGTCCATGCGCAGTCATGAAGTTTGCACAGGTCCATGCACAGTCATATAGTTTGAGCAGGTTGATAAGTTTGAGCAGGTCCATGTGCAGTCATGTAGTTTGAGCAGGTCATTGCACAGTCATGAAGTTTGCATAGGTCCATGCGCAGTCATGTAGTTTAAGCAGGTTGATACGCAGTCATGAAGTTTGAGCAGGTCCATGTGCAGTCATGAAGTTTGCACAGGTCCATGCGCAGTCATGTAGTTTAAGCAGGCTGATACGCAGTTTGAGCAGGTCCATGCGCAGTCATGAAGATTGAGCAGGTCCATGCACAGTCATGAAGTTTGACCAGGTCCATGTGCAGTCATGAAGTTTGAGCAGGTCCATGCGCAGTCATGAAGTTTGAGCAGGTCCATGCGCAGTCATGTAGTTTGAGCAGGTCCTTGCACAGTCATGAAGTTTGCACAGGTCCATGCGCAGTCATGTAGTTTAAGCACGTTGATATGCAGTCATGAAGTTTGAACAGGTCCATGCGCAGACATGAAGTTTGCACAGGTCCATGCAGTCATATAGTTTGAGCAGGTTGATAAGTTTGAGCAGGTCCATGTGCAGTCATGTAGTTTCAGCAGGTCCTTGCAGAGTCATGAAGTTTAAGTAGGTTGATACGCAGTCATGAAGTTTGAGCAGGTCCATGCGCAGTCATGTAGTTTAAGCAGGCTGATACGCAGTTTGAGCAGGTCCATGCGCAGTCATGAAGATTGAGCAGGTCCATGCACAGTCATGAAGTTTGACCAGGTCCATGTGCAGTCATGAAGTTTGCACAGGTCCATGCGCAGTCATGAAGTTTGAGCAGTTTGATACGCAGTCATGAAGTTTGAGCAGGTCCATGCGCAGTCATGAAGTTTGCACAGGTCCATGCACAGTCATATAGTTTGAGCAGGTTGATAAGTTTGAGCAGGTCCATGTGCAGTCATGTAGTTTGAGCAGGTCATTGCACAGTCATGAAGTTTGCATAGGTCCATGCGCAGTCATGTAGTTTAAGCAGGTTGATACGCAGTCATGAAGTTTGAGCAGGTCCATGTGCAGTCATGAAGTTTGCACAGGTCCATGCGCAGTCATGTAGTTTAAGCAGGCTGATACGCAGTTAGAGCAGGTCCATGCGCAGTCATGAAGATTTAGCAGGTCCATGCACAGTCATGAAGTTTGACCAGGTCCATGTGCAGTCATGAAGATTGAGCAGGTCCATGCACAGTCATGAAGTTTGACCAGGTCCATGTGCAGTCATGAAGTTTGCACAGGTCCATGCGCAGTCATAAAGTTTGCAAAGGTCCATGCGCAGTCATGAAGTTTGAGCAGGTTGATACGCAGTCATGAAAATTGAGCAGGTCCATGCGCAGTCATGAAGTTTGCACAGGTCCATGCACAGTCATATAGTTTGAGCAGGTTGATAAGTTTGCACAGGTCCATGCGCAGTCATGTAGTTTAAGCAGGTTGATACGCAGTCATGAAGTTTGAGCAGGTCCATGCGCAGTCATGAAGTTTGCACAGGTCCATGCGCAGTCATGAAGTTTGCATAGGTCCATGCACAGTCATATAGTTTGAGCTCTTTGTATTTCTGTTAAAACTTTGATAAGAGGATTTGCGTGAGTGCAGCTGGGAAATCTTGGGCATGTGTTTTCACAGTCTTCAAAGGTAAGAAAAGCTGTTTTTGTGTGTGTGTGTGCAAACATGTAATTTGAGCCAGTTGATACGCAGTCATGTAGTTTAAGCAGGTCCATGCGCAGTCATGTAGTTTGAGTAGGTTGATACGCAGTCATGAAGATTGAGCTGGTCCATGCGCAGTCATGAAGTTTGACCAGGTCCATGTGCAGTCATGAAGTTTGCACAGGTCCATGCACAGTCACGATGTTTGCGAAGGTCCATGCGCAGTCATGAAGTTTGCACAGGTCCATGCACAGTCACGATGTTTGCGAAGGTCCATGCGCAGTCATGAAGTTTGCACAGGTCCATGCGCAGTCATGTATTTTGCACAGGCCCATGAGCAGTCATGAAGTTTGCACATACCCATGCGCAGTCATGAAGTTTGCACAGATCTATGTGCAGTCATGTAGTTTGAGCAGGTTGCTTCGCAGTCATTAACTTTGCACAGGTCCATGCGCAGTCATATAGTTTGAGCAGGTTGATATGCAGTCAAGAAGTTTGAGCAGGTCCATGCGCAGTCATGAAGTTTGAGAAGGTCAATGCACAGTCATGTAATTTGAGCAGGTCCATGCACAGTCATGAAGTTTGCACAGGTCCTTACTCAGTCATGTAGTTTGAGCAGGTTGATACACAGTCATGAATTTTGCAAAGAATTCCAGGGGGCACTGAATCCGTCGTAACACCACCACTGTCACATCTGTAAGAAATGGATCCGCTGTTATGTAATACAGCACGTCTTGCCGTCCGGTCCATGTACAGTATTTTGTTTTGGGGTTTTGATATTCCCTCAAGGGATTTCACAGTGGCACACTCTCTGCAGTACGCTTTACCTCATAGTCATCATCACTCATTCTTGGAGATTATTGTGTCACTTATTTTTGCATTTTTGGTGTAGCCATGATAAAGGTACTGCAGCGCACCGTAAAATGTAAAGCTGTTAAGTATTTTTTAAAAAGTACTGTATGTTTGTGTTCGCGCCACTGTCTTTTTCACATGAACTTTAAAACGTACTCTAAGATAAATTGTTTTAAACCCCTGTCTTTTATGTTTCTATAACATCGTTGTCAATCAGATGTAGTTTATGTGTGATTGCGGAGATTTATTTATATATTAAATGGTTTTACACGTCAAAATGTTGTCAATCTTTAATCAATTTAAAGGTTTCATTTTTACATTTTAATATTAGTATAGCTGTAACTTTACTATAGTTTAGACATGGCAAAGTGTAGGCCTAAATATACTGTATGGTCTCGCTTTCTTACTATAGCTATCTTGGTTGGTATTGAACTACAGGTATTTACCACGGTTTAGCAAAGACGTTAACACTTTAGCTTTTAAATAATTCATGTATTGTTTGGGAACAAACATGTAATTTAAATACATGCATGACGATAACCAGTCTCCTGTTCATTTTCTGTCCTAATTATACAAAGTACTGTATGTAAAAATAAATTATTTATTTCTTAAACGCCCTCATCCAGGGTGACTTACAATTGTTACAAGATACCCCTATTTACATTATTATTTTTTTTTACATACAATTACCCATTTGTACAGTTAGGTTTTTACTGGAGCAATCTAGGTAAAGAATCTTGCTCAAGGGTACAGCAGCATTGTCCCCACCTGGGATTGAACCCACAACCCTCCGGGTCAGGAGTCCAGAGCCCTAACCACTACTCTACACTGCTGCCCTGAAATGAAACAAATGAAACAAAGCACATAATACAAAATATTAATACTGTATAAGCAATATTTTTTCATCATGCGATTGATGTGCACCGTGGCCTGGTTAGTAATCGCAGCATGGAGCTCAATTTTTCCATGACTGAAACTCATGCTTTGACTTTTGGAAAATCGCCGCATACCTGCTGTCCATACTGTAGTGCTTCCCAAAACAAAAAAACACCTCCAGAAATGCAAAACATTAAATACGAACACATTGTTAGTTAACGCTTGTTACACAAACAGAAATACAGATTAATATCACAGGCTACTTACAAATTTCATTTTAAATTATGTATTTGTTGCCAATATATATTACAGCGATATTCACATTCCCTTATCTAGCGCCATACTGTCAAGTACTGTCATCCGCTCTACTTATTCATATAAATTATACTTACAAAATTCATTTTAAATTTATTTTTGTTAGGCTAATATATCTGATCTACAGCGATATTCATAATCTTTTATCTCGCGTCATACTGTCGAGGACATCCGATCTACTCATTTAAATAAATTACTTACAAAATTAATTTTAAATTTATTATATATAGCCGATCAATTTATTTCCTGGGCTCAATCCACTTATTTGTCAGCCTAAGCTTGTAGATATTAGAAACAATGGAACCTCCCCTTTAAATTCTAGAGCTTGATCAACTTATTTCCTAGGACACCGCCGTGTCTCCATGGATACAGGAGATGGCCATCTGACCTTGTGGCCGCCACAACACACCGCCCAAGAGAGCTGTTCTAATTAAGGTTTGCTCACACCCTGTGTCCACCAATGCGTGGGTTTTCACATTTCCTAAAACCACATCAATCATACAAGGCCTCCCGACCATTTTCCCCGCGCTTACCTATCTCAGGTACCCAATTACACGGGACCACATCACACTCCATGGCAGCGGGGCATGACCTGGCCAGATGTCCCTGTTGGTTGCACCTAAAACAAGTTGGGTGGGGGACAGAGGGGGCATTGGTTAAATATCTGTCCTGTTGCTGCTATGGCAACGGGGCAGGGGCAGCACCTCTACCCCAGCTGAGGTCCAACCTTGGTCTCCACGAAGGGGAGGTAAGGGGGACCATTGGGGTCGGCGGGCTCGGAGATCTGGATGCCGGGCTGATGTTGGTGGTGGCGGAGGAGACAGGAGGGGCTTGGCTGCTCCGAAGGGCAGGAACCGACAGTATCCCTGTCCAGGCAGACTAGGGAATCCTCATAATCCTCTGCCAGTTTTACGGCGTCTTCAAGGGTGTGGGGTTGTGGCGCCATATCCAGGCTTGGGTATCAATGCCGACCACATGGCAGAATTGCTCCACAACCACTGCTTCCCCCATTTGCAGGTTGGTTTTCTTCTTGGGGGTCAGCCAGTGTACCATTTGGTCACACAACCGCTCCGCAACCACCCTGGGGCGTGTCTCCGGGGATCTTCGGTACTCCCTGAACCGTACCCGGTGAGTCTCTGCCGTAATGTTGAGGCGACCGAGAATGGCCAGCTTGACCAGGTCGTAACTGGCGGCGTTGAGGTCGCTCATAGCCTGGTAGGTTGCCTGAGCCTCCCCAGTCAGGCAGGGTCCCAGCTGGCTCGCCCGGAACTCCCGTGGCCATCCGCTCAAATGCAACCAGGTACGCCTCTGGGTCATCCTCATCGCCCGAGCCTTCAGTGCCGACATCACTGGTGTTCCTGTAGGGGGCTTGTGCTCTGGAAAACACCAGCCCTACCTGTTCAATGAGCGCTCCTCCCTCTTTCTCTCCTCTGTCTCCAGCAGTTCTGCCAGTGCGTTGCGGTCCATGATCCCGTGTTCTGACAACACGTGTGACAAAGTGGCTGAGTGGATGCAGATGCAGGGGTGATGCAGTGTGGTAATGAAACAGACAGAGAGGTTTAATCCGGTTTGGAAAAGTGGTGTTTATTTTTGTATCCAGGTCTGGTGACGAACAACAATAATAAACAATAGTGGGTTTGCAGACGCAACAACAACAATAACCCACACGTATCCGCCCCACAATTATACACACACGGTCACCAGTCCTGGGTGCGAGCGTGCAGTAGTGCTCGTGGTAGATGATACAGGTTATATTTGTGACATTTGTGCAGTGCTGTTCCGGCTTTAGTGCTGGCCCTCGGTGACAGCTCCGGAATCGTGTTAGCCATCTAGTGTAGTGTTACAAACAAGACGATTACAAACAAAAACACTCACAGGTCTCACAGTCCTTCTCAGTTTCAAATACAAAACCAAATGCGAAGGAACAGATTACGATTCTCCGTCCCCTTTTATGCCGTCACACATGACCCCTTGGTAAACGAGTACAACCGCCTCTCCAATCTGCGGCTGCCACGTTGTTTCCCTTCCGGGTCAATGTGTTATTGCAGCGGATTCTCGCCCCCTTCCTGGCTGGCCGACTTCCCTTGAACCCTGGGAAAGAACTGTCAGGCCAGCCGGTCCAAGGAACTCTGTTCTCGCTGCTTAGCGCCCTCACAGGTCGGGAGGGTGATTTACAACCAAGAATCATTGTATTTCAGTCACAGCATGTGAATGGTGTTGCAGCAAAAATAAAGTTAGGAAACACATTGGCTCTGTATGTGCACTGCACATTGTTTGAATCTTTGCCTTCAGGATTGTGCCAGAACATCACATTAGTCATGGAACTTTCATGCTCGATTAAGCTTTCTCCAAAACGGCAGGCACTTTTTCAGCAGCTAAAATAACAATTGGGATATTGTGGCAAAGTGCCCCCGTGTGTATTTTGTGTTACGTGTTGTGTGTAAATGTTGGTGTATAGGCATTGGTACACGGGATATAAGCGGTCTGTGTTTCACATGTGTTTAAATTGTAGATTTGTATTTAGGCACGAGGAGGGCACAAATCACATCACGTGCAAGTAAAAGTAATAATATGTGAGCACGGGAATTGCACTTTAATTAATTCACGTGCAGTTGTACCGAGATTCCAATTGAATGATTGACTAGCAATCGAAGTCTCGGTACAACTGCATAAAAGCTGTATGTTTTCACTCACTCGGGTTGTGTGTTCGTTGAGTGGAGAACGGAGAGAGAGAGAGAGAAGGAGAGTATTTAAAACAATTGCTATCGCGTGCTGGAGGACCAGCACGATACTTGTTTAGTTATTTACTCACCGTGTTTGTGTGTCTGTCCGTCCACCGCTTGTTTAATTGATAGTCCGCTTTTGTTCGCCTATTTATTTTGGCGCAAGTGCCGTGGTCCTGTTTCGTGTTCTGTTTTGTTAAACCTTTTATTTATTTGTTATTAAACGCTGAGTGCAACCATCGCACTCAGTTTCATCATCACCGCCTGTCTGTGTGTTTCTCTTCTGGTCTGAGTTCCTCCCTGCAGCCAGCCTGTCACACGTGGTGTCAGAACCGGGAAAACAGCCTCCAGGACTCAGGCCAGAGCGGGAACCGCAGTTTTTTTGTTTGTTTGTTTTG
Organism: Acipenser oxyrinchus oxyrinchus; assembly: GCA_030684275.1. Taxonomy (NCBI): domain Eukaryota; kingdom Metazoa; phylum Chordata; class Actinopteri; order Acipenseriformes; family Acipenseridae; genus Acipenser; species Acipenser oxyrinchus. Next base: position 654,173 of record CM060287.1, on the reverse strand, counting down.
TTTTTTTTGAAAAAAGGGGAAAAATGGAAGGCTGGAACTGGAGAGATGGCTGCCAGGATCTGGAGGTCCTCCTCGGTGGTCTAGAGGACCAAGGCTGGTGCCTTGCCTGTGGGGAGTTCGGGCACCCAGTGGTGCACTGCCCCTACCAAGAGGGAGAGGAGGAACTGGCCCAGGAGAGGAAGGTGAGGAGGAGGCAGAGAAGGGGAAAGGGGAAGAGGAAGGCGGAGTGTCCACCGCCCAAGTCTCCACCAGCAGAGGAAGAATGCCTGCTGGTTTTGCCTCCACAGCCTGAGTGGGAGGAGCTCGAACGCCCTACGCCTGAGTGGGAGGAGCTCGAACGTCCTATGCCTGAGTGGGAGGAGCCCGAACGTCCCACGCCTGAGTGGGAGGAGCCCGAACGTCCCACGCCTGAGTGGGAGGAGCCCGAACGCCCCACGCCTGAGTGGGAGGAGCCCGAACGCCCACGCCTGAATGGGAGGAGTCGGTGCGCCCACAGCCCAAGAGGGAGGAGTCGGTGCGCCCACAGCCCAAGAGGGAGGAGTCGGTGCGCCCACGGCCCAAAAGGGGAAGGTAGAGCGCCCACCGCCCCAGTCTCCACTAGCAGAGGGTGAATTCCTGCTGGTTCCACCTCCATTGCCATGGGAGGACTGCTTGCAGCTCCCACCTCCACCAGCAGAGGGTGAATTCCTGCTGGTCCCGCCTCCGCCACTTCCACCGCCAGGAGCAGAGCAGCAGGAGCTGCCTCTGCCTCCTCCACCAGCAGAGGGTGAATGCCTGCTGGGTCCCTGTCCACCAGCAGAGGGTGAATGCCTGCTGGGTCCCTGTCCACCAGCAGAGGGTGAATGCCTGCTGGGTCCCTGTCCACCAGCAGAGGGTGAATGCCTGCTGGTCTCCCTTCCGAGGCGGAGCCGCACCAGTCCCCTGCAAGAGGGGAGGGCCGCACCAGTCCCCTGAAACAAGGGTAGACTACACGCTGCTCCCACCTCCGCCGCCAGGAGACTACACGCCGCTCCCACCTCCACTGGCAGGAGCAGAGCAGCAGGAGCTGCCTCTGCCTCCGCCACCTTCACTGGCAGGAGCAGAGCAGCAGGAGCTGCCTCTGCCTCCGCCACCTTCACTGGCAGGAGCAGAGCAGCAGGAGCTGCCTCTGCCTCCGCCACCTCCATCGGCAGGAGCAGAGCAGCAGGAGCTGCCTCTGCCTCCGCCAACCCCACCAGCAGAGGAGGAATGTCTGCTGGTATCACTTCCCCACCAGCAGAGGATGAATGCCTGCTGGTATCACTTCCCCACCAGCAGAGGATGAATGCCTGCTGGTATCACTTCCCCACCAGCAGAGGATGAATGCCTGCTGGTATCACTTCCCCACCGCCACGAGGAGAGGAGCAGGAGCTGCCTCTCCCGCCACCAGAAGGACCAGGACTAGATGCTGGCGGTCCTCAGCAGCCCTTGCATAGGCTGCTGAGGAAAGCATGGGGAAGAACCGCCCGGCCGCAGTGGCCGAGAAGAGGGCCAAAACCCGCACCCCAGCTTGTCCTGACTGCCTGCCCGCTGCCCAAGGATGCCTGCCTCGCCGCCCAAGGATGCCTGCCTCGCCGCCCAAGGATGCCTGCCTCGCCGCCCAAGGATGCCTGCCTCGCCGCCCAAGGATGCCTGCCTCGCCGCCCAAGGATGCCTGCCTCGCCGCCCAAGGATGCTTGCCTCGCCGCCCAAGGATGCTTGCCTCGCCGCCCAAGGATCGCCTGGGGTTGCCAGCCGCCCGCATCGCCTGGGGTTGCCAGCCGCCCGCACGCCTGGGCTGCCTGTCGCCCGCGACGCCTGGGCTGCCTGTCGCCCGCGACGCTTGGGCTGCCTGTCGCCCGCGACGCCTGGGGCTGCCTGTCGCCCGCGACGCCTGGGCTGCCTGTCGCCCGCGACGCCTGGGCTGCCTGTCGCCCGCGACGCCTGGGGCTGCCTGTCGCCCGCGACGCCTGGGGCTGCCTGTCGCCCCGCACGCCTGGGGCTGCCTTTGCTCCACACAGGGTGCAGAGTGCGAGGGAGAAGTGGAGCTCCCGCTGCCGCCTCTATGGCCAGGGGCTCCTCCCGAGTTCGCCTCCCGAGGGTCCGCTGCTGCTGCCGCCTCCCGAGGGTCCGCTGCTGCTGCCGCCGCCTCCCGAGGGTCCGCTGCTGCTGCCGCCGCCTCCCGAGGGTCCGCTGCTGCTGCCGCCGCCTCCCGAGGGTCCGCTGCTGCTGCCGCCGCCCCGAGGGTCCGCTGCTGCTGCCGCCGCCTCCCGAGGGTCCGCTGCTGCTGCCGCCGCCTCCCGAGGGTCCGCTGCTGCTGCCGCCGCCTCCCGAGGGTCCGCTGCTGCTGCCGCCACCTGGGGTCGCCAGGGATCCTGCTTCGCCTGGGGTCGCCGGGCCTCTGCTTTGCCTCGGTCGCTACACTGTGGCCGGAGCTCCATGAAGGGGAGCTGCCGGCCATGAAGAAAGGGGGGAGGTCAGGAGACCAGCTCCCCCGCAGCAGTTTCGCTGCCGGAATTGGGTGGCCGGAGCCCCACGGAGGGGAACTGCCGCCATGAAGAAGGGGGAGGTCAGGAGACCAGCTTCCCCGCAGCAGTTTCGCTGCCGGAGATTGTGTGGTCGGAGCCCCACGGAGGGGAACTGCCGGCCATGAAGAAGGGGGAGGTCAGGAGACCAGCTCCCCAGCTGCACTTTCGCGGCAGGAGATAGTGTGGCTGAAGCCCCGAAGAGGGAGCTGCCAGCCACGAAGAATTGGGGGTGCCGGACATTCCACCATGGCCACCCCCAGAAACAACTTGCTTCCCCTCTTCCGGGACTTTGGGACTGAGGGGGAGGTGGCCATTGAGGCCATGTGTGCTTTGCACAAGGGGGTATATGTGGCAAAGTGCCCCCGTGTGTATTTTGTGTTACGTGTTGTGTGTAAATGTTGGTGTATAGGCATTGGTACACGGGATATAAGCGGTCTGTGTTTCACATGTGTTTAAATTGTAGATTTGTATTTAGGCACGAGGAGGGCACAAATCACATCACGTGCAAGTAAAAGTAATAATATGTGAGCACGGGAATTGCACTTTAATTAATTCACGTGCAGTTGTACCGAGATTCCAATTGAATGATTGACTAGCAATCGAAGTCTCGGTACAACTGCATAAAAGCTGTATGTTTTCACTCACTCGGGTTGTGTGTTCGTTGAGTGGAGAACGGAGAGAGAGAGAGAGAAGGAGAGTATTTAAAACAATTACTATCGCGTGCTGGAGGACCAGCACGATACTTGTTTAGTTATTTACTCACCGTGTTTGTGTGTCTGTCCGTCCACCATTTGCTTAATTGATAGTCCGTTTTTGTTCGTCTATTTATTTTGGCGCAAGTGCCGTGTCCTGTTTCGTGTTCTGTTTTGTTAAACCTTTTTATTTATTTGTTATTAAACGCTGAGTGCAACCATCGCACTCAGTTTCATCATCACCGTCTGTCTGTGTGTTTCTCTTTCTGGTCTGAGTTCCTCCCTGCAGCCAGCCTGTCACAGATATTCATACACTCCTAATATTAAGCCACTGTGTCTAACCCGGTGGACAGTGAGAGCACCTGCCCATAATGCAGTACTGAAAAACAACAGAGTTCTTTGTGATGAACTTGACATTGTGAGAATGGTGAACCAGCTCGCGGGCAAATGGTTTGTTTTCAGTAATGGAAAAGTTCAACACTTCTTGGTCTACATCTTGCAGACATGATTTTTTTCTGCTACAGAGCAACTATCAAGAACTTTTCAAAGTAAAGATATTTCTGCTCAAGAAATACAGCTAGCTTCTAAAACAACAAGTCAAGATATCTGACAGACCCACCAACAGTTCTACAACAAGAGATTTCCCCTCACTGACTAGATGGTTGTGCAAAGCCACATTGTTTTGCAAACCCAAGAGAATATTTTCGTTGAGTATTAGGAGTCATTAGATCAAGTACCAGCAGAAATAAGCAGAAGATTTGATCAACCTGCATTTACAATTCCAAGTGAAATTGAAAAGCTGCTCCGAGGAGATTACAAGCCTTTACAGCACACTTGACCAATCACACTATTAATTGGTTATACGGAGACCAACAATAAAATATATTGCACAGCATTGTTATATACTGCACTCAAATACGTTACACATACATATTTATTATATATATATATATATATATATATATATATATATATATATATATATATATATATATATATTTGCACACTTAAATTCGTTACACATATTGCATGCAAGTAGCTAATAAATATACTGCACATAACATTACAGTTAAATAGTTAGCATATAGATTAGTTAACAATCAATTAAATAAGTTATCTAATGATTTGTCTCAAACCACCAATTTAAAATCACAAGCAGCATTTCAATTTCAATATTAAGTGATCAATTAATCATGATTTAGAAAAGACTATTCATTATGCTATATTGTTTATAATTTGCCATTAACCGACACTACTGCCACTATTCTTAACTTACAATATTCGATAAAAACTAGAGTCAATGGCCCACTTATGCTATGCAAATACATAAATAATAAAACTATATAGCATAACTAATAAGCTTGCAATGCAATACAGGAAAACAATTTACAATTACATAGCATGTAACCCAACAAACAATATATTAATTAAATGTTACACAACAGTTCAAGCACGTTTATCCAAAGAAGCAGGAGAAATGAAAGAAAAAGAGATAAAGTGCATCTGTGTATAAGAACAAATCGCAGTAAAGTTCCATTAGTTTAAGAGCAATAAAACTAGTAGTACGCTCTCCTTTTCCACCGTAATAAAAATCAGCATGAAATAGTTTTAAGACAGTTCGATGAAAATGCAATTATCCATGTCAGACAAAACTATATATATAAAAAAAAGTTTATTTTCTCAACCCCGACGTAGATTCGCAGCAACACGCCTCCCCAGGTTCCACACGCACTCCAGCTACAGCTCTCACCGCAACACAGCTCACTCGAATAGTTCGTTATTTTTTTACTCTATTCTGTAAAGCATCCAAGAGTTCGTTATTTTTCTTTATTCTGTAAAGCATCCCACGGCTCTTGCTCTGGTGGCCTTCCATGGCTTCCTGTTTCACTGGGGTATAAAAATGAGGTAACACGCATATGAAATCCATTTGTCATCCATCACCATGGGGAAAGGCAAAGAACTCACAAATGAAAAGAGACAAATGGTTGTTGACCTTCATAAATCAGGCAATGGGTACAAAACAATAGCTAAAAAACTAAATATACCACTTACCACTATTAGGGCAATAATTAAGAAAACCACTGGAACAGTGGTAAACTTAGTAAACATAGTTCGGGAGGCAAAGGGAATTACAGAACTTGGTTGCATCTTGGGGTCACCAAGTTTCCAAATCTACAATTAGACGCCACCTCCATGCCAATAGGCTATTTGGAAGGGATGCCAGAAAAAGCCTTTATTGAGAGCAACCAACAAATGTAAGCGGCATTGGCACTTCGATTGGAGCTGGGTGCTATGTTCAAATGAGACGAAAATAGAGCTCTTTGGCCACGCACACCAGCGGTGGGTTTGGTGTCGAAAGAAGGATGCATGTGCAGAAAAGAACCTCATACCTTCTGTAAAATATGGTGGTGGATCTTTGATGTTATGGGGCTGTTTTGCTTCCACTTGTCCTGGGGCCCTTGTTAAGCTCAACGGCATCATGAACTCTACCCAGTACCAGGACATTTTAGCCAAAACCTGGTTGCCTCTGCCAGGAGGCTGAAACTTGGCCGCAAGTGGATCTTCCAGCAAGACAATGACCCCAAGCACACATCAAAATCCACAAAGAAATGGTTAATTGACCACAAAATCAACATTTTGCAATGGCCATGCCAGTCTCCAGACTTGAACCCCATTGAAAACGTGTGGTTTCAATTGAAGAGGGCAGTCCATGAGCGCAGACCGAAGGATATCAAGGATCTGGAAAGATTCTGTATGGAGGAATGGTCTAAGATCCCTCCCAATGTGTTCTCCAATCTCATTAAACATTATAGAAAAGACTCAGTGCCATTATCCTTGCAAGGGAGGGTGCACAAAGTACTGAAAACAAGGGTGCCAATAATTGTAACACTTAATTTTTTTGGAAATAAATTTATAATTTGAGAAATGTGTAATTTTGGTTGATTCCATTGAATCCTTAATAAAGTCAAATATATTCCACATGTTGGAAAATTACAATATAGCTCAGTACTGGTATTATTTATTTTATACAGTCTTTTTGCTCATCTTTATCAAGGGTGCCAATAATTTTGGAGGTGATATATATATATATATATATATATATATATATATATATATATATATATATATATATATATATATATATATATATATATATATATATATATATATATATATATATATATATATATATATACAGTGCCGAGAAAAGTATTTGCCCCTGCATGATTTTCTACATTTTTCACATTGTATTTGGTCAGATTTTTTTGTGGGTTGTAGTAGTATATAGAGGGAAGGGAGTCTGAGAGAAAAAATGACACCAGAGTTTGGTGCTTCTTTCATTTGTTTGGTGTGCAAGATAATCAAACATGCACTCTTCAGGTGTGAAAAAGTTATTGCCCCCTAGTTAACGCAACTCAATTAAAGGGATAATTAGGGTCAGCTGTTTGAGTAGTTTGGTTAACAACCAGGCCTGATTTGGGCCAGCCCTGCCCAATATAAATCTGACTAACTTTGGCCCTTTCCATCAGAGTGAAGTTGTCAGCACACAGGTTCTAGAGGCACATTATGCCACGAACAAAAGAAATTCCTGAAGACCTCCGGAAAAAAGTTGTTGATGCCTATCAGTCTGGAAAGGGTTACAAAGCCATTTCTAAGTCTCTGGGGTTCCACCGAACCACAGTCAGAGACATAGTGTCCAAATGGAGAAAGTTTGGGACAGTAGTGAATCTTCCCAGGAGTGGCCGTCCTGCCAAAATCTCTCCAAGAGCAAGGCGCAAAATCATCCAGGAAGTCACAAAGAACCCTAGAACAACATCCAGGGATCTGCAGGCCTCTCTTGCCTCGGCTAAGGATAGTGTTCATGACTCCACTATCAGAAAGACACTGGGCAAAAATGGGATTCATGGCAGAGTAGCAAGGAGGAAACCATTGCTCACTAAGAAGAACATGAATGCTCGTCTCAAGTTTGCCAAAAGCACCTGGATGATCCTCAAGAGTTCTGGAACAATGTTCTATGGACAGATGAGTCAAAAGTGGAACAATTTTGGCCGACATGGGCCCGTTATGTCTGGAGAAAATCAAACACTGCATTCCACAGTAAGAACCTCATACCAACGGTCAAGCATGGTGGTGGTAGTGTCATGGTTTGGGGATGTGTGGTAAGGATGACTGGTGCAGTGCAAAAGAGTACAATGTCCAGGCTGCCGTTTCCCAATAATAATAATATTTATTACAATCCAAGAGAAAGTTCAAAAGTAATCCAAAAATGAAACAATAATAAGCCCGTTACCAATCGATGGTATTGGGGCAAAATAGCAAAAGGTTCAAAGTCCAAAAGTAAACAAAAGACACGCCATTAGCCACAATCCTCCGTGCATGTAAACTGTGCTCTATTCCTCTGGGGATCGTGGTGCGTGCGCTGTGTAGTGTTGTGCTTGTGTGGTGATGGGCGTGCTCTGGGGTAAAAGTTGGCTCTCCGGCTACAGCCTCCCATCCTCCTGCTCCTCTACTAAAACACAAACAGACACGTAACACAAAGGTAAACAAAACACTAGCTCCGGCTGGTCGGTCTCACTTTCTCAGCGCAAGGGGAGGTACTGACGTAGCTGCTTCCCCTTTGTACCCTGCAAACTCCTCCCTGCAGTCAACGCATCGCCGTGGTTTCTCCAATAGAGGGCTGCCCTGCAGCTGACTGCAATGGAATCGTCCTGAGTACTTGCAACTACGCACCCTTCCTAATATGGTTACCTTCCGGTTTCCACTTACCATCAAGGTGGCACATCTAGGAGGCAGCATACCTTCCCCCTTACACAGCGCCCTTTCTAATTGGGAGGGAGATTTACAGCATTGATCCTTTCTCTCTCTATTACAGGATGCTTTGCTGCATCAGGACCTGGACGCCTTGCCATCACTGAAGGAACCATGAATCCTGCTCTGTATCAGAGAATTCTACAGGAGAATGTCAGGCCATCCGTCCGTGAGCTGAAGCTGAAGCGCAGCTGGGTCATGCAGCAAGACAATGATCCGAAACACACAAACAAGTCTACATCAGAATGGTTGAAGAACAAGAAATTTAAAGTTTTGGAATGGCCTAGTCAAAGTCCAGACCTAAACCCCATTGAGATGTTGTGGCAGGACCTGAAACGAGCAGTTCATGCTCGAAAACCCACAAATGTCACTGAGTTGAAGCAGTTCTGCATGGAGGAGTGGGCCAAAATTCCTCCATGGCACTGTGAGAGACTAATCAATAACTACAAGCGTTTGGTTGCAGTTATTGCTGCTAAAGGTGGTGTAACCAGTTATTGAGTCTAAGGGGGCGATTACTTTTTCACATGGAGGCATCGGGTTTTGCTTAATTTCTTTAATAAATAAATGAAATATGTATCGCACTTTTGTGCTATTTGTTCACTCAGGGTCCCGTTTATCTAATATTAGGTTTTGGTTGGAAGATCTGATAACATTCAGTGTCAAAAATATGCAAAAATGCAGAAAATCAGACAGGGGGCAAATACTTTTTCACGGCACTATGTATATATATATATTGCACAAGACTTGTCACGGATCTGACTGACTGAACGTGACGGACATATGAAATGTACAGAGTAAAGTTCAGATGTACTTGTCATTTTTTAGATGAAAAATGCTGCTGTCTCTGCAAAAATGTTAAGCAATAAATGCTTAGGACGAGTAAGTGTACTGAGTTAGTCTCGTCCTTCACAGTACTGAGTTAATCCACTTGAAAAGGATCATCACGAATCTGATTTGGTATGCTGCTGCAATCGGGATCTTGTTTAGTCTGATTTAGCAGATGATCTGCCTGTGAGTAACTTCTGTACACTGCAATCGGGAGTAGAAGGTGCAGGCTTACTAACTTTAGTCCAATCAAGTGGACTAAACCTGCTTACTCCACTAGGTAGACACACAGGCTCTGTGTAGCATGGAGTTTTCTTTCCTATCGTGACTTTTCGTAGGTTTCTGTGACTTCGTAGACCCACCTGTGATGTATTAAAGTTTTTTTCACTCCTGTAACTTAGTTTCATCCCTGCTGCGGTAGTTTAGTTATTACGACTGTTTGTTTCAAACTACTTTCGTATGCAAATATACAAATCTCATTATAATATCGAGGTTTCACGCTTACCCCATAGACATATATAGAACTAGACCCGCCAATGGCTGACTTTGAGTGAGATTTCCGTCCGCCATATTGGATGCTTAAAAGAACACGAAAGAGTACAGAGACGAGTACAGCGACACAGGTGATATGAATATATTTATATTAATATTTAACCGGCTTCAATAGTTTATTTTTTTTAATTAAATGTTCTTGAAAACAACTAGAACCAACGTGATTCAGTACATTACAATAATACATGAATAATATCGTTTGATTATATGAGGGGAGATTACCGTTACCGTAGGTGAATGCTAGTTAGGCCCAATCATAATATTTAGGATTAGAGTTCAGTCATGATTCTATTAAAATAAGGTCTAGATATGTAAGATTGTAATGTTAGGACTGACCTGTTGCATTTAGATTATATTTCTATATCCCTGTCTTTAATGGCACTAGTCATTAACGTTTGTTGGCGCATGCCGGCATAGTTTGTGAGGTTAGGAAGTCATCATTTTCACCTGTTTAACGTTTCACCTTGAAACCTCTCAAGTATTTTCACTGGGGATGGCAGCAGCTCCTCCCTCTCAGGCTCTGGGGACGTCACCTCCTCCCTCTCAGGCTCTGGGGACGTCAGCTCCTCCCTCTCGGGCTCTGGGGACGTCACCTCCTCCCTCTCGGGCTCTGGGGACGTCACCTCCTCCCTCTCGGGCTCTGGGGACATCAGCTCCTCCCTCTCAGGCTCTGGGGATGGCAGCAGCTCCTCCCTCTCAGGCTCTGGGGACGTCACCTCCTCCCTCTCAGGCTCTGGGGACGTCAGCTCCTCCCTCTCGGGCTCTGGGGACGTCACCTCCTCCCTCTCGGGCTCTGGGGACGTCACCTCCTCCCTCTCAGGCTCTGGGGATGGCAGCAGCTCCTCCCTCTCAGGCTCTGGGGACGTCACCTCCTCCCTCTCGGGCTCTGGGGACATCAGCTCCTCCCTCTCAGGCTCTGGGGACGTCACCTCCTCCCTCTCGGGCTCTGGGGACGTCACCTCCTCCCTCTCGGGCTCTGGGGACGTCACCTCCTCCCTCTCGGGCTCTGGGGACGTCAGCTCCTCCCTCTCAGGCTCTGGGGATGGCAGCAGCTCCTCCCTCTCGGGCTCTGGGGACGTCAGCTCCTCCCTCTCGGGCTCTGGGGACGTCACCTCCTCCCTCTCGGGCTCTGGGGACGTCAGCTCCTCCCTCTCAGGCTCTGGGGATGGCAGCAGCTCCTCCTTCTCAGGCTCTGGGGACGTCAGCTCCTCCCTCTCGGGCTCTGGGGACGTCAGCTCCTCCCTCTCGGGCTCTGGGGACGTCAGCTCCTCCCTCTCGGGCTCTGGGGACGTCAGCTCCTCCCTCTGAGGCTCTGGGGACTAACACAGCGCCCCTGCTTACAAATGTACACAGGCAACTCATTTCTGACAAAAACTACATTTTTTATTTGCTGTTATTTGCAGTGGTGTGAGAAGATACTTTTCTTTATTTTTAAATACTTGTTTACTATATATATATTGTAACAAACTAGTAGAGTAACCCGGCGTGTTACGGGTTTGCTGCTCCCACCGACTGGCACAGACTCGTGGAACTTTCAGGCAAGTATCTTTTATTTACAATATTTACACAAGCAAACAGTTTCTGTTATATAATAATGCCCTGTACGGGCCACTGACTGACTCACTTCTTCGACCCTCTCTAATCTATTTTCAGACTATTGTGTCCTACAGGCCGTGGCCTGTGCAAGACCCACCCAAATGGGACCGAGTCCACCGGGATGAACTTCACTGGTAACTTTGGACGAGGAGACTGGTAAGTATCAGAGAGGTTCCTTCAACCCGAGTGGGTCAGTCCACAGGTAAGTACAGGGCAAGCTCCCTCTGCTGGAGTAGTCCTGTAATGCTGGTAAGCTCAGAGCAGGCCCCCTCTGCTGGAGTAGCCTGGTATTCCAAGTAATCACAGAGGTGCCCCCCCCCTGCTGGAGTATCTCTGCAACACAGGTAAGTATAGAACAGGCTCCCTCTTCTGGAGTATTTCTGTAACACAGGTAAGCATAGGACAAACTCCCTCTGCTGGAGTACTTCTGTAACACAGGTAAGCACAGAGCAAACACCCTCTGCTGGAGTGTTTCTGAAACACAGGTATGCACAGGACAAACACCCTCTGCTAGAGCATTTCTGTAACACAGGTAAGCATAGGCAAGTGTGGAACGGGCCCCCTCCGAAGAAGGGCTCCAGGAACACAACTCACGTGACCCCGAACGCCAAGAGAAGTATACAACGGTGATAATAAAATTGTATCCTGGCTGTGGGGAAGGGACCCCTGCAGCCAACTTCCCAGTCGTCCACGGAAGCAAATAGTGTCCCAGAGTTGAAGCACGGTATCCACACTTTCCACACAACCTGTATGTAATATTATTCGTGTCTGTCCCACAATAAACAATGTCCTGGAAATACAGTCTGTTGCTTCAGTTCCTTCTGTTACAGCTCGCTGTCCCTGCAGCGCGTGAATGACCAATTTACCTCCGAGTCCCGTGTCAAACACAACACTAAAACAAACCGCAGTTGTGACAGCGCACAACCAACCAGCTGATTGCTGTAGTCACAAGTCTTTGAAGATAGCTCCTGTCTTTACATTATATTCTACACTCCCATATATAATATGGAAGGTAAGAACCATTCTGAATGTATATCATTTATATTAATGCATTGCTAGAACATAAAGCTTGCAAATGAGAGGAGGCCATTCAGCCCATCTTGCTCGTTTGGTTGTTAGTGGCTTATTGATCCCAGAATCTCATCAAGCAGCTTCTTGAAGGATCCCAGGGTGTCAGATTCAACAACATTACTGGGGAGTTGGTTCCAGACCCTCACAATTCTCTGTGTAAAAAAGGGCCTCCTATTTTCTGTTCTGAATGCCCCTTTATCTAATCTCCATTTGTGACCCCTGGTCCTTGTTTCTTTTTTCAGGTCGAAAAAGTCCCCTGGGTCGACATTGTCTATACCTTTTAGGAGTTTGAATGTTTGAATCAGATCGCCACGTAGTCTTCTTTGTTCAAGACTGA
>CM060287.1:622677-641266 GCA_030684275.1 Acipenser oxyrinchus oxyrinchus | reverse complement strand
AGCAAAATACTATCTAATTGGTCCAGGTCCGCAGCTTCCCTTTCGCTTGTTTTGCAGCTTCGCCCGGTTCACTGCTTATTCCAGTTTCACGCGAGTTCAGGACCTCAATTTACACTTTATTTTCTTTCAATACTTTTGCATTTAGCTGTTTAGTGCGTTTGGCATCGTTGTTGTTTTGTTATTTGGTCTCCACGCACACACAGTAACTCAAATAACAGCCGCAACAGACTCGCCAGAAGAGACGCCTTGTTAACATTCACACAAAATACGATTTAGTTTCAGAGTGACGACTGCCAGTTTCAAACGATTTGTTTTTACTTAAAGCAGGCACATCCTGCGAGGAAGCCCCGTAGTATTTGTAATGTATATTTATTGAAGACAGTAAATATTTCTAGTGTAAAAACTGACCTGCAGCAGCTGCATGAACCCAGCAGAGAATCCCGAGTACAGTCATCCGGATCATCTCCGATAGTCTTCACAAAGCAATATATTTAAATCCCATACTCGGTTATAAACAATGGATTTGTTTGTGACATGGATATTGAATATTTAATACGTTTAATATAACTATTCTATCTTTTGCCAACCAGGAACTGATCAAACAGCTTAATAGAAACTCTCTGAGTCTGGAATTTTGTGATTGGCTACACAAACGCGGTTCAGCCAATAGGAAGCGAGCGTCAGCAGTATCTGGGTAAAATAGTGTTTTCAGGTTTGGTCTCTAAGTGAAACAGAATTGTTTTGTAAAGAAAGCAACCATTTCAGTATATCAGACAGCAGCCGATCAAGTTTCACAACAGCGGGGTTTCTATACGGTATGGAAAGCCTGTATGGAACACGATAACCAGGAAGTGTAGATTTATCAAACCAGAATCACTGTACCGATTGTATAAAAATAGTATTATAGTACAGTTTGTTTCGGTATAAAACATACCGGTACGAAACCACTTTCTCTCTAAACTCACTTTTCAATACTTGCACAGTACCGATACAGTTGCAATATACCTGTCCACATTCATGTATGTTTAAATCGACAGTGTTTGGGGTCTGAACTCGTTTCCATGACGACCACTGTTACGACGAATTCAGTGCCTCCTATGATTCATGTGTCCCCGATTGATATGCGCATGCGCTTGCAACAACCCTAGCTATCTGCCAACGGGAGCGTGCGATTCCTCGCAAAGCGCGTAATTAGTCATTGCAATCCACTAAAACTGGAATAAGTTTATTGCTTCTGGACGGAAGATGTTTGTGTTAGCTTGTGATTTCGGCGATTCTACATCCAGAATAGATTGTTTAAATACAGCAACAACAACTATATATTGTGTTTCTTGAAATGTGTATAAATTAGCTAGTTAAAACGTACTCTTATTAGGACAGAAGTATTGTATGTATGAACCCGGTGGGGAGCACGACGGACGAAATTGAAATGGTGGAAATGACAAATGACTGCTTCCTAACGCAATTTGTCAAGGCACCGACTAGAGGGGAGGCATGCCTTGATTTAGTCTTTTCAAATAACGAAGACAGAATAACTAAAGCAGAGGTCAGAGAGCCATTGGCAAACTCAGACCACATGGTCTCATTTGAAGTATTTTTAAAACCCCAAAAGTAATGACTAAAGCTAAGGTTTACAATTTTAGAAAAGCAAACTATGAAGGTATGAAACAGAGACTAACAGAAGTAGATTGGAGTAAAATAGAGAAAACATCCACAGAAAAAGGATGGCTGTTTTTTAAAAATGTAGTACTAGAGGCGCAAAACAATTACATCCCAAAAGTAGACACATCTAAATCTAAAACAAAATGGCCAAAATGGTTTAATAGATCAATTTAAAAAAATATTCAGCGAAAAAAGGCACTTTACAGAGCGTTTAAAAGGGACCAAAAACAAAAGTACACAGAAAGAGTACTTGGAACTGCAAACACAGGTCAAAAAGGAAGTTAGAAAGGCCAAGAGAGAGATGGAAATCAATATTGCTAAGGGGGCTAAAACCAATTCCAAAATGTTTTTCCAATATTATAACAGCAAGAAGAGGTTAAATGTCTAAGAGACACAAATGGCAAAATCATAGACAAAGAAAAAAAAATAGCAAATATATTAAATGATTACTGTTCACAGGTTTTTACAAAGGAGGATGCGGACAACATGCCCCACATGTCGACCTGTTCCTATCCAATTTTAAATAACTTTAGCATAACAGAGGCAGAAGTGTTAAAGGGACTAGGAGCTCTTAAAATAAACAAATCCCCTGGGCCGGATGAGATCCTCCCAATAGTACTCAAAGAAATGAAAGAAGTTATTTACAAACCGCTAACCAAGATCATGCAACAGTCTCTTGACACAGGGGTTGTACCGACAGACTGGAAAATAGCAAACGTAATACCGATCCACAAAAAGGGAGACAAAACCGAACCAGGTAACTACAGACCAATAAGCCTGACTTCTATTATATGTAAACTTATGGAAACTATAATAAAATCCCAAATGGAAAATTACCTATATGGCAACAATATCCTGGGAGACAGTCAGCATGGTTTTAGGAAAGGGAGATTGTGTCTAACTAACCTGCTTGACTTTGAGGATGCAACACTGAAAATGGATAATTGCAAAGCATACAACATGGTTTATTTAGATTTCCAAAAAGCTTTTGACAAAGTCCCGCATAAAAGATTAATTCTCAAACTGAACGCAGTAGGGATTCAAGGAAATGCATGCACATGGATTAGGGAGTGGTTAACATGTAGAAAACAGAAAGTACTGATTAGAAGAGAAACCTCAAAATGGAGCGAGGTAACCAGTGGTGTACCACAGGGATCAGTATTAGGTCCTCTGCTATTCCTAATCTACATTAATGATTTAGATTCTGGTATAGTAAGCAAACTTGTTAAATTTGCAGACGACACAAAAATAGAAGGAGTGGCAAACTGTTGCAGCAGCAAAGATCATTCAAAATGATCTAGACAACATTAAGAACTGGGCAGACACATGGCAAATGAAATTTAATAGAGAAAAGTATAAAGTATTGCATGCAGGCAATAAACATGTGCATTATAAATATCATATGGGAGATACTGAAATTGAAGAAGGGAACTATGAAAGACCTAGGAGTTTATGTTCTCAGAAATGTCTTCATCTAGACAATGTAGGAAAGCTATAAAAAAAAGGCCAACGAGATGCTCGGATATATTGTGAGAAGTGTTGAATTTTAATCAAGGGAAGTAATGTTAAAACTTTACATTAGTAAGTTGCATTAGTAAGACCTCACCCTGAATATTGTGTTCAGTTCTGGTCACCTCATTACAAAAAGGATATTGCTGCTCTAGAAAGAGTGCAAAGAGGAGCAACCAGAATCTATTCAGTCTTGAACAAAGAAGACTACGTGGCGATCTGATTCAAACATTCAAAATCCTAAAAAGGTATAGACAATGTCGACCCAGGGGACTTCGTTGACCTGAAAAAAGAAACAAGGACCAGGGGTCACAAATGGAGATTAGATAAAGGGGCATTCAGAACAGAAAATAGGAGGCACTTTTTTACACAGAGAATTGTGAGGGTCTGGAACCAACTCCCCAGTAATGTTGTTGAAGCTGACACCCTGGGATCCTTCAAGAAGCTGCTTGATGATATTCTGGGATCAATAAGCTACTAACAACCAAACGAGCAAGATGGGCTGAATGGCCTCCTCTCGTTTGTAAACTTTATGTTCTTATTTATTTGTAAGTAATTTCACTTTTCACAACTGTCACACACACAAATAAACCAATAACAGAAACATTGAACTTGAAAGGAGATAATTATATTTATTTGCCATCTGAATGCAACTTTTGTCACTCTGCTGTGCATGTGCTCTCAATAAACAAGGGGGGGACCATTTTTTCCAGGGGCACTTTTTTATAGTCACTGGAATATTTGGTGCCCTCTCTGTAAATCAAGCAGGAGCTTTCCAAAAACTTCCAAACTTATACTGTTAGTGTGTCTCTCTCTCACCTGCATACGCAACAACTTTTTTGTGATCAAATGTTTTTATTGGAGGAGCAGACAGTACAACATAACAAAATGGATTGCAACAAAAACTCTCCCCCTTTTTATTTTCACCCCCCTTTCCATAAAAATCTAGAAACCTAAGCATGTATTTTGTCCCACTAGTAGGAGTTGAAAGAAGAATTATTGAACTAATACCATTAACAGTAATTTTATTGGTGGGGGTAAGGCTCTAGCGTGGCTGGCCGAGTTGCGCCGGCAGTGGAAATGAGGCATCTGTGTGTCCTCACATTGTGCATGCTGCACAAAAAAAAGCTGACTTAGTTGATGGCTGTCCAACACATGTGGTGGAACCACCTGTTGAAGCCATCGCACGCAATCTGAAAAATACAAAGTAGAGGGTGTAGAAAAACTAATGTAGTGTAGAGAGTTTAATTAGGAAATCATTACAAAAGTATGGAAACCATGTACATTTCATTTGCATAAACTTTTAGAAAGCATCTACTTTATTTATTTATTTTTAATTTTGATTAGAAGATGTTAAAAAAGTTTAAAAATACAACTAAAGTTTTCACTACTAAACTTACCCATCCACCCATTGTGATACTGCATCCCCCAGAGTGTCCTGCTCTCCACAAAACAGGCACAGACTGCTCAGATCATCTGTGGAATAATCATATTTGGGTGCATATTTGAGAACGTGCACAAACAGGTACATCTCAGGTACTCTTACCTGTTCTCTATAATTTATCCTCTCCCTCCCATCTTATAAATGCGTGAATCCATCATAAGTCCATTTGTCTTTCTTTAAACATTTGAGACTATCAACTATTCATTCTTCGGTAAACATTCATTCCTGAAAACAGCAGCTTCTTAGTGGCCCCCAGACATTGCAGACTCACATGTGAGTTAGAAAGAGTTAGAAACCCCACCACCAGACTCTACTGTAGGTTAAGTAGTTTGTTCTTGACGTATGTATTTACCAGTCATTTTAAATGTTTAGCTATTAATTTTCTTTTTATCATGAATCACTATACTGTACCATGGACAATAAAAGATTAACATGGCAAGGCTGCCGATCACCCAAAAAAGTACAATTAAGTGATCAATTTTAATGCAATAAACCCGGCTAGATTGAACAAGCTCACTGAACTATTACTGTATTGTCATTTGTGAGAATTTGAGCTAAACCTAACTTAAAGGCAGCTTCATGAACCAGGCCCCAAATTAATCTGTGCAATAAAAAGAGCTTAGAATATTCCAAATGCATCATCAGTGTCATTAGTATTAACGTTCTCATACTGTAATATTACCCTATATACCCGATTCCTTAAGAAGGTTGATCGCCATTTCCTTTCAGACCTTCGGGGGGGGGGAGGAGTTGCTCTGTCTGCCGTTGAGAATATCCTCTGCAAACTGAGAAAATAGAGGTTTTTTTAATTTATTTTTTTAATCATAAACTGGTACAAGTTATGTGGATAGTTTATTTTATATTACTTCAAGAAACCATTTAATGTCACCCAGTGTGGTTGTTTTTAAATAATCATTGAAAAACTGATATAGTAGCTGTACTGTATGCAGACCTTACAAACAAAAACACCACACGATGTGCCATCTGACTGTATTGGGTGGGAGACAGTTTCACAACTCCATCTTGAAACTTGGCACCCTTTTGTTCTCATGAAGACCCTGAGGACAAGATTAGTATTTGTTAATTTATTATTCTGCATGCAAGAAATAGGAAAGATCTTCTGGATAATTGTCTTGAATTCTATTTTTTTTTTTCAAAACAAAGTCACACTAAAAAAAAGTCACTCTTTTTGGGTAAACAAAGTTTCTGGACACACAATACCAAGGTTTGCTATTGCTTTTATAGCTATTATCAAAATGTCACTGTAGGAAGTGCCTACCAACATTTCAATGTTCAATTTCAAAATTATGAACTTTATACCTACCATAACCTACACACAAACCCACCATTTCTACCCTAACATGCCATAACTACCACCCCTAACACACCCTGCAATAAGATCTAAAAGTTTTTTTTTATTTTATTATTTTCTAGCATTTAAACTCTCCCCAGCCATACCAACCCTGCCCTTCCATACTTTCCCTGCAATACCACACCTTGTCATACTATACACCTGTACAATTTTAGTAGTATTATGTTAATATTAAGTCTATGAAAATGCTCTTACATGCAGACAATGTATACTTTTGTGATGCTCCAGATGTAACATTGGCAAAACATACATTTGTATTATAGATTGCTAGAGAGTCTCAAAATAGCAATGTCATTAATGGCGACATGAAAGATTTACCTTGTTGTCTCAAGGCACTTCCTCACTTTCTTTGGACTCTCCCAGTAGATCCAAGAAAATAGTCTTCTTTTGGGATGGATACATAACCTGAAAATAAATTAACTTTTTTAAATATATCACACACATGTATGCACATGCACCAGAGTGACAGAAGTTGTTGAGTATGCAGGTGAGAGAGAGAGAGACACACTAACAGTATAAGTTTGGAAGTTTTTGGAAAGCTCCTGCTTGATTTACAGAGGGGGCACCAAATATTCCAGTAACTGTAAAAAAATGGTGCCCCCTTGTTTATTGAGAGCACATGCACAGCAGAGTGACAAAAGTTGTTGAGTATGAATTCAGATGGCAAATAAAAAATAATTATAATCTCCTTCAACGTTCAAGTTCAATGTTTCTGTTATTGGTTTATCTGTGTGTGTGACAGTTGTGAAGTGAAATTACTTACAAATAAATAAGTAAATAAAACATTTAGAAGATTGTACTGCATTTAACTGAATTATAAAATAACTGGATTAATTTATACGTGGTAGATTACTTGTGTAGTATTAATAAATATATAAAACAATGGTTTCAATTTGTTTGTCATCTGTGAAACACAGGTATAATTTATCACAAGACTTCATTTAATTACCGTTGTGTTTTGTTGTTGTTTTTATCATTATTATTAATTTTCTTAGCAGACGCCCTTACCCAGGGCGACTTACAGTTGTCACAAAATACACATATTTCACAATACAGTAACAGCAGATAAAATATACAATAACTTGAGTCCTAAAAGCAACTTTAACTAAAATATATCCATGTACAGTTCTATAATCACAATATAGTAAGAGTACATACAATACTTCTGTCCTAATAAGAGTACGTTTAACTAGCTAATTTATACACATTTCAAGAAACACAATATATAGTTGTTGTTGTTGCTGTATTTAAACAATCTATTCTGGATGTAGAATCGCCGAAAATCACAAGCCAACACAAACATCTTCCATCCAGAAGCAATAAACTTGTTCCCGTTTTAGTGGATTGCAATGACTAATTACGCGCTTTGCGCCATGAGCGAGGAATCACACACTCCTGTTGGCAGATCGCAAGGTTTGTTGCAAGCGCATATCCATCGGGGACACATGAATTCCAGGGGGCACTGAATCCGTCGTAACACCACCACTGTCACATCTGTAAGAAATGGATCCGCTGTTATGTAATACAGCACGTCTTGCCGTCCGGTCCATGTACAGTATTTTGTTTTGGGGTTTTGATATTCCCTCAAGGGATTTCACAGTGGCACACTCTCTGCAGTACGCTTTACCTCATAGTCATCATCACTCATTCTTGGAGATTATTGTGTCACTTATTTTTGCATTTTTGGTGTAGCCATGATAAAGGTACTGCAGCGCACCGTAAAATGTAAAGCTGTTAAGTATTTTTTTTAAAAAGTACTGTATGTTTGTGTTCGCGCCACTGTCTTTTCACATGAACTTTAAAACGTACTCTAAGATAAATTGTTTTAAACCCCTGTCTTTTTATGTTTCTATAACATCGTTGTCAATCAGATGTAGTTTATGTGTGATTGCGGAGATTTATTTATATATTAAATGGTTTTACACGTCAAAATGTTGTCAATCTTTAATCAATTTAAAGGTTTCATTTTTACATTTTAATATTAGTATAGCTGTAACTTTACTATAGTTTAGACATGGCAAAGCGTAGGCCTAAATATACTGTATGGTCTCGCTTTCTTACTATAGCTATCTTGGTTGGTATTGAACTACAGGTATTTACCACGGTTTAGCAAAGACGTTAACACTTTAGCTTTTAAATAATTCATGTATTGTTTGGGAACAAACATGTAATTTAAATACATGCATGACGATAACCAGTCTCCTGTTCATTTTCTGTCCTAATTATACAAAGTACTGTATGTAAAAATAAATTATTTATTTCTTAAACGCCCTCATCCAGGGTGACTTACAATTGTTACAAGATATCACTATTTACATACAATTACATTATTATTTTTTTTTTTTACATACAATTACCCATTTATACAGTTGGGTTTTTACTGGAGCAATCTAGGTAAAGTACCTTGCTCAAGGGTACAGCAGCATTGTCCCCCACCTGGGATTGAACCCACAACCCTCCGGTCAGGAGTCCAGAGCCCTAACCACTACTCTACACTGCTGCCCTGAAATGAAACAAATGAAACAAAGCACATAATACAAAATATTAATACTGTATAAGCAATATTTTTTCATCATGCGATTGATGTGCACCGTGGCCTGGTTAGTAATCGCAGCATGGAGCTCAATTTTTTCCATGACTGAAACTCATGCTTTGACTTTTGGAAAATCGCTCGCATACCTGCTGTCCATACTGTAGTGCTTCCCAAAACAAAAAAAACACCTCCAGAAATGCAAAACATTAAATACGAACACATTGCTAGTTAACGTTTGTTACACAAACAGAAATACAGATTAATATCACAGGCTACTTACAAATTTCATTTTAAATTATGTATTTGTTGCCAATATATATTACAGCGATATTCACATTCCCTTATCTAGCGTCATACTGTCGAAGTACTGTCATCCGTTCTACTTATTCATATAAATTATACTTACAAAATTCATTTTAAATTTATTTTTTGTTAGGCTAATATATCTGATCTACAGCGATATTCATAATCTTTTATCTCGCGTCATACTGTCGAGGACATCCGATCTACTCATTTAAATAAATTACTTACAAAATTAATTTTAAATTTATTATATATAGCCGATCAATTTATTTCCTGGGCTCAATCCACTTATTTGTCAGCCTAAGCTTGTAGATATTAGAAACAATGGAACCTCCCCTTTAAATTCTAGAGCTTGATCAACTTATTTCCTAGGACACCGCCGTGTCTCCATGGATACAGGAGATGGCCATCTGACCTTGTGGCGCCACAACACACCCCAAGAGAGCTGTTCTAATTAAGGTTTGCTCACACCCTGTGTCCACCAATGCGTGGGTTTTCACATTTCCTAAAACCACATCAATCATACAAGGCCTCCCGACCATTTTCCCCGCTACCTATCTCAGGTACCCAATTACATGGACCACATCACACTCCATGGCAGCGGGCATGACCTGGCCAGATGTCCCTGTTGGTTGCACCTAAAACAAGTTGGGGGGGACAGAGGGGCATTGGTTAAATATCTGTCCTGTTGCTGCTATGGCAGCGGGCAGGGCAGCACCTCTACCCCAGCTGAGGTCCAACCTTGGTCTCCACGAAGGGGAGGTAAGGGGGACCATTGGGGTCGGCGGGCTCGGAGATCTGGATGCCGGGCTGATGTTGGTGGTGGCGGAGGAGACAGGAGGGGCTTGGCTGCTCCGAAGGGCAGGAACCGACAGTATCCCTGTCCAGGCAGACTAGGGAATCCTCATAATCCTCTGCCAGTTTTACGGCGTCTTCAAGGGTGTGGGGGTTGTGGCGCCATATCCAGGCTTGGGTATCAATGCCGACCACATGGCAGAATTGCTCCACAACCACTGCTTCCCCCATTTGCAGGTTGGTTTTCTTCTTGGGGGTCAGCCAGTGTACCATTTGGTCACACAACCGCTCCGCAACCACCCTGGGCGTGTCTCCGGGATCTTCGGTACTCCCTGAACCGTACCGGTGAGTCTCTGCCGTAATGTTGAGGCGACCGAGAATGGCCAGCTTGACCAGGTCGTAACTGGCGGCGTTGAGGTCGCTCATAGCCTGGTAGGTTGCCTGAGCCTCCCCAGTCAGGCAGGGTCCCAGCTGGCTCGCCCGAACTCCCGTGGCCATCCGGCTCAAATGCAACCAGGTACGCCTCTGGGTCATCCTCATCGCCCGAGCCTTCAGTGCCGACATCACTGGTGTTCCTGTAGGGGCTTGTGCTCTGGAAAACACCAGCCCTACCTGTTCAATGAGCTCCTCCTCCTCTCTCTTCTCTCCTCTGTCTCCAGCAGTTCTGCCAGTGCGTTGCGGTCCATGATCCCGTGTTCTGACAACACGTGTGACAAAGTGGCTGAGTGGATGCAGATGCAGGGGTGATGCAGTGTGGTAATGAAACAGACAGAGAGGTTTAATCCGGTTTGGAAAAGTGGTGTTTATTTTGTATCCAGGTCTGGTGACGAACAACAATAATAAACAATAGTGGGTTTGCAGACGCAACAACAACAATAACCCACACGTATCCGCCCACAATTATACACACACGGTCACCAGTCCTGGGTGCGGCGTGCAGTAGTGCTCGTGGTAGATGATACAGGTTATATTTGTGACATTTGTGCAGTGCTGTTCCGCTTTAGTGCTGGCCCTCGGTGACAGCTCCGAATCGTGTTAGCCATCTAGTGTAGTGTTACAAACAAGACGATTACAAACAAAAACACTCACAGGTCTCACAGTCCTTCTCAGTTTCAAATACAAAACCAAATGCGAAGGAACAGATTACGATTCTCCGTCCCCTTTTATGCCGTCACATGACCCCTTGGTAAACGAGTACAACCGCCTCTCCAATCTGCGGCTGCCACGTTGTTTCCCTTCCGGTCAATGTGTTATTGCAGCGGATTCTCGCCCCTTCCTGGCTGGCCGACTTCCCTTGAACCCTGGGAAAGAACTGTCAGGCCAGCCGGTCCAAGGAACTCTGTTCTCGCTGCTTAGCGCCCTCACAGGTCGGGAGGGTGATTTACAACCAAGAATCATTGTATTTCAGTCACAGCATGTGAATGGTGTTGCAGCAAAAATAAAGTTAGGAAACACATTGGCTCTGTATGTGCACTGCACATTGTTTGAATCTTTGCCTTCAGGATTGTGCCAGAACATCACATTAGTCATGGAACTTTCATGCTCGATTAAGCTTTCTCCAAAACGGCAGGCACTTTTTCAGCAGCTAAAATAACAATTGGGATATTGTGGCAAAGTGCCCCCGTGTGTATTTTGTGTTACGTGTTGTGTGTAAATGTTGGTGTATAGGCATTGGTACACGGGATATAAGCGGTCTGTGTTTCACATGTGTTTAAATTGTAGATTTGTATTTAGGCACGAGGAGGGCACAAATCACATCACGTGCAAGTAAAATAGTAATATGTGAGCACGGGAATTGCACTTTAATTAATTCACGTGCAGTTGTACCGAGATTCCAATTGAATGATTGACTAGCAATCGAAGTCTCGGTACAACTGCATAAAAGCTGTATGTTTTCACTCACTCGGGTTGTGTGTTCGTTGAGTGGAGAACGGAGAGAGAGAGAGAGAAGGAGAGTATTTAAAACAATTGCTATCGCGTGCTGGAGGACCAGCACGATACTTGTTTAGTTATTTACTCACCGTGTTTGTGTGTCTGTCCGTCCACCGCTTGTTTAATTGATAGTCCGCTTTTGTTCGCCTATTTATTTTGGCGCAAGTGCCGTGGTCCTGTTTCGTGTTCTGTTTTGTTAAACCTTTTATTTATTTGTTATTAAACGCTGAGTGCAACCATCGCACTCAGTTTCATCATCACCGCCTGTCTGTGTGTTTCTCTTCTGGTCTGAGTTCCTCCCTGCAGCCAGCCTGTCACACGTGGTGTCAGAACCGGGAAAACAGCCTCCAGGACTCAGGCCAGAGCGGGAACCGCAGTTTTTTTGTTTGTTTGTTTTGTTTTTTTTGAAAAAAGGGGAAAAATGGAAGGCTGGAACTGGAGAGATGGCTGCCAGGATCTGGAGGTCCTCCTCGGTGGTCTAGAGGACCAAGGCTGGTGCCTTGCCTGTGGGGAGTTCGGGCACCCAGTGGTGCACTGCCCCTACCAAGAGGGAGAGGAGGAACTGGCCCAGGAGAGGAAGGTGAGGAGGAGGCAGAGAAGGGGAAAGGGGAAGAGGAAGGCGGAGTGTCCACCGCCCAAGTCTCCACCAGCAGAGGAAGAATGCCTGCTGGTTTTGCCTCCACAGCCTGAGTGGGAGGAGCTCGAACGCCCTACGCCTGAGTGGGAGGAGCTCGAACGTCCTATGCCTGAGTGGGAGGAGCCCGAACGTCCTACGCCTGAGTGGGAGGAGCCCGAACGTCCCACGCCTGAGTGGGAGGAGCCCGAACGCCCCACGCCTGAGTGGGAGGAGCCCGAACGTCCCACAGCCTGAATGGGAGGAGTCGGTGCGCCCACAGCCCAAGAGGGAGGAGTCGGTGCGCCCACAGCCCAAGAGGGAGGAGTCGGTGCGCCCACGGCCCAAAAAGGGGAAGGTAGAGCGCCCACCGCCCCAGTCTCCACTAGCAGAGGGTGAATTCCTGCTGGTTCCACCTCCATTGCCATGGGAGGACTGCTTGCAGCTCCCACCTCCACCAGCAGAGGGTGAATTCCTGCTGGTCCCGCCTCCGCCACTTCCACCGCCAGGAGCAGAGCAGCAGGAGCTGCCTCTGCCTCCTCCACCAGCAGAGGGTGAATGCCTGCTGGGTCCCTGTCCACCAGCAGAGGGTGAATGCCTGCTGGGTCCCTGTCCACCAGCAGAGGGTGAATGCCTGCTGGGTCCCTGTCCACCAGCAGAGGGTGAATGCCTGCTGGGTCCCTGTCCACCAGCAGAGGGTGAATGCCTGCTGGTCTCCCTTCCGAGGCGGAGCCGCACCAGTCCCCTGCAAGAGGGGAGGGCCGCACCAGTCCCCTGAAACAAGGGTAGACTACACGCTGCTCCCACCTCCGCCGCCAGGAGACTACACGCCGCCCCACCTCCACTGGCAGGAGCAGAGCAGCAGGAGCTGCCTCTGCCTCCGCCACCTTCACTGGCAGGAGCAGAGCAGCAGGAGCTGCCTCTGCCTCCGCCACCTTCACTGGCAGGAGCAGAGCAGCAGGAGCTGCCTCTGCCTCCGCCACCTCCATCGGCAGGAGCAGAGCAGCAGGAGCTGCCTCTGCCTCCGCCAACCCCACCAGCAGAGGAGGAATGTCTGCTGGTATCACTTCCCCACCAGCAGAGGATGAATGCCTGCTGGTATCACTTCCCCACCAGCAGAGGATGAATGCCTGCTGGTATCACTTCCCCACCAGCAGAGGATGAATGCCTGCTGGTATCACTTCCCCACCGCCACGAGGAGAGGAGCAGGAGCTGCCTCTCCCGTCACCAGAAGGACCAGGACTAGATGCTGGCGGTCCTCAGCAGCCCTTGCATAGGCTGCTGAGGAAAGCATGGGGAAGAACCGCCCGGCCGCAGTGGCCGAGAAGAGGGCCAAAACCCGCACCCCAGCTTGTCCTGACTGCCTGCCCGCTGCGCCAAGGATGCCTGCCTCGCCGCCCAAGGATGCCTGCCTCGCCGCCCAAGGATGCCTGCCTCGCCGCCCAAGGATGCCTGCCTCGCCGCCCAAGGATGCCTGCCTCGCCGCCCAAGGATGCCTGCCTCGCCGCCCAAGGATGCTTGCCTCGCCGCCCAAGGATGCTTGCCTCGCCGCCTAAGGATGCTTGCCTCGCATCGCCTGGGATGCCAGCCTCGCATCGCCTGGGCTGCCAGCCGCCCGCACGCCTGGGCTGCCTGTCGCCCGCGACGCCTGGGGCTGCCTGTCGCCCGCGACGCCTGGGCTGCCTGTCGCCCGCGACGCCTGGGGCTGCCTGTCGCCCGCGACGCCTGGGCTGCCTGTCGCCCGCGACGCCTGGGCTGCCTGTCGCCCGCGACGCCTGGGGCTGCCTGTCGCCCGCGACGCCTGGGGCTGCCTGTCGCCCGCGACGCCTGGGGCTGCCTTTGCTCCACACAGGGTGCAGAGTGCGAGGGAGAAGTGGAGCTCCCGCTGCCGCCTCTATGGCCAGGGGCTCCTCCTGAGTTCGCCTCCCGAGGGTCCGCTGCTGCTGCCGCCTCCCGAGGGTCCGCTGCTGCTGCCGCCGCCTCCCGAGGGTCCGCTGCTGCTGCCGCCGCCTCCCGAGGGTCCGCTGCTGCTGCCGCCGCCTCCCGAGGGTCCGCTGCTGCTGCCGCCGCCTCCGAGGGTCCGCTGCTGCTGCCGCCGCCTCCCGAGGGTCCGCTGCTGCTGCCGCCGCCTCCCGAGGGTCCGCTGCTGCTGCCGCCGCCTCCCGAGGGTCCGCTGCTGCTGCCGCCACCTGGGGTCGCCAGGGATCCTGCTTCGCCTGGGTCGCCGGGCCTCTGCTTTGCCTCGGTCGCTACACTGTGGCCGGAGCTCCATGAAGGGGAGCTGCCGGCCATGAAGAAAGGGGGGAGGTCAGGAGACCAGCTCCCCCGCAGCAGTTTCGCTGCCGGAATTGGGTGGCCGGAGCCCCACGGAGGGGAACTGCCGCCATGAAGAAGGGGGAGGTCAGGAGACCAGCTTCCCCGCAGCAGTTTCGCTGCCGGAGATTGTGTGGTCGGAGCCCCACGGAGGGGAACTGCCGGCCATGAAGAAGGGGGAGGTCAGGAGACCAGCTCCCCAGCTGCACTTTCGCGGCAGGAGATAGTGTGGCTGAAGCCCCGAAGAGGGAGCTGCCAGCCACGAAGAATTGGGGGTGCCGGACATTCCACCATGGCCACCCCCAGAAACAACTTGCTTCCCCTCTTCCGGGACTTTGGGACTGAGGGGGGAGGTGGCCATTGAGGCCATGTGTGCTTTGCACAAGGGGGGTATATGTGGCAAAGTGCCCCCGTGTGTATTTTGTGTTACGTGGTTGTGTGTAAATGTTGGTGTATAGGCATTGGTACACGGGATATAAGCGGGTCTGTGTTTCACATGTGTTTAAATTGTAGATTTGTATTTAGGCACGAGGAGGGCACAAATCACATCACGCAAGTAAAAGTAATAATATGTGAGCACGGGAATTGCACTTTAATTAATTCACGTGCAGTTGTACCGAGATTCCAATTGAATGATTGACTAGCAATCGAAGTCTCGGTACAACTGCATAAAAGCTGTATGTTTTCACTCACTCGGGTTGTGTGTTCGTTGAGTGGAGAACGGAGAGAGAGAGAGAGAAGGAGAGTATTTAAAACAACTATATCGCGTGCTGGAGGACCAGCACGATACTTGTTTAGTTATTTACTCACCGTGTTTGTGTGTCTGTCCGTCCACCGCTTGTTTAATTGATAGTCCGCTTTTGTTCGCCTATTTATTTTGGCGCAAGTGCCGTGGTCCTGTTTCGTGTTCTGTTTTGTTAAACCTTTTTATTTATTTGTTATTAAACGCTGAGTGCAACCATCGCACTCAGTTTCATCATCACCGCCTGTCTGTGTGTTTCTCTTTCTGGTCTGAGTTCCTCCCTGCAGCCAGCCTGTCACAGATATTCATACACTCCTAATATTAAGCCACTGTGTCTAACCCGGTGGACAGTGAGAGCACCTGCCCATAATGCAGTACTGAAAAACAACAGAGTTCTTTGTGATGAACTTGACATTGTGAGAATGGTGAACCAGCTCGCATGGGCAAATGGTTTGTTTTCAGTAATGGAGAAGTTCAACACTTCTTGGTCTACATCTTGCAGACATGATTTTTTCTGCTACAGAGCAACTATCAAGAACTTTTCAAAGTAAAGATATTTCTGCTCAAGAAATACAGCTAGCTTCTAAAACAACAAGTCAAGATATCTGACAGACCCACCAACAGTTCTACAACAAGAGATTTCCCCTCACTGACTAGATGGCTGTGCAAAGCCACATTGTTTTGCAAACCCAAGAGAATATTTTCGTTGAGTATTAGGAGTCATTAGATCAAGTACCAGAAGAAATAAGCAGAAGATTTGATCAACCTGCATTTACAATTCCAAGTGAAATTGAAAAGCTGCTCCGAGGAGATTACAAGCCTTTACAGCACACTTGACCAATCACACTATTAATTGGTTATAATGGAGACCAACAATAAAATATATTGCACAGCATTGTTATATACTGCACTCAAATACGTTACACATACATATTTATTATATATATATATATATATATATATATATATATATATATATATATATATATATATATATATTTGCACACTTAAATTCGTTACACATATTGCATGCAAGTAGCTAATAAATATACTGCACATAACATTACAGTTAAATAGTTAGCATATAGATTAGTTAACAATCAATTAAATAAGTTATCTAATGATTTGTCTCAAACCACCAATTTAAAATCACAAGCAGCATTTCAATTTCAATATTAAGTGATCAATTAATCATGATTTAGAAAAGACTATTCATTATGCTATATTGTTTATAATTTGCCATTAACCGACACTACTGCCACTATTCTTAACTTACAATATTCGATAAAAACTAGAGTCAATGGCCCACTTATGCTATGCAAATACATAAATAATAAAACTATATAGCATAACTAATAAGCTTGCAATGCAATACAGGAAAACAATTTACAATTACATAGCATGTAACCCAACAAACAATATATTAATTAAATGTTACACAACAGTTCAAGCACGTTTATCCAAAGAAGCAGGAGAAATGAAAGAAAAAGAGATAAAGTGCATCTGTGTATAAGAACAAATCGCAGTAAAGTTCCATTAGTTTAAGAGCAATAAAACTAGTAGTACGCTCTCCTTTTCCACCGTAATAAAAATCAGCATGAAATAGTTTTAAGACAGTTCGATGAAAATGCAATTATCCATGTCAGACAAAACTATATATATAAAAAAAAGTTTATTTTCTCAACCCCGACGTAGATTCGCAGCAACACGCCTCCCCAGGTTCCACACGCACTCCAGCTACAGCTCTCACCGCAACACAGCTCACTCGAATAGTTCGTTATTTTTTTACTCTATTCTGTAAAGCATCCAAGAGTTCGTTATTTTTCTTTATTCTGTAAAGCATCCCACGGCTCTTGCTCTGGTGGCCTTCCATGGCTTCCTGTTTCACTGGGGTATAAAAATGAGGTAACACGCATATGAAATCCATTTGTCATCCATCACCATGGGGAAAGGCAAAGAACTCACAAATGAAAAGAGACAAATGGTTGTTGACCTTCATAAATCAGGCAATGGGTACAAAACAATAGCTAAAAAACTAAATATACCACTTACCACTATTAGGGCAATAATTAAGAAAACCACTGGAACAGTGGTAAACTTAGTAAACATAGTTCGGGAGGCAAAGGGAATTACAGAACTTGGTTGCATCTTGGGGTCACCAAGTTTCCAAATCTACAATTAGACGCCACCTCCATGCCAATAGGCTATTTGGAAGGGATGCCAGAAAAAGCCTTTATTGAGAGCAACCAACAAATGTAAGCGGCATTGGCACTTCGATTGGAGCTGGGTGCTATGTTCAAATGAGACGAAAATAGAGCTCTTTGGCCACGCACACCAGCGGTGGGTTTGGTGTCGAAAGAAGGATGCATGTGCAGAAAAGAACCTCATACCTTCTGTAAAATATGGTGGTGGATCTTTGATGTTATGGGGCTGTTTTGCTTCCACTTGTCCTGGGGCCCTTGTTAAGCTCAACGGCATCATGAACTCTACCCAGTACCAGGACATTTTAGCCAAAACCTGGTTGCCTCTGCCAGGAGGCTGAAACTTGGCCGCAAGTGGATCTTCCAGCAAGACAATGACCCCAAGCACACATCAAAATCCACAAAGAAATGGTTAATTGACCACAAAATCAACATTTTGCAATGGCCATGCCAGTCTCCAGACTTGAACCCCATTGAAAACGTGTGGTTTCAATTGAAGAGGGCAGTCCATGAGCGCAGACCGAAGGATATCAAGGATCTGGAAAGATTCTGTATGGAGGAATGGTCTAAGATCCCTCCCAATGTGTTCTCCAATCTCATTAAACATTATAGAAAAGACTCAGTGCCATTATCCTTGCAAGGGAGGGTGCACAAAGTACTGAAAACAAGGGTGCCAATAATTGTAACACTTAATTTTTTTGGAAATAAATTTATAATTTGAGAAATGTGTAATTTTGGTTGATTCCATTGAATCCTTAATAAAGTCAAATATATTCCACATGTTGGAAAATTACAATATAGCTCAGTACTGGTATTATTTATTTTATACAGTCTTTTTGCTCATCTTTATCAAGGGTGCCAATAATTTTGGAGGTGATATATATATATATATATATATATATATATATATATATATATATATATATATATATATATATATATATATATATATATATATATATATATATATATATATATATATATATATATACAGTGCCGAGAAAAGTATTTGCCCCCTGCATGATTTTCTACATTTTTCACATTGTATTTGGTCAGATTTTTTGTGGGTTGTAGTAGTATATAGAGGGAAGGGAGTCTGAGAGAAAAATGACACCAGAGTTTGGTGCTTCTTTCATTTGTTTGGTGTGCAAGATAATCAAACATGCACTC
>CM060287.1:501093-622177 GCA_030684275.1 Acipenser oxyrinchus oxyrinchus | reverse complement strand
CAGTACTGTTCCCTTACTGGCCATATTGCAGCGGTTTTCAACCTTTTAACCCAAAGACCCACCAGTAAACGTACACAGACATAGAAACATTTTCCCTGCAAACAATAATGTCCCCAAAATGACACAATTAAACAAACAAGCAATAAAACAACAGAACTACAGCAGACAACTGCCACAGGGGATGATGGGAAGGGTAATTGTCCCGCACAGTCTATGAGAAACAGGAAGTGAGAAAGCAGAATAAACAGTCTGAGGCAGGGAGCAGCAGGCACAGGGGATGATGGGAAGGGTAATTGTCCTGCACAGTCTATGGGAAACAGGAAGAGGGAAAGCAGGAGAATAAACAAACAGTCTGAGGCAGGGAGCAGCAGGCACAGGCAAGACAACCACGATATACTGCTTTCATTCTCTCAACTAAACTGAGAGACACAGTGAACAATGTAAATTAGGGCTATTCAAGACAAGATGAGAAGCAACTTTTCAATAATAGAATACAGTTACTATTCTAGCTATGCTACTTTGTATATAACTCATACACGGCTCTGTATTTGTTCATAGTAATAAATGGCTCAGTAAGTCTAAAATGGGTGTGTCAGGATTAGGCAATACTAAATATTGAAACACTGTTACTGAGTTTAAAATCAAGATAATCTGAATAGGTGCCGTACTGTTCCCTTACTGGCCATATTGCAGCGGTTTTCAACCTTTTAACCCAAAGACCCACCAGTAAACGTACACAGACATAGAAACATTTTCCCTGCAAACAATAATGTCCCCAAAATGACACAATTAAACAAACAAGCAATAAAACAACAGAGCTACAACAGACAACTGCCACAGGGGATGATGGGAAGGGTACCTAGGACACATGTCCTGCCATATTCCACCAATCAGTCCAGTCCACACCAGCTGATTCCCCCGCTATACCACACAGAATATCCCACCCGCAAGAGCGGGCGTTAGCTAATATGAGTTGACCGGTGTTGCCAGCCAGCGACGCCTGTATCCTAGCCACTATCACTCGTGAACTAATATCTGCCAACTGAGCCTCAATGCGCCCCAATGCCCACAGCACACCTGTATGGTTGATCGTCTTCATCCAGTCCTCTACCTCCTGTAGAGTTGCAGAGATATTTATTGGAGGGGTCAGGTGCAGGCTCAGGTGGCCCACACTCACAACCCCACTTGGGTCAAAACACACGGTAGTGGGCATCGGGCATACCTGGCCGCCATCGCCCACTGTCATACTTGCCACTGAGGTTGTAACACACCATGTTCCATTCTGCATCTGTGCGCCGTGCAGGTACCCCAGCTTCGGGTGTACCGTGGCATCCATCATCTGTGCTGACAGGTCTGTGCTAACGGCATGGTCGCATAATATGGCATCCCCGAATTCAATACATTCAGCTGACCTCAGATACAGTGTGGCATTAGCGGCAGTCTGGCCCACCCAGGTAATTTGCGGGACAATAACCCGCTCCAATTACTACCGCAATACTACTTACTCTCATTCCAGTGCTGCACTGGTTCTGACTGGCGGTGTATGGGACAACTAAAATAAAACATAAATCATTATTACAACGTTCTGTCCGAGCAACCATATTATCTTGAAATTGGTGACGTACAGGGTATCCCGTTCGTGCCAATTTCTGTATCACAACCTGTTTCCATGCTCCCCTAACATTCCGTTGTGCAAATTTCTAATGGCTATTATAATATCTCTGCTTAGTGCTGCTTGCATTCTATAACATCACTCTTCCCTTGTTGTTAAATTCAAATCTTCAGATATAGGATGTAATATAACACATAACATGCCATGGCTAGCTTTCGAATGGCATCTCCCGTCTTTAAAACCTGCCCATGGTTCTCCGCTGCTGTTCAATACTATTTACTGAATTTAGGCCAGAATTCACAGTACCAAACCACCCACATTGTTCAATGTATATACATGGCTACCTTTTGTTGTCCCAATGGTTGAACCGTTTTCACCGCCGCAGGTACCACAGGGGTTCCTGAGGGTATCACAGTTTGGTATGTGATATTGGTAGTGTGGTACAGGCCTCGACATGGGCGGATGAGGACAGCGTCCCGCACCTCAGCAGCCCATTCAGTACCTAATCCACCCACCTTAACATGTTGGAGAGACTCCCCATGCGATAGCATCTTTCTTCATGTTGAGTAATACTTACATCATCTCTAATTGCCTGCAAGAGGATTCTGATAGTTTTTAGAGTTAACTGTATTGCATCTGCAGTATGATACACTCCAGTGGCAGAGTGCAGCATACCCATAGCATTCCATGTATTAGTACCATCACTATCACGCTGCTGGAATTCTGCATTGATTCCATTTATTGTTGATTGAGCAGCCCCGAACCACCCTGCCAGTTCAGATAATACTTCACTCTTATGCCGGGTCCTACTGACCATTGCTATAGAGCTTTTTGGACATATCTTAATAAACCTTCCATCATTCGTTGTGTAAAGATTGTAACCAGTGACGGGAAGTTAGAACAGTGACGTACAAATATGGGCACTGAGTAGTTGCAATGCACTGTGACCCTATGCCATACCACATTTTCCAATAACTGTAGTGGATCCCCAATTCCCTAAATGTTCTTGTGCGAAACCTGAATTTGTGCTGTATGTAGAGCAGTTGATCTGCCACATGCCTAATCGCCACACCCCATACAGATCCTCAGGACCGCACTAGTGAGGCAACCAGCGTATAACTTCCTGGGTGTCGTTCCCTCTTGGACTCCCTGGACATGCTGATCGATTGAGGAATAGATTCTATTTTCAGACCTGACTGACAATCGTTGGAGCTCACCCTGTGGGGACAAAATAAAGTAAGTACAGGACACCTGATCCATCCCACTTCCTCGTGAGATTCGTTCCATCCCGAGTCCATCACTGTCACCCTGTAAACACAAGGAAGTCATTATACGTTCAAGCTGGGCAATGGCGGAAAAATAATTAATGTTTATATAGTTTAGTTTGCATCTTAGGAACCAACCCACTGTCCTTTTATTTTGTCCAGGTGACCCTGGTATACATTAGGATAATTTATTGTTCTGAATCTCCTTCACCTCTGGTACTGAAGGCATTGATATAAGCACAGGGCAGACCAAACAGGGCTCCATTGCTCATCTGTTCTTGTTTGGCAGCCTGCTCAACGTAGTTGTTGCATTTCCATTTCTCAACTTCAGTACCCCCACTTTGTTGCCGTTCCAGTTCATTTCCCAAATGTTGTCAGTCAAAGCCTGATGCTTGATGTTTGCTCCCGTTATGATGATAAACCCTGTTTAGCCCAAGTGGCCGTATAGTCTTACACCACAATACTGCCACTGGCACCGCAACTCCACCTCCGAGCTGCTTCGGCTGTACTGCTCGGTTCTAAGAGGGTATTCATATCCCATATTCACCAACAAACAAATAACAAACAAACTGGTCACCACGCCAGTATCACAACCTAACGATCCGTAATCCATTACTTTCACTAAGCTTGCATTCCTGCACTGCACTGCCACCCAGCAATCAGATCCTGATCATATCAATAATGCTTTCCACCATGCTCAAATAATCATGGCAACTTCCTGATGCCTGTCTGTAACAACACAACCATACATACTTACTGCTCTGGTGCTGTTATCCTAACTCACAAATAGGTCAACATGTTATAGCCAAAATCCATCCATCCATTATCATTAACCGCTTACTCCTTTACAGGGTCGCAGTGAGCCGGAGCCTAACCTGGCATACACAGGGCGCAAGGCGAGGCTACACCCTGGACGGGACGCCAGTCCATCGCAGGGCACCACATACACACTCACACAGAGGGCAATTTAGAGTGACCAATCAACCTGGACAGCATGTCTTTGGACTGTGGGAGGAAACCGAGTACCGGAGAAAACCCGCGTGAACACGGGAGAACATGCAAATTCCACACAGACAGTACCCTTGGCCGGATTTGAACCTAGGACCCTGGCGCTGTGAGGCAGCAGCGCTAACCACTACGCCACCGTGCCGCCCTAATAGCCAACAGACAAACATATATTACATACATACGTAACACCCAGTTCAGAGACACTATATTACGCTCAACTGTTGTTACCTAACATATGACCATAATCTTACGTGTATGGTATAATCTTCACAACTATACAGCTTGTTAACACGGCTCGCCACAAACACAACACAACACAAACACAATACCACTGTCCTTTACAAGACACATACAAGTATCTCAGTCATGAAAATATTTTTAATATTCTCATCTAGATCCCTTAGTTTGTTTCAGGTTTAGTCTGTCTCACCACACCCTGATTTATACTACAGTTGCAATCTCTGCAGTTCACCACTGCACCACCGATAATCACGTGTCATTTACGATTCATTACTGTTTCAGTTACCACATTAATCTCGTTATCATCACCAAATATGCTCAGCTCTGGCAAAACAATCCCTATCCCTGTGTCCCAGCTTGCTGCAATTCAAACACTTACACTCACTTTCTTCACATCCCCTTCCCTTCTTTATTCTCCTTCCTCCGATTCTCAACCATTCCTCCCCAGGCCATCACAGCATCATATGTATTCCGGGATTAATTCCCAGTTCAATCGACTTCTGCAGATGTGGCCCGAGGCCACTTATTAACACTTGCACAAACACCTGATCCTGCTCTTTGGGATCCTCTGACCCCGAGTAGTCCCTGTACGCTTCCCATTTCCTCACTCCATAATCCTGCACTGACTCCCCCTCTCTCTGTCTCACTCCCATTATGAGGGGCCAGATACGTGCGCCCTCGGTGGCGTTCTCCACAGCCGCCTTTAGGTGTGCTAGTTTGTCAGCCACAGCATTATCAGCAAACTAGCCCCTCATGCTCCTCATCTCCATACAAATCCCAATCATCCTCTCGATACAGAGCGGATTCCTGCTCCAGTCCATCCCAATCTATATTAGGGGGTATGGAACCAACTCCCCAGTAATGTTGTTGAAGCTGACACCCTGAGATCCTTCAGAAGCTGCTTGATGAGTTTCTGGGATCAATAAGCTACTAACAACCAAACGAGCAAGATGGGCTGAATGGCCTCCTCTTGTTTGTAAACTTTCTTATGTACTTATGTTCTTATATCACCACCATTACTTTGCAATGCACCACCCTTACCTAATCCTGCGACTGCACATACTTTCCTTGTTACCTAGTTTGCACTGCAGAAACTTCAATTGTTCCTTAAGCAAGGCATTCTCTTGCTGACACACTTTCACCTTCTCTAATGCAGTAGTCAGTGCTCCCTGCACCTGGGGCACCACACTATACATAATAACAATCCCTTTTTCAGTACGATATTTGTCCTGCTTACTCCACCATTCTCAGTGCTGTAGTGCATCCAACATTGACTTTTGCCATTTACTGTTTTGTTAACACATAATCAATAACCTCAGTCATGTTTATTCACTGTATTTTGGTGCTTTCCCTGTTACAGTCCTATTCCGATAACTGCAACACCGGTCTCTACAGCCCTATTCTGATGACTGCAACACCGGTCTCTACAGTCCTATTCTGATGACTGCAACACCAGTCTCTACAGTCCTATTCTGATGACTGCAACACCGGTCTCTACAGCCCTATTCCGATGACTGCAACACCAGTCTCTTCAGCCCTATTCTGATGACTGCAACACTGGTCTCTACAGCCCTATTCTGATGACTGCAACACCGGTCTCTACAGTCCTATTCTGATGACTGCAACACCGGTCTCTACAGTCCTATTCTGATGACTGCAACACCAGTCTCTACAAACAAACAAAAGGCAGGCAGTCTTCCCAGCGACAGCGTGTGGAAGCGACATCGTGGGAGAAGTACGAGTGGACAAGTACAACGCAGTTAGAAGCAGTTGAAAGCAAGATGACAGCTGCAGAAGCTAAACTAAACGTCCAAAAAAAAAGGTCTTCAAGCCAGTAATCTGTGACAACTGCATTATGTGGGAAATCCGAGAAAACCCAACAGAGCTCAACTAAGTGTGTGTAAAGTGCTGCATGATCCAGGACTTGCTTAAACTAGTAAGTGGGCTAGAAATGGAGCTGCAGGAAATGAGACAGCAACAGGAGCTTGAGGAGCTGGCATACCCACAATTCATGGAAGTCTGCACCCCTAGCAGACTGAAAGCAACCAGGGAGATGGAAGAGAGTCGAAACAGCTGGGTTCAGATAGGCAGAAGCAGGGAAAAAAGAAACTTCGTCAAACACAACCACCAGAAATCCAGACATCCAACAAATTTGAGCCACTTAAACATTTAGATGACCAAAACCAACATCAAGAGAATGAAAGAAACAACATCCAGGACCCTATAAACAGTGCTGGCTAGGCAGCAAAAGAAGGGAGGTCATGATTGTTGGGGACTCCATATTGAGAAACACAGATCACGTCAGCTATGACCCCTATTTATATCCTCGCACCCCTAGGTTAACAGGCGCATCTGCTCCTCCAATCCTCAGATGCCACGCCGTTTACCATCTGGGTCATTGAATTTGGATACCGTAGCTGCGCCCCTTTCCTAAATGACCAAATTCCACCTACCCTAAGGAATAAATTGTCGTGCTATTTAGTTAACGGTACTCCGTTCCCGTTACACATTGCCCTCACAGGTCAAGAGGGAGATCGAACACCAAGCATCATTCGATCTCTGTCACTCCTTTTGATCATTAGGAGCATAAATATTGACCAATTCAAAACAATTATTTTTAAAATGAATTTGCATTTTAAAAATCTCCCTTCTGTATCCTTCTCTAACAAAGAAACACTTTCCTTAAAAGTATTACTAACAAATACAGCCACCCCTCTCCTATGGTTGGAATAATTACTAGTATAGATTTCCCCATTCCATAAATGCTTGAAATTATGAATAAAAGCATCATCCCAAAAGGTTTTCTGCAGGCAGACAATATCATTCTTATTTACAGTAATTAAAACTTTTTCAAATTCAGCAAAATTCCTTAAACCATTCACATTAAGTGATAATATTGAGACCATTCCTGCAAAAGAAGAAACTTTTCTTTCAAAAACCTGACCATTATGCTTCCTCTTCCTGCAGAACATCAAACCCCTTTGTTTGAATCATTTTGCAATTAAATGTCCCAATGTCTTTCTTTTCAATCACACACCTGGGAGAACCCGTGGGGAGCATGACGGATGGAATTGAAATGGTGGAAATGACAAATGACTGCTTCCTAACGCAATTTGTCAAGGCACCGACTAGAGGGGAGGCATGCCTTGATTTAGTCTTTTCAAATAATGAAGACAGAATAACTAAAACAGAGGTCAGAGAGCTATTGGCAAACTCAGACAACAACATGGTCTCATTTGAAGTATTTTTAAAACCCCAAAAGTAATGACTAAAGCTAAGGTTTACAATTTTAGAAAAACAAACTATGAAGGTATGAAACACAGACTAACAGAAGTAGATTGGAGTAAAATAGAGAAAACATCCACAGAAAAAGGATCGCTGTTTTTTAAAAATGTAGTACTAGAGGCGCAAAACAATTACATCCATCCCAAAAGTAGACAAATCTACATCTAAATCAAAATGGCCAAAATGGTTTAATAGATCAATTAAAAAAATATTCAACAAAAAGGCACTTTTCAGAATGTTTAAAAGGGACCAAAACAAAGTACACAGAAAGAGTACTTGGAACTGCAAACACAAGTCAAAAAGGAAGTTAGAGAAGCCAAGAGAGATAGAAATCAATATTGCTAAGAGGGCTAAAACCAATTCCAAAATGTTTTTCCAATATTATAACAGCAAGAGAACATTCAAAGAGGAGGTTAAATGTCTAAGAGACACAAATGGCAAAATCATAGATGAAGAAAAAAATAGCAAATATATTAAATGATTACTTTTCACAGGTTTTACAAAGGAGGACATGGACAACATGCCCCACATGTCGACCTGTTCCTATCCAATTTTAAATAACTTTAGCATAACAGAGGCAGAAGTGTTAAAGGGACTAGGAGCTCTTAAAATAAACAAATCCCCTGGGCCGGATGAGATCCTCCCAATAGTACTCAAAGAAATGAAAGAAGTGATTTACAAACCGCTAACCAAGATCATGCAACAGTCTCTTGACACAGGGGTTGTACCGACAGACTGGAAAATTGCAAACGTAATACCGATCCACAAAAAGGGAGACAAAACCGAACCAGGTAATTACAGACCAATAAGCCTGACTTCTATTATATGTAAACTTATGGAAACTATAATGAGATCTAAAATCTATATGGTAACAATATCCTGGGAGACAGTCAGCATGGTTTTAGGAAAGGGAGATCGTGTCTAACTAACCTGCTTGACTTTTTTGAGGATGCAACATTGACAATGGATAATTGCAAAGCATACAACATGGTTTATTTAGATTTCCAGAAAGCTTTTGACAAAGTCCCTCATAAAAGATTAATTCTCAAACTGAACGCAGTAGGGATTCAAGGAAATGCATGCACATGGATTAGGGAGTGGTTAACATGTAGAAAACAGAAAGTACTGATTAGAGGAGAAACCTCAAAATGGAGCGAGGTAACCAGTGGTGTACAACAGGGAACAGTATTAGGTCCTCTGCTATTCCTAATCTACATTAATGATTTAGATTCTGGTATAGTAAGCAAACTTGTTAAATTTGCAGACGACACAAAAATAGGAGGAGTGGCAAACAATGTTGCAACAGCAAAGTCATTCAAAATGATCTAGACAGCATTCAGAACTGGGCAGACACATGGCAAATGACATTTAATAAAGAAAAGTGTAAAGTATTAAAAGTGTGCATTGTAAATATCATATGGGAGATTCTGAAATTGAAGAAGGGAACTATGAAAAAGACCCCTGCCTTGTTGGGGCAATGGGGAGTTCACCTCCGGTAGCGCCTCTCGCCTCACCCCTGGGGATGAGGTGTTTTGTTTTTCGGGCGGCTTTGCCACCCTACCTCACGGGGGGTGCCGTCGAGGGAGTCTCCTTTTCTGGGACTCCCCCCTGACCCACCGCCAGATGGTGCGGCGGTGGGCTTCGTTGCCCCCTGCTTGGCCTCCCAGGTGGACCTGGCCGTCGCCGCCTTTTTCCTGCGAGTG
The DNA here is from genome assembly GCA_030684275.1 of Acipenser oxyrinchus oxyrinchus. Taxonomy (NCBI): domain Eukaryota; kingdom Metazoa; phylum Chordata; class Actinopteri; order Acipenseriformes; family Acipenseridae; genus Acipenser; species Acipenser oxyrinchus. The sequence goes on along the minus strand of CM060287.1, from coordinate 613,064 downwards.
ACGGCGGTCCACTCGGCAGCTTTCTCCCCCGGCGCGCTTTCGGGAGGCGCGGAGGGTCCGGCCGCCTCAGGGGCCTTCTCTCCCTTTCCCCCCTCGGATGTTCTTGGGAGTGGGGCGGGTACTTCTTTTGCGCCCCTCCTGCAGGCCTCTTTGAGAGCCCCGGGGGCAAGGTGGATTCGGAGGGGTGCGGGCGCGGATGGCTTTGCGCCCTGCTGGAGCTTGGACCACCTCTTTTACTGGTGCCCCAGCTCCTTGCAGTGAAAGCACCGCACCAAAAGATAACATAATTGGTCCCCTCGAAGGGGATCGCGAAACTGCCCTCCACCGTTTTACGGACCGGCCCGATGAATGGTCACCTGGTGGCGGAAAGACAGCACGTGGCGGAGGGCCTGGTCTCCCCCGGGGCTTGCAGATGGGGCTGCACATTTGACAGGATGACCCTGCTGCTCAGCCCCGCGAGGGGCTCAATGAGAACAAACATGCCTCCCACACTAAAGCCCCTCTCGATCAAGGTGTTCGCTGCGGCCTCCGATTTCAGGAAAAACACGGCTTTCCTGTACATCTTGGGGGCCGCCACGATCGCTGCTGGTCCCACCGCCTTCGCCATGGCTTTGACGAAGGCCTCGATCGAGAGGGAATCCTTTAGAGGCACCTGACCCCATGCCTCCTGGTGATATTTTTAAATGTTGCTCACAGCCGCCTTTGCCCATTGCTTTGGGGGCTGTGATGCTTGCCCGCTCATTTTATTTATCAAATTTTATTTATTTTTAGTGTTTGTTTGATCTATTATGTATTTTTGTTTAACAGACAAACAAATACAAAGAAGACAGACACACCCCTGCACTGCAAACAGTTACCAGCGCAGGGGTACACAAAGGACAATTTAAACAGCCACCTACACTGTAATCAGTGTAGGGGCACACACAAGACAAACCAGAATTTATTTTTTCCAACAGTTATTTATTTATTTTTAAATAAACAAAATACACCCACCCCTGCACTCTAATAGTGCAGAGGTAGATAAAAATAAAACAAACGAGAAAAATGATTTTTTTCTTTTGAGGAAAACAAAATAATTAAATAATTTGGAAAAATATGAAAATACCCACCCCTGCACTCCAATAGTGCAGGACCAGAACAGGAGGCTGTGTGGTCAAGTGGTTAAAGAAAAGGCCTTGTAACCAGGAGGTCCCTGGTTCAAATCCCACGTCAGCCACTGGCTCATTGCGTGACCCTGAGCGAGTCACTTAACCTCCTTGTGCTCCGTCTTTCCGGTAAGACGTAATTGTAAGTGACTCTGCAGCTGATGCATAGTTCACACACCCTAGTCTCTGTAAGTCGCCTTGGATAAAGGTGTCTGCTAAATAAACAAATTAATTAAAACATAATAATAAAACAAACAGAATTTTTTTTTCCCAAAACAAATGTATTTATTTTTTAAACAAATAAATACAATTTCAGACCCGACCACGACCTCAGCCTAGTAGCACCCTTGTACCACCAACTCCACCCAGTTCGCTGCGACCGAGGTCTCTGCGGGGCTCAGGTGCTCCCAGGTATTTGAAGCTGTCCGCGCTCCACCGGAACTGCTGGAGCGCGACAGGGAGGGAGTCCACCCGCCAGGGACCTACCAACAACCTGGAGCACTTGTTCCAGTTGATCCTAGCAGAGGAAGCGGCAGAGTATATGCTCTGTCAGCTCCGCATCCTCTCCAGATCAACCGGATCGGAGGCCACCAGGAGCATGTCGTCGGCGTAAGCCGACAGGATCACCCTCGCGACCGACGCACCGAGCGCCAACCCCGTGAGCATCCTGTGAAGGAGGCAGAGGAAGGACTCGATGCACAGCCCGTACAGTTGTCCGGACAGAGGACAGCCCTGACGCACTCCTCTCCTAAAAGCGAGGGGCACGGTCAGGGACCAGTTGGCCTTCAGCAGGCACTCGGCAGAAACGTACAGCATCTGGAACAGGCTGACGAAGCGTGGCCCGAAACCGAATGCTCGCAGGGTTCCGAAGAGATACTCGTGATCCACCCGGTAGAATGCCTTCTCCTGATCCAGTGACAGGAAGGCGACCGACCGACCGGTCCTCCTGTAGTAGTGCAGGAGGTCCCAAACCAGGAAGATGTTGTCAAAGATCGTCCGGTTTGGGACCGTGTAGGACTGGTCGGGGTGGAACACATCTGCCAGCACGGACTTGAGCCTCAGGGAGCGGGCCTTGGCCATGATTTTGTAGTCCATGCACAGAAGCGAGACCGTGTGCCAGTTCTTCAGGCAGCGGAGATCCCCCTTCTTGGGCAGCAGCGTGATGACCGCCCACCTCATCGAAAGGGGCATCTCCCCAGTCTCGTAGGCTTCCACCAGGACCCGCACAAAGGCGGGCCCCAGCAAGTCCTAAAACTTTTTGAAGAACTCCACGGTCAGCCCGTTGATGCCCGGCGATTTTGTTGTAGGGCATCTGACTAAGGGCGTCAGAGCTCGGCTTGGGTCAGCTGGCCCTCAAACTCGTCCGGGACGCCCTCGCCGACCGTGGTAAGCCCGTCCCACAGAACCCTGCAGGCGTCGGAGTCGATGGGATCCGGAGAGAAGAGGGCAGAGTAGAACGCTCTGGCCCTCTCTTTCACGCTCTCCAGATCCGTCAGAAGGGAGCCGTCGTCCGCCAGGAGGCAGGTGATGTTCTTGCGGTCCCCCTTCTTTTTCTCCAACGCGTAGAAGTGTGTGCCGCGGTCCATCTCCCGCAGGAACTGGACCCGCGAGCACATAAACGCCCCCGGGACCACTGGAGCTGCAAGTCCCGCACGTGCTCTTTTTCTCCTCGTACGTGCTCTGCTCGAGTTGGTCCCCGCGAGCCAGGAGGCTCTCCAGATCGAGCAGCTCCCTTTCCAGCCTCTCGATCCGCGAGTCCCTCCGCCTGCTTGCGCCCCTCGTGTACTCCTGACAGAGGATCTTGATCTGCGCCTTCCCCACGTCCCACCACTGACGCCACGTGGGGAAGCGAGATCGCCTGCCATGCCAGACCGTCCAAAAGTCCTGGAAAGACCGCTCAAAGCGCTTGTTTTCCAACAGGCTGTTAAAGTGCCATTAGGCAGCGGCATGCCTAGCTGGCACCAGGGCCACCAGGTTGTGGTCCGTGAAAGGTGCTGGCCTGATGTTGGAGGAGCGAATGCAGTGAGCATGGTTCCACGACACGTAGAACCTGTCGATCCGGGACTGAGACACCCGCCCCTCCCTCACCCTGGTGTAGGTGAAGGCCGAGGCGTCCGGGTGTTGCCACCGCCAGATGTCGACCAGAGAGCCGAGCGGCAGGACGTTGAACACATCGAGCACCGTGGGAACAAAGGACCTGGAGAAGAGCGTCACAACCCCGCAACAGGACTCAGTGAGCAGCCAGTTGGCCTCGACCTGCGGAGTTGAGTGGGTTTCCTGCAGGAAGCACACAGAGTAACCCCCTTTTTTCAGGAAGAAGATAACCTGGGACCTGCGGAAATGGTCCTTGCATCCGTTGACGTTCACGGTCCCGATGCGATACATGATCCTCTGTCAGGGTTAGTTGGCGACACTCATGGGAGATCCTGAGATCTCCCGAAGTTCACCAACTGGTCGTGGAACTTTTGGGCGTCTTACTTTGATTTTGACCGACTCTCCCAGCACCCCACCCCCAGGGGACGCGGCGGGAGAGATCGGCGGAGGGAATCTCGCGGGGACCGTCTGCACCCTTGATTTCGGGGGCGCAGACGGGCGCTTGGCGTATGCCGCCGAGCCAGACGGTCTCGTCCCCGTTCAGGGTCCCTCTTTCGAGGGCCGAGGCATGGTCTCAGGCCCGTCCTCGGAGGGAGGGGATCCACTCTCTTGGGTCCTTCTCCTCCCTTTGTGGCGGTCACCGGACCGGGCTCCGTCATAATTGAGGAGCCCGGGACCACCTCGGGTGATGCTTCCCCCTGACGACCGCACAAGAGCCGGAGCCCTCGTCGCTGCCGGAAATGGAAGCCAGAGGCGGTTGCTCTTTCGGGGTTCCTCTTTTCTGGGGAGGTCTTTTCCCCTCAGCGGGGTTGCCTGCATGGGCTCAGAGTTATCTGCGGAGCCTGCTTCTGCCTCGGGAGCTAGTTCCGTTCCGTGTCGTTACTGGAGGGGTCCGTGCCAGAAGCAAGCGCTCTTTTGGGGCCCCTCCTGTGCCTCCTCGGCGACCTCCGCTGTGGCCGGCCCCTCAATGGTACATTTGGGGCCGGCTTCTGAGGTCTTTGTATAACGGGGAGGGATCTACCGAAGGGCTCTCTGCCCTCTCAGGTTCCTCCCACCCCTTTGGCCCCTCAGCGGGGCCTCTTCCATGGGCTCCGCTTCCTCTGCAGAGCCCTGGACCGCCTCTGGGGATGGATCCTTCTTCGCGGTAGAGGGGACACCGAGGCGGTCACTTTTGTTTAGGGGCCCTCTTTCGCCCCGGGGACCCTCACTAAGAGGCCGAGACGTGTGCACTTGCGTGCACATGTGGGAAGGCGCGCTAGCACCTTCCTCTTCCCCCTGATGCTGCCCCAGGCGGTCCCCTGCCATGTCACGGCGATGGAGAGTTCACCTCCGGTAGCGCCTCTCGCCTCACCCCCGGGGATGAGGTGTTTTGTTTTTCGGGCAGCTTTGCCGCCCTGCCTTGCAGGAGGTGCCGTCGAGGGAGTCCCTTTTTCAGGGCCTTCTCTCCCTTTCCCCCTCAGATGTTACTGGGAGGGGGGGCGGGTACTTTTTTGCCCCCCTCTGCGGGCCTCTTTGAGGGCCCAGGGGGCGAGGTGGATTCGGAGGGGTGCGGTGTGGGCGAGGGTGGATTTGCACCCTGCTGGAGCTTGGAGCACCTCTTTTTCTGGTGCCCCAGCTCTCTGCAGTGGTAGCACCGCACCTCCTCCGAGGAATAGAAAATAACATAGTTGGTCCCCTGAAAGGGGACCACAAAACTACCCTCCAAGGTGTCCCTCCCCGCCAGGTGGATTGTCACCTGGCGTCGGAAGGACGGGGTTGGTCCTTGCACCCTAGGGGGATGGGGTGGATTGCTGTCTTTAACTCCCCTAGTGTCTGAAGATGGGGCTTCAGGAGGTCGTCCTTTAAAGGCGGGACGTTTGCAAGGACGACCCTGCTGCCCAAGCCCTCCAGGGGTTCTATGGGGATGTACATTCCCCCGATGGCGAGACCCCTCTCGATAGCCGTGTGCCCGACCACCATGGCCTCTATCAAGAGTGTGTCTCTCAGGAGGCACCTGACCCTGTGCCTGCTGGTCATATTTTTAAAGCCACCTGTGCCCACTTTTTTGGGGCCTGTGGAGCCTGTCCACTCATTTTTATTTATTTTTATTTATTTATTTATATGTGTGGTTGTTTTGATGCTTATTGATTTATTATTGTGTAGATTATATTGTTTTTTTATGTTTTATTTATTTGTTAATAAACAAACAAAACAAAAACAGACACACCAACCCAAAAAATAGTGCAGGAGTAGCAAATAAATAACAAATAAAACAAACCAAATTTTTTTTTTTTTTCACAAACAAGCAAAATTATTTATTTATTTTTAAATAAACAAAATACACCAGAGGCAGACAAAAATAAAACAAACAAAAAAGGATTTTTTTTCTTCCAACAAACAAATTCACATTCACACACTCCAATAGTGCACGGGTACAAAGAAAATTCAAAAATAAATCAAAGTTTAAAACTAAAAAAGTTTCAAACTAAAAGTTAATCAAATATGAAGCTAAGGGCAAACAAAGGAGCACACTGCCTGTGCTCCCTGCCTGCCCTTCCCCCACTCTGCACACAGCAGAGATGGGGGATTTTTAAAACAAAACGATTTTTAACCAAAAACAAGTTATTTACATAAAAATCTTCCTAAAATCACAAAAATAAGAGCTTTAAAGTAAAATTAACAAATCAGTAAAATAAGTGTTTTAAAAAGAAAGAAAAATCAGAGAAAGAAAAATCTCTCCTGCACTTGCTTATGCACACAAGGGCAGGGAGGGAAAGGAAAAACTAAAAACTGTGTTTTTTACAAAAATAAAACACCCAAATCAAAATGTTTTAACAAAAAAGCTGCACTACTACTTTAGATCAAATAAAATGTAAAACGATTTGAAAAATAAAGTTTAACCCTTTGTGTTCCTATGTCGGACCTGGTCCGACATCGCAATTTTCCCTTTCCGGTCCAATGTCGGACCCTGTCCAACATCAAAAAGACGCAAAAAACAGGTCTCTAGTCGTTTTTTCTCCGGAAAAAGCAGAGAAAACCATTCAATGGCCGAGTGGGACCGATAGGAGCCGAGATCTCATGAATACTGATAGACCCGGCATCACAGAGATTACACGGACATAAACAAACACTATAGCTGCTTCTGCATCCAGCGCTCAAAGAATATCACAGACATTTGCAGATCGGCACGTCTAAAATAAACTGCGCGTGTGAAAATAAATTGGACCTGACACGTGGGTTAAACAACTTTTTCATGCAATTGTCGTTTGGTGAGCCGCTGGGACCCCGCGCGGGGTCATTGGGGCACATTTGCGTGCTGGGAAGGTGGCAGATGTCGTTTGTCGAGCCCCTTGGACCCGGCGCGGGGTCGCTGGGTCATGTACGCACTCTGGGAAAGTGGCAGGTTACGTTTGGCGAGCCGCTGGGGCCAATTCGCGTGCTGTGAAGGTGGCAGATGTCGTTTGGCGAGACACTGGAACCCCGAGCAGGCTCGCTGGGGCCCATGTGGGTGCTGGGAAGGTGGCAGGTGTTGTTTGGCGAGCCCCTTGGACCCCGGGTGGAGTCGCTGGGTCCCGTGCACGCACTGGGAAGGTGGCAGGTTACGTTTGGCGGGCAGGTTATGTTTGGCGGGCCGCTGGGACCCCGCGCTTGGTTGATGGGGCCCATGCGCACACTGGGAAGGTGGCAGATGTAGATGGCGAGCCGCTTGGACCATGGGCGGGTTCGCTGGGGCCTGTGTGCGCGCCTGGAAGGTGGCAATTGTCATTTGGTGAACCGCTGGGACCCCGTGCGTGATCTTAGGGCCCATTCGCGTGCTGGGAAGGTGGCAGGTGTTGTTTGGCAAGGCCCTTTGATCAGGTGCGGGGTCGCTGGGTCCGGACACATGCTCTGAAGGTGGCAGGTTACTTTTGGCGAGCGGCTGGGACCCCGCGTCTTGTCGCTGGGCCGCGTGCGCTGGGAAGGTGGCAGGTTACGTTGGACGAGCCGCTGGGACCTCGTGCGGGGTTGCTGTGGCCCGTGCGTGCGCTGGGAAGGTGGCAATTGTCGTTTGGCGAGCCGCTGGGGCCCATTCGCGTGGTGAAAAGGTGGCAGGTGTAGTTTGGCGAGCTGCTTCAACACCGCGCAGGGTAGTTGGAGCTCGTGTTTGCGCTGCGAAGGTGGCAATTGTCGTTTGGCGAGCCGCTGGTAACCCGCGCAGGGTCGCTGGCGCCCATTCACGTGGAGCGGAGGTGCAGGTGTCATTTGGCGAGCCGCTTGGACACCGCGCAGGGGTCACTTGGGCCCGTGCGCGCACTGGGCAGGTGGCAGGATACGTTGGGCGAGCCGCTGGGACCCCGTGCTGGGTCGCTGTGGCCCGTGCGTGCGCTGGGAAGGTGGCAATTGTCATTTGGCGATCCCCTTGGATCAGACGCGGGGTCGCTTAGGCGCGTGCGCACACTGGGAAGGTGGCAGGTGTCGTTTAGCGGGCCGCTGGAACCCGGAGCGGGGTCACTGGGGCCCGGGTGTGCGCTGGGAAGGTGGCAGGTTATGTTTGGCGAGCCGCTGGGACGCTGCGCAGGTTCACTGGGGCCCATGCGCTCGCTGGGAAGGTGGCAGGTGTAGATGGTGAGCTGCTTGGACCGCGGGCGGGGTCACTGGGGCCTGTGCACATGCCTGGAAGGTGGCAATTGTCGTTTGGTGAGCTGCTGGGACCCCGTGCGTGGCTGTTGGGGCACATTCGCGTGCTGGGAAGGTGGCAGGTTACGTTCGGCAAGCCGCTGGGACCCCGCGTTGGCTCGCTGGGGACCGGGTGCGCGCTGGGAAGGTGGCAGGTGTCGTTTAGCAAGTCGCTGGGGCCCGTGCGCGCACTGGGAAGGTGGCAGGTGTAGAATGCGAGCCACTTGGACCCCGCGCGGTGTTGTTGGGGCCAGTGCGCGCAATTTGAAGAACATAAGAACATAAGAAAGTTTACCAACGAGAGGAGGCCATTCAGCCCATCTTGCTCGTTTGGTTGTTAGTAGCTTATTGATCCCAGAATCTCATCAAGCAGCTTCTTGAAGGATCCCAGGGTGTCAGCTTCAACAACATTACTGGGGAGTTGGTTCCAGACCCTCACAATTCTTTGTGTAAAAAAGTGCCTCCTATTTTCTGTTCTGAATTCCCCTTTATCTAATCTCTATTTGTGACCCCTGGTCCTTGTTTCTTTTTTCAGGTCAAAGAAGTCCCCTGGGTCGACATTGTCTATACCTTGTAGGATTTTGAATGTTTGAATTAGATCACTGTGTAGTCTTCTTTGTTCAAGACAGAATAGATTTAATTTTTTTAGCCTGTCTGCATACGACATGCCTTTTAAACCCAGGATAATTCTGGTTGCTCTTCTTTGCACTCTTTCTAGACCAGCAATATCCTTTTTGTAGCAAGGTGACCAGAACTGAACACAATATTCTAGGTGAAGTCTTACTAATGCATTGTAAAGTTTTAACATTACTTCCCAGCTTGTTTCCTTATGGCCGCCGTTATCTGATGCCAGGGGCAAGTATGACTATTCATGAGATATGCCCTTTTTTTCGGCTTGTCTTGGCTCCTGTCGCTCCCACTCGGCCATTGAATGGTTTTCTCTCCTTTTCCGGAGAAAAGACTAGAAATCCGTTTTTTGCGTCTTTTGATAGGAGGGTTAGATTAGTCTACTTTTGGGATGTGATTGTTTTGCGCCTCTAGTACTACAAAAAACAGCCATCTTTTCTGTGGATGTTTTCTCTATTTTACTCCAATCTACTTCTCTTAGTCTCTGTTTCATACCTTCATAGTTTGCTTTTCTAAAATTGTAAACCTTAGCTTTAGTCATTACTTTTGAGGGTATAAAATATACTTCAAATGAGACCATGTTGTGGTCTGAGTTTGCCAATGGCTCTCTGACCTCTATTTTAGTTATTCTGTCTTCATTATTTGAAAAGACTAAATCAAGGCATGTCTCCCCTCTAGTCGGTGCCTTAAATTGCGTTAGGAAGCAGTCATTTGACATTTCCACCATTTCAATTTCATCCGTCGTGCTCCCCATCGGGTTCTCCCATTTTATATTGGGGAAGTTGAAATCCCCCATTAGTATGGCTTCTCCTTTTCTACAAGCATTTCTAATGTCATTGTATAACAGATTATTTTGTGTCTGAATTTGGTTGTCTATAGCATGCTCCTATTATTATGCCCTTTGAATTTTTGTCCATTATTCTGACCCATATTGATTCTGCATTGTTTTCTTTGTCCTGATTTAACACCTGGGCTTCAAGACTATTTCTTACGTATAGCAATACCCCTCCGCTTCTTCTGTCCTGCCTGTCTTTCCTATACAGAGTGTGTCCACCATTATATTCATCTCCATCACTCAGACAGCCAAGTTTCTGTAACACCTAGCACATCGTAGTAACTTGTTAGTGCAGTAGCTTCAAGTTCTAACATTTTGTTTCGGAGACTTCTAGCATAAAGATAAATACATTTAATAGTTGTCTTACCTGAGTTGTTGCCTTTGTTTTGATGTGGTCTCCCTTCTGTTTTTTTGTTTTCTCCCCCGTCCTTTCTAGTTTAAATGCTTGTGGACCTCCTCAAGGATCCTTTCTCCGAGTAGATTGGTTCCTTTTTTGTTTAAGTGCAGTCCGTCCCACCTATATAGATAGTCCTTGTTGTAGAATGTGCTCCAATGTTCAAGAAAGGTGAAGCCTTCCTGTGTGCACCACAATTTCAGCCATGCATTTTGATTTTGTATTTCCAGCTGTCCATATGGTCCTTTGCAAGGTGCAGGCAGTATCCCAGAAAGTATCAGTTTTGGTCTTGTCTTTTAATTTCCTTAAAAAACTCTCTGAATTTGTTTTGCAGGGATCTTGGCCTGTCTCTTCCAATGTTGTTTGTACCGATGTGGACGACTACTACCAGGGTGTCTCCTGTTTGTTCTTAGGAGCCTGTCCACGTTCTCAGTGATGTGCGTGACAGAGGCTCCTGGAAAGCAGCACACTGTTGTTGTAAGGGGGTCCAAACTGCAAACTGAACTTGCTGTGTTTCTCAATATGGAGTCCCCAACAATCATGACCTCCCTTCTTTTTGCTGCCTGGCCAGCACTGTTTATAGGGTCCTGGATGTTGTTCCTTTCATTCTCTTGATGTTGGTTTTGGTCATCTAAATGTTGAAGTGGCTCAAATTTGTTGGATGTTTGGACTTCTGGTGGTTGTGTTTGACAAAGTTACTTTTTTTCCCTGTTTGTGCCTATCTGAACCAGGCTGTTTCAACTCTCTTCCATTTAACTGGTGCCTAGGGGTGCAGACTTCCATGATTTGCGGGTGTGTCAGCTCCTCAAGCTACTGAAGTTCCTGTTGCTGTCTCATTTCCTCCAGCTCCATTTCTAACAGACTTACTCGTTAAAGCAAGTCCTGGATCGTGCAGCACTTTACACACACTTGGTTGAGCTCTGTTGTGTTTTGTCGGATTTCCCACATCATGCAGTTGTCACAAATTACTGGCTTGAAGACCATGTTTTATTTTTATTTTTTTGGAAGTTCAGTTTAGCTTCTGCAGCTGTCAACCTGTTTCTAACTGTGATGTACTTGTCCACTCGTACTTCTCCCTTTTGTTTGTTTGCTGTTGGCTCTGCCCCTCCCCAGCGGTGGCGGGCACACAGGCCCCAGCAACCCCGACCGTGGGGTTCCAGCGGCTCGCCAAACGTAACCTTCCATCTTCCAAGTGCGCACGCGGGCCCCAAGTACCCCGCGCGGGGTCCAAGCGGCTCGCCATCTGCACCTGCCACCTTCCCAGCGGCTTGCTAAACGACAACTACCAGCTTCCAAGCGCGCACACGGGACCCTGCTCAGGGTTACAGCGACTCGCCAACCGACACCTACCTCCTTCCCAGTGCGCGCATGGGCCCAATTGATCCTGTGTGGTGTCCCTGCGCCTCGCCAAACGACACCTGCCACCTTCCCAGCGTGCGCATGGGCCCCAGCTACCAAGCGCGGGATGCCAACGGCTCGCCAAACGTACCTTCCACCTTCCCTGCGCGTGCACCTGCCCAAGCGACCCAGCCCGAGGTTCCAGCGGCTTGCCAAACATAACCTGCCACCTGCCCAGCGCACACACGGTCCCCAGCGACCCCGGACGGGATCCAAGCAACTCAGCAAACAATACCTGCCACCTTCCCATTGCGCGCACGGACCCAAGTGACCCCGCGCAGTGTCCCTGCGGCTCACCAAACGACACCTGCCACCTTCCCAGCACGCGAATGGGCCCCAGCGACCCCGCTCGGAGTGCTAGCGGCTCGCCAAACGACAATTGCCACATTCCCAGAACACGACGGGCCATAGCGACCCGCACGGGTCCCAGCGGTTCGCCAAATGACAACTGCAAACCTCAGCGCTCGAACGGGCTCCTGCTACCCCGCGCGGGGTCCCAGCGGCTCGTCAAACGAAACCTGCCACCTTCCCAGCACGTGCATGTCCCCAGCGTCCCTGCGCTGGGTCCCAGAGGCTCGTCAAATGACAATTACCACTTTTCCAGCACGCGCACGAGCCCCAACAAAACGAGCGGGGTCCAAGCGGCTCGCCATCTACACCTGCCACCTTCCCAGCGTGCGCACGGGCCCCAGCGGCTCACCAAACGTAACCTGCCACCTTCCCAGTGCGCGCACAGGACCCATCGACCCCGCACGGGGTCCCAGCTGCTAGCCAAACGACAACTGCAAACCTTCTCAGTGCTCGAACGGGCTCCTGCTTCCCCGCGCGGGGTCCCAGCAGCTCGTCAAACGACACCTGCCACCTTCCCAGCACATGCACGGGCCCCAGCGTCCCTGCGCTGGGTCAAAGAGGCTCGCCAAACGACTATTACCACCTTCCCAGCACGCGCACGAGCCTCAAAGACCCCGCACGGGGTCCAAGCGGCTCGCCATCTACACCTGCCACCTTCCCAGCATGCGCACGGGCCCCAGTGGCTCGCCAAACGACACCTGCCCCCTTCCAAGCACGCAAATGGGCCCCAGCGACCCGTCGCGGGGTCCCAGCGGCTCACCAAACGACTATTGCCACCTTCCCAGTGCAAGCAGGGGCCCAAGTGACCATGCACGGGGTTCCAGCGTTTCGCCAACAAAACCTGCCACCTTCCCAGTGCGTGCAAGGGACACAGCGACCACGCCCGGGATGCAAGGGGCTCGTCAAACAACACCAGCCACCTTCCCAGCGCGCACACGAGCCCCAGCAACCCCGTTCGGGGTCCAATGGGATGGGCTCGCCAAACGACACCTGAAACTTTCCCAGAGTGCGCACGGGCCCCAGCGACCCCGCCCGGGGTTCCAGCAGCTCGTCAAACGTAACCTGCCACCTTCCCAGCGCACACATGGGTCCCAGCGAACCTGGGCGGGATCCAAGCGGCTTGGCAAACAATACCTGCCACCTTCCCAGCGCACGCACGGGCCCAAGCGACCCCATGCGGTGTCCCATCTGCTCGCCAAACGACAACTGCAAACCTTCTCAGCGCTCGAACGGGTTCCTGCCACCCCGCACGGGGTCCCAGCCCGCGCTGTGTCCCAGGGGCTCGCCAAGCGACTCCTGCCACCTTCCTAGCACGCGAATCGGCCCCAGCGACCCGTCCAAACGTAACCTGCCTCCTTCCCAGTGCACGCACGGGCCCAAGCGACCCTGTGCGGTGTCCCAGCTGCTCGCCAAATGACAACTGCAAACCTACTCAGCGTTCGAACGGGCTCCTACTACCCGGCGCAGGGTCCCAGAAGCTCGTCAAACGACACCTGCCACCTTCCCAGCACGTGCATGGGCCCCAGCATCCCTGCGCTGGGTCCCAGAAGCTCGCCAAACGACAATTACTACCTTCCCAGCACGCGCACGAGCCCCAACGACCCCACGTGGGTTCCAAGCGGCTCGCCATCTACACCTGCCACCTTCCCAGCGTGCGAACGGGCCTCAGCGGCTCGCCAAATGTAACCTGCCACCTTCCCAGTGCGCGCACACAGGCCCCAGCGACCCTGCTCGGGGGTTCCAGCGGCTCGCCAAACGACACCGGCCACCTTCCCAGTGCGCGCACTGGCCCAAGCGACCCCACGCGGTGTCACAGCGGCTCACCAAATGACACCTGTCACCTTCCCAGTGCGCACACGGGCCCAAGCGACCCCACGCGGTGTCCCAGCAGCTTGCCAAACATAACCTGCCACCTTCCCAGTGCGCGCACGGGACCCAGCGACCCCGCACGGGGTATAAGTGGCTCTCCAAACACCACCAGCCACCTTCCCAGCACGCACACAGGCCCTAGCGACCCTGCTCGGGGTTCCAGGGGCTCGCCAAATGACACCTGTCACCTTTCCAGCACACGCACGGGCCATAGCGACCCCGCACGGGGTCCCAGCGGTTCGCCAAACAAAACCTGCCACCTTCCCAGCATGTGCACAGGACCCAGCGACCACGCCAGGGGTCCAAGGGGCTCGTCAAACAACACCAGCGACCTTTCCGGCACGCACACGAGCCCCAGCGACCCCACTCGGGGTCCAATGGGCTCGCCAAATGACACCGGAACTTTCCCAGAGTACGCACGGGCCCCAGCGACCCCGCCCGGGGTTCCAGCAGCTCGCCAAACGTAACCTGCCACCTTCCCAGCGCACACATGGGCCCCAGCGACCCTGTGCTTGGTCCCAGCAGTTTGCCAAACGACACCTCGCCCTTCCAAACGCAAGCACGGACCCCAGTTACCCCTCGCGTGGTCCAAGCAGCTTGCCAAACGACACCTCATCCTTCCCAGCGCGCGCACGGGCCCCGGCGACCCGGCGAGTGGTCCCAACAGCTCGCCAAACGACACCTCACCCATCCTAGTGCGCACACTGGCCTCAGCAACCCCGCGCGGGTTCCCAGCGGATCGCCAAACGACACTTTGCATCTTCCAAGCGCGCGCACGGGCCCCAGCGACCCTACGTGGGGTCCCAGGAGCCCGCAAAACGACACTTGACACCGTCCCAGGGAGCGCATGATCGGGGTCCCAGCGGTTCGCCAAACAACACCTGACACATTCCCAGTGCGCACATGGGCACCAGTGACCCCGCGCGGCGTCCCAGCTGCTCACCAAATGACACCTGCCACCTTCCCAGCCTGCCCACTGGCCCCAGCAACCCCTTGCGGGGTCCCAGAGGCTCGCCAAATGTCACCTGGCACATTCCCAGCGCGCGCACAGGCCTTAGTGACCCCGCGTGGGGTCCCAGCGGCTCGCCAAATCATACCTGCAACCTTCCCAGCGCGCACAAGACCCAGCGAACCCGCGCAGGGTTCCAGCGGCTTGCCAAATGACACCTGCCACCTTCCCATCGCGCGCACGGGCCCCAGCGACTCCGCGCGGGTTCCCAGCCGATCGCCAAACAACACTTTGCACCTACCCAGCGCGCGCAGGGGCCCAAGCGACCCTGCGCTGGGTCCCAGTGGCTCGCCAAACGAAACCTGGCCCTGTCCCAGTGCACGCACGGGACCTAGCGACCCCGCGCGGTGTCCCAGAGGCTTGCCAAACGTCACCTGGCACCTTCCCAGCACGCGCACAGACCACGGCGACCCCGCGCGAGGTCCCAGCGGCTCGCCAAACAACTCCTGGCACCTTCCCAGTGCACGCACGTGCCCCAGCGGATTGCCAAATGACACTTCGCACCTTCCCAGCGCTCGCCCGGGCCCCAGCGACCGCACACGGCGTACAAGCGGCTCGCCAAATGACACCCGACACCTTCCCAGTCTGCCCACCGGTCCCAGCGACCCCTTGAGGGCTCCCAGAGGCTTGCCAAACGTCACCTGGCACATTCCCAGCGCGCACAGACCCCAACGAACCCGCGCAGAGTTCCAGCAGCTTGCCAAATGACACCTGCCACCATCCCAGCGCGTGCACGGGCCCCAGCGACCCTGCGCGGGGTCCCAGCGACTCACAAAGCGACACCTGGCACCTTCCCAGCGCGCACAGGCCTCGGCGACCCCGTGCACGTTCCCAGCGGCCCGCCAAATGACACCTGCCACCTTCCCAGCGCGCGCACGGGCCCCAGCGACCCCGCGCGTGGTCCCAGCAGATCGCCAAACGAGACCTGGCACCTTCCCAGCGCGCGCACGGCTCCCAGCGGCTCGCCAAACAACACCTGACACCTACCCAGCAGACGCACAAGCCTCAGCGATCCAGGGCGGGCTCCCAGCGGCTCGCACAATGAATCCTGCAACCTTCCCAGTGCACGCACAGGCCCCAGCGATCCCGCACCTGGTCCCAGCACCTAGCCAAACGACACCTCGCCCTTCCAAGCGTGCGCACAGGCTCCGGCAACACCGCGCGGGGTCCCAGCGGCTCGCCAAACAACACCTGGCACCTTCCCAGCACGCGCACGGGCCCCAGCGACCCTGCGCGGGGTCTCAGCGGGTCGCAAAACGTCACCTGGCACCTTCCCAGCGCAGGGTCCCAGAGGCTCGCCAAACGTCACCTTTCACCTTCCCAACACACGCACGGGCCCCAGCGACCCCGCGCGGTGTCCCAGAGGCTCTCCAAACGTCACCTGACACCTTCCCAGCGAGCGCGTTGTCTCAACGACTCGCCAAGCTACACCAGCAACCTTCCCAGCACACGCCATGCCCCGGCGGATCGCCAAACGACACCTGGCACCTACCCAGCGCGCCCCCAGCGACCCCGCGGGGTCCCAGGGGATGGCCAAACGCCATTTTGCACCTTCCCAGCGTGCACACGGGCCCCAGCGTCCCCGCGCAGGGTCCCAGAGGCTCGCCAAACGTCACCGGACACCTTCCCAGCGTGCGCACATGCCCCAGCGACCCAGCGGCTCACCAAACGACACCTGGCACCTTCCCATTGCGTGCCTGGGCCTCAGCAATCCCGCCTGGGGTCCCAGCGGCTCGCCAAATGACACCTGCACCCATCCCAGCGCGCGCACATGCCCCAGCGACCCCATGCAGGGTCCCAGCGGCTCGCCAAACGGTCCCTGTCTCCTCAATAGCTTGCACATGGGCCCCAGCGACCTCGCGCGGGGTCCCAGCGGATCGGCAAACGGTCCCTGGTGCCTGAACAGCGAGCACACGGGCCCCAGCGACCATGCGTGGGGTCCCAGCGGCTCGGCAAACGGTCCCTGGTGCCTCTCCAGTGCGCGCACGTGCCCCAGCGACCGCGCGCGGGGTCCAACCGGTTTGCCAAACGGTCCCTGACACCTGAGCAGAGTGCGAACGGGCCCCAGTGACACCGCGCAGGGTCCCAGCGGCTTGCCAAACAGTCCCTGATGCCTCCCCAGTACATGCACGGGCCCCAGCGACCCCGCGCTGTGTCCCAGCGGCTCTCCAAATGGTCCCTGGCACCTCCCTATCGCACACAAGTGGCACAGCAACCCCGTGTGAGGTCCCAGCGGCTCTGCGCGGGGTCCAACCGGTTCGCCAAACGGTCCCTGACACCTGAGCAGCGCGCACGGGCCCCAGCGACACCGCGCGGGGTTCCAGCGGGGTTCCAGCGGCTTGCCAAACGGTCCTTGGCGCCTTCCCAGTGCACGCACAGGCCCCAGCGACCCCGCGCGGGGTCCCAGCGACTCGCCAAATGGTCTCTGGCACCTCCCCAGCACACGCATGGGCTCCAGCGAACCCGCGCGGGGTCCAACCTGATTGCCAAATGGTCCCTGGCACCTCCAAAGCATGCGAACGCGCCCCAGAGACGCCACGTTGGGTCCCAGCGGCTCAGCAAAAGGTCCCTGGCACTACCCCAGCACGCGCCGCGGGCCCTAGCGACCCCGCCTTGGGTCCCAGCGGCTCTCCAAATGGTCCCTGACACCTCCCTATCGCACGCACGTGGCCCAGCGACCCCACGCAAGGTCCCAGGGGCTCGCCAAATGATCCCTGGCACCTCCCCAGTGCTGCCACGGGCCCAGCGACACCGCGCTGAGTCCCAGCGGCTCGCCAAACGGTGCCTGGCACCTCCCCAAAAGCCGCACGTGCCCCAGCGGCAAATTGTCCCTGGCACATCGGAAGCGCGCGCACAGGCCAGAGCAACTTCGCGCGGGGTCCCAGCGGTTCGCCAAACGGTCCCTGTTGCCTCTCCAGCGCGTGCACGGGCCCCAGCAACACCTCGCGGGGTACCAGCGGCTCGCCAAGCTGTCCCTGGCACATCCCCAGCATGCGCACGGGCCCCAGAGACTGCGTGCCGGGAACCAGCGGCTCGCCATACGGTCCCTGACACCTCCCCAGGGTGCACACTCGCCCCAACGACCCAGCGCGGGATCCCAGCAGCTCGCCAAACAGTCCCTGGCACCTCCCCAGCATGCGCACGGGTACCAGCGACACTGCACAGGGTCCCAGCGGCTTGCCAAACGGTCCTTAGCACCTACCCAGTGCACACACTGGCCCCATCAACCCCTCGTGGGATCCCAGCCTCTCGCCAAACGGTCTCTGGCACCTCCTCAGCGCGCACACGGGCCCCAGCGACCTGGCGTGGGGTTCCAGCGGCTCGCCAAATGGTCACTGGCGCCTGAACAGCAAGCACACAGGCCCCAGCGACCCCACGCGGGGTCCCAGCAGCTCGGCAAACGGTCCCTGGTGACTCTCCAGTGCGCGCGGGGTCCAACCGGTTTGCCAAATGGTCCCTGACACCTGAGCAGCGTGCGCATGGGCCCCAGCGACGCCAGCGCAGGGTCCCAGCGGCTTGCCAAACAGTCCCTGATGCCTCCCCAGTGCGTGCACGGGCCCCAGAGACCCCGCGCTGTGTCCCAGCGGCTCTCCAAATGGTCCCTGGCACCTCCCTATCGCACACAAGTGGCATAGCAACCCCGTGTG
This sequence comes from Acipenser oxyrinchus oxyrinchus, assembly GCA_030684275.1. NCBI lineage: Eukaryota > Metazoa > Chordata > Actinopteri > Acipenseriformes > Acipenseridae > Acipenser > Acipenser oxyrinchus. The sequence continues at coordinate 595,060 of CM060287.1, read as the reverse complement.
AGGTCCCAGCGGCTCGCCAAATGGTCCCTGGCACCTCCCCAATGCACGCACGGATCACAGCGACTTCGTGCGGGGTCCCAGAAGCTTGTCAAACGGTCCCTGGCATGTCCACAGCACGCGCACGGACAACAGTGACTTCGCGCGGGGTCCAGGCAGCCCGCCAAATGGTCACTGGCACCTCCCCAGCACCCGCACGGGCCCCAGTGATCCTGCGTTGCGTCCCAGCGGGTCGCCAAATTCTCCCTGGCACCTCCCCAGAGCACGAACGGGCCCCAGCAAAACCCGCTCGGGTTCCCAGAAGCATGCCAAATGGTCACTGGCACCACCCCAGCACGAACACGGGCCCCTGCGACCCCGCGCAGGGTCCCAGCGGCTACAAATAGTCCCTAACGCCTCCGTATATCACGCACGTGGCCCAGCGACCCCGCCTGAGGTTCCAGCGGCTCGCCAAATGCTCCCTGGCACTTCCCCAGCACATGCACGGACCACAGAGACTTCGTGCGGGGTTCCAGCGGCTTGCCAAATGGTCTTTAGCACCTCCCCAGCGCGCCCACGGGCCCCAGCGACTTCGCGGTGGGTCCCAGCGGCTCAACAAACGGTCCCTGGCACCTCCACAGCTCGCGCACGGGCCCCAGCGGCCCCACGCCGGGTCCTAGTGGCTCTAGAAATTGTCCCTAGCACCTCCCTCTCGCGCGCACGGACCGCAGCTACTTCACTCCGGGTCCCAGCGACCCCGCGTGAGGTCCCAGCGCCTCGCCAAATGCTCCCTGGCTCTTCCCCAGCACATGCACGGACCAAAGTGACTTCGCGCGGGGTCCCAGCAGCTCAACAAACGGTCACTGGCACTTCACCAGCGCGCGCACGGGCCCCAGCGACCCCGCTCGGGCTCCCAGCGACTTGCCAAACTGTCCCTAGCACCACCTGACCATGCGCAAGGACCACAGCGACTTTGCGTGGGGTCCCAGCGGCTCAACAAATGGTTTCTTGGCACCACCCCAGCACGCGCACGGGCCCCAGCGGCTCGGCAAATGATCCCTGGAACCTCCCCAGCACGCGCACGGGCCCCAGCGACCCTGCACGGCGTCCCTGCGGCTCGCCAAATCAACCCTGGCACCTCCCCATCGTGTGCACGGGCCGCAGCGACATCGCGCGGGGTCCCAGCGGCTAGCCAAACTTTCCCTGGTGTCTCCACAGCGCCTGTACGGGACCGAGCGACCCTGCGAGTGGTCACAGCAGCTTGCTAAATGATCCCTGGCACCTCCCTATTGCTCGTACGTAGGCCAACAACCCCGCGCGGTCTCCCAGGGGCTCGCCAAATGGTCCCTGGCACCTCCCCAGAGTACGCACGTACCACAGCGATTTCGAGTGGGGTCCCAGCAGCCCGCCAAATGGTTACTGGCACCTCCCCAGCACCCGCACGGGCCCCAGCGATCCTGCGTTGGGTCCCAGCGGGTCGGCAAACTGTCGCTGGCACCTCCCAAATGCGTGCACGGGCCCCAGCGATCCTGCGTTGGGTCCCAGCGGGTCGGCAAACTGTCGTTGGCACCTCCCAAATGCGTGCACGGGCCCCAGCGACTTCGCACTGGGTCCCAGCGGCTTTCCAAAAGGTCCCTGGCAATTCCCTAGCCCGCACACGGGCCCCAGCGACTTCGCGCGGGGTCCCAGTGGCTCGCCAAATGGTCCCTGGCACCTCCATAGCGCGCGTACGGACCCCAGCTACCCTGCTCGGTTTCCCAGCAGCACGCCAAATGATCACTGGCACCTCCTCAGCATGCGCAAGGGCCCCAGCGAATCAGCGCGGGGTCCCATCAGCTTGCCAAATGGTCCCTGGATCCTCCCCAGCACGCGCACGGGCCCCAGCAACCCCGCGCTGGTTCCCAGCGGCTCAGCAAACGGTCCCTGGCACCACCCCAGCACGCGCACGGGCCCCAGCGGCTCTCCAAATATTTCCTGGCACCTCCCTATCGGGCGCACTTGGCCCAGCAACCCCGCGCGAGGTCCAGCGGCTCGCCAAATGATCCCTGGCACCTCCGCAGCGCGTGCACAGACCGCAGCGACGTCGCGCGGGGACCCAGCGGCACGCCAAATGGTCCCTGTCGCCTTACCAGCGTGTGCACAGGCCCCAACGACCCAGCGCAGGGTTCCAGCAGCTCGACAAACGGTCCCTGGCAGTTTCTGACAGAAGTCTGTCAAATACGGCGAGTGAAGGGTCATGTTTCCGTGCGCGGGAATCAGGTTGCACGATAGGGCGCCGTTTCGGACAAAAGTCTGTCAAATACGGCGTGTGAAGGGTCACGTTTCCGCGCGCAGGGAATCAATTTTCTGCGCGCAGGGAATCAGGTTTCTGCACGCAGGGAATATGGTTTCTGCGCACAGGGAATCAGGTTTCTGCGTGCTGGGAATCACGGTTTCTTTGAGGGAGGAGTCAGCTTTATGAATTGACACAAGGAAATCAGTAAATCGTCATAAACAGAAGAAAAATGGCTACTTGTATGCATTTTTTCATTGTATTGTGCGCTGTTCCGTTACTGACAATATCGAGGATCTGAATTTATATTTTTTGGAGCTGGATGACTGTTTAGAACAAGTTCAATAGGCATTAGATACTAATGATTTTAATACATTTGACCATCTACATCGTTTACTCAAAGAGCATTTAAGGATTTTATCAACTTTAGCATCCGTCCTGGACAGTTGTGAGGTAAGAACAATACCTTAGACTGGTTGTCTCAAAAATCTACTCTTTATTTGATGAATAGTGAAATGTAATGCATTTCTTAAACATAAATACATTATTTAATTACATAATTATATCAAGTAATAATACCAAAAAAATAACATGTACACAGACCAATTCATACATTGACAGACATTAAAAGGAATACACTAGTAAATACTATTGCAGGATTTCATTATGGGACAAGTTACAGAAAAAAAACAGTTTTACATGGTATTGAACTGAATTGGACTGTTTTACATGGTATTTTATCTGAACACCTGACCGATATTTGTCCTTGATTAATAATCAGTTTGCACTGAGCACTTTCTGCACTTCATCACTTTATTTGCCTGCTCTTTAATCAATAAAATAATATTTTTCACATGGTTTTGATCAGTGATTTTTCATCGCCAGTCTTCAAAATGCATTTGGAGATCTACACACCTGCTTGTGTTTGTTTGGACTTCATTTAAGACTTAAAAATAAATACAAGCATTGGACACAAGGAAACAAGTTTTTCTTTCTTGCTTTCTTTCCTTTCATTTATTTCAAACAAATTATTAATTTTAATCTTGATTTTTCAAAAGGGAGTGGATCAAGTATGTTTGCTGATAAATAGATTATTTGACGCTGTGAGGACAGTGTATGGTGAAGTTGACCAAAGATTGGCTCCTCGATCCCAATTTGAATTTCTTTTCAACAGTCCCCTTGAAAGCACAAGAGGTCACCCAAGGTATGATTAAAAGCATTAAAGTATATTGATTTAAATGCTTATTGTATTGCTATTGTTACATTTTCTGCTGAGAAAATGCACAACCATATTTAATCAGAGTAATAATAATATGTGTTATTTTATTATTAAACAAATTATATTTGATGTTGCAGATACTGCACAACCAAAGATCAACTACAGCAACTACGTGCAACAGGAATGCCATTGTGTTCAATTGCAGCTTGCCTTTGCATAAGTGAGCGGACACTGTTTCGCAGAAGGCAGCAATATGGAATGACTGGAGAAAATTATGCCAACATCTCAAATAGTGAACTGGATAATATTATAAGGGAAATCCTGAGAGAAACGCAGAATGCAGGAGGCAACTATGTTCAAGGTAAAATACATTTTTGGCTGTAGAATTTTTGGTATTTGTTCATCAAAGGTGTGTAATAAAGCATAGGTCTCAATCAGTGTATATCCTCTAGGATTACTGTATTTCTATTTTATTTGTTTACAGATGCCCTTACCCAATGCAACTTTGAGGTTTCACAAAAAATACACATTTCAAGAGTTATTTGTTATATATATTGCATGTTATTTTAGGCAATATAGGTGAAAGTGTACTTGCATCTAGTTATGATTAGGTTTATTTAATTCGAACTAAACAGCATTATGAACTATTGCTCTTATTCTAAGGTGGTGAGCCGCTGGGACCCCGCCAGGGTCGCTGGGTCCCGTCGCACACTGGGAAAGTGGCAGGTGTCGTTTGGCGAGACACTGGGACCCCGCACGGGTCGCTTGGTCCCGTCGGCGTGCTGGGAAGGTGACATCTGTCGTTTGGGAGCCGCTGGGACCCCGGGCGAAGTCGATGGGGCCCATGTGTGCGCTGGGAAGGCGCCGGTGTCGTCTGGCTTGCCGCTTTGACCCCGCGTGGGGTCGCTGGGGCTGGTGCGCGTGCTGGGAAGGTGGCAGGTGTCGTTCAGCGAGCCGCTGGGATCCCGTGTGGGGTCGCTGTGGCCCGTGCATGCGCTGGGAAGGTGCCAGGTGTCGTCTGGCTTGCCGTTTTGACCCCGCATGGGGTCGCTGGGGCTGGTGCGCATGCTGCGAAGGAGACAGGTCACATTTGGCAAGCCGCTGGGACCCCGCGGGGTCGCTGGGGCCCGATGCCGTGCTGGTAAGGTGGCAGGTGTCATTTGGTGAGCCGCTGGGACCACGCGCCGGGTCGCTGGGGCCCGTGCGCGCACTGGTAAGGTTCCAGATGTCATTTGGCAAGAAACTGGGACCCTGCATCAGGTCGATGTGGCCCGTGCGCAGGTTGGGGAGGTGCCAGGTGTCGTTTGTTGAGCCGCTGGGACCTCACGCGGGGTCGCTGGGGTCCGTGTGCGTGGTGGGAAGGTGCCTGGTGTCGTCTGGCTTGCCGCTGGGACCACGCGCCGAGTCGTGGCGCGCGTGCGCGCGCTGGGGAGGTGACTGGGACCATTTGGCGAGCCCAGCCAGGGCCCAGCGGCTCGGTAAACTGTCCTAGGCGACTCCCCAGCGCACGTACGGGGAGCAGCGTCTCTGCACGGGGTCCCAACAGCTCGCAAATGGTCCCTGGCACATCCCCAGTGTCTTTGCGCGCGTTCCCAGTGGCTCACCAAATGGTCCCTGGTACCTCCCCAGCGCACGCACTGGGCACAGCGACCCCGCACCGAGTCCCAGTGGGTCACCAAATGGTCCCTGGCACCTCACCAGCACGCGCACAGGCCCCATCGACCCCGTGCGAGGTCCCAGCGGCTCACAAAATGGTCCCTGGCTCCTACCCAGTGCTCGCACAGGGCCCAGCAACTACACGCAGGGTCCCAGCGGCTCGCAAATGGTCCCTGGCCCCTCCCCAGCACGCGCACGGGGCCCAGCGACCTTGCACCTGGTCCCAGCGGCTCGCCAAACGGTCCCTGGCACCTCCCCAGCGTGCGAACAGGGCCCAGTGACGCCGCACGTGGTCCCAGCGGCTCGCCAAATGGTCCTTGGCACCTCCCCAGCGAGCACACAGGCCCCAGCGACCCAGCGGGGTCCCAGCGGCATGCAAAATGGTCCCTGGCACCTCCCCATCGCAGCACGGGCCCCAGCAACGACGTGCGGGGTCCCAGCAGCTTACCAAATGGTCCCTGGCTCCTACCCAGCGCTCGCACAGGGCCCAGCAACCACATGCAGGGTCCCAGCGGCTCGCAAATGGTCCCTGGCCCCTCCCCAGCGCGCGCACGGGGCCCAGCGACCTTGCACCTGGTCCCAGCGGCTCGCCAAACGGTCCCTGGCACCTCCCCAGCGTGCGAACAGGGCCCAGTGACGCCGCGCGTGGTCCCAGCGGCTCGCCAAATGATTCCTGGTATCTCCCCAGCGCACGCCCTGGGCCCAGCGACCACGCGCTGGGTCCCAGCCGCTAGCAAAATGGTCCCTGGCACCTCCCCAGCGCTTAAACGGGCCCCAGCGACCAGGTGTGGAGTCCTCGCGGCTCCCCAAAAGGTCCCTGGCACCTACCCAGCGCGCACACAGGGCACCGACTTTGCGCAGGGTCCCAGCGGCTCCCCAAAAGGTCCCTGGCTCCTACCCAACGCGCGCACAGGACCCAGCAACCACTCGCGGGGCCCCAGTGGCTCGCAAATGGTCCCTGGCACATCCCCAGCGTGAGCACGGGCCCCAGCGTCTGTGCGCGGTTTCCCAGCGGCTTGCCAAATGGTTCCTGGCTCTTCCCCAGTGCGCACATGGACACTAGCAACCCCAGCAGGGGTCCAGCGGCTCGCTAAACCGTCCTTGGCGACTCCCCATGACACGCACGGGGTCCAGCAGCTCACCAAATGCCCCCTGGCACCTCACCAGCAAGGGCGTGGGCCCCAGCGACACCGTGCGAGGTCCAAGCGGCTAGACAAATGGTCGCTGGCACCTACCAAGCACGCGCACAGGGGCCAGCAACCACGCGTGGGGTAACAGTGGCTCGCAAATGGTCCCTGGCACATCCCCAGCGTGCGCACGGGGACTAGTGACCCCGTGCGTGGTCCCAGCGGCTCGCCAAACAATCCCTGGAACCTCCCCAACGCGCGAACAGTGCCCAGCGACCTCGCACAGGGTCCCAGTGGCTCGCCAAATCATCCCTGGTACCTCCCCAGCGCACGCACTGGGCCCAGCGACCCTGTGCGGGGTCCCAGCGGCTCACCAAATGGTCCCTTGCTCCTACCCTGCACGCGCACAGGGCCCAGCATCCACAGGCAGGGTCCCAGCGGCTCGCAAATGGTCCCTGGCCCCTCCCCAGCGCGCGCACGTGGCCAAGCGACCCTGTGCATGGTCCCAGGGGCTCGCCAAACGGTCCCTGGAACCTCCCCGCGGGCGTACGGGGCCCAGCGACCCCGTGCGGGCTCCCAGCGGCACGCTAAATGGTCTCTGGCACCTCCTCAGTGATCGGAGGGGCCCCAGCGACCTTGCGCAGGGTCCCAGCGGATCGCCAAATGGTACCTGGCTCCTCCCCAGCGCGCGCACGGGGCAGCAATTTCGGGCGGGGTCACAGCGGCTCGCCATATGGTCCCTAGTACCTCCCCAGCACACGCACTGGGCCCAGCGACCCCACGTGTGGTCACAGTGGCTCGCCAAATGGTCCCTGGCCCCTCCCCAGCGCGCGCACGGGGCCCAGCGACCTCTCGCATGGTCCCACAGGCTCGCCAAATGGTCCCTGGCACATCCCCAGCACGCGCACAAGCCCAAGCAAGTTCGCGCGAGGTCCCAGCGGCTCTCCAAATGGTACCTGGCTCCTCCCCAGCAAGCACACGGGCACCAGCGACCCCGCACGGGGTCCCAGCTGCTCGTCAAATGGTCCCAGCGGCTTGCCAATTGGTCCCTGGCCCCAACCTAGCACGCGCACAGGGCCCTGTGACTTCGCGCGGGGTCCCAGTGGCTCCCCAAAAGGTCCCTGGCACCTCCCCAGTGCACGCACTGGGCCCAGCGACTCCACGCGGGGTCCCAGCTGCTCGCGAAATGGTCCCTGACCCCTCCCCAGCGCGAGCACGGGGCCCAGCGACCTCGCACGAGGTCCCAGCGGCTCGCCAAATGGTCCCTGGCACCTCCACAGCGCGTGCACGGGGCCCAGCGACCTCGCACGGGGTCCCAGCGGCTCGCCAAATGGTCCCTGGCGCCTCCCCAGCGCGTGCACGGGGCCCAGCGACCTCGCACGGGGTCCCAGCAGCTCGCCAAATGGTCCCTGGCGCCTCCCCAGCACATGCACGGGTCCCAGCGACCTCGCACGGGGTCCCAGCGGCTCGCCAAATGGTCCCTGGAGCCTCCCCAGTGTGCGCTCGTGCCCCAGCGACCCCGCACGGGGTCCCAGCTGCTCGTTAAATAGTCCTTGGCACCTCCCCAGCACGCGCACGGGGCCCAGCGACGCCGCGCGGGTTTCCAGTGGCTCGCCAAATGGTCCCTGGCACCTCCCCAGCGCTCGCACGGGGCCCAGCAACCTCGCGCAGGGTCCCAGAGTCTCGCCAAATAGTCCCTGGTACATCCCCAGCCCGCGCACGGGCCCCAGCGACTTCATGCGAGGTCCCAGCGGCTTGCCAATTGGTCCCTGGCCCCTCCCTAGCACGCGCATGGGGCCCAGTGACTTCGCGCGGAGTCCCAGCGGCTTGCCAATTGGTCCCTGGCCCCTCCTTAGCACGCGCACGGGGCCCGTGACTTCGCGCGGGGTCCCAGCGGCTCGCCAAACGACACCTGGCACCTTCCCAGCGCGCGCACAGGCCCTAGCGACACATCGCGGGGTCCCAGAGGCTCGCCAAACGTCACCTGGCACCTTCCCAGCGCGCGCACAGGCCCCAGCGACCAGCGGGGTCCCAGAGGCTCGCCAAACGTCACCTGGCACCTTCCAAGCGCGCAAACAAGCCTCAGCGACCCCGCGCAGGGTTCCAGCTGGCTCGCTGAACGACACCTGCCACCTTCCCAGCTTGCAGACGGGCCCCAGCGACCCTGTACGGGATCCCAACGGCTCGGGAAATGACACCTGCCACCTTCTGAGTGCACGCACTCGCCCCAGCGACCCTCCAAACGTCATCTGGCACCTTCCCAGCACGCAAACAGGCCTCAGCGACCCGGCGCGGGGTCCCAGCGGCTCGCTAAACGTCACCTGCCACCTTCCCAGCGCGACAGGCCCCAGCGGCTCGCCAAACGACACCTGGCACCTTCCCAGCGCGAACAGGCCCCAGCAGATCGCCAAACGACACCTGGCACCTTCCCAGCATGCGCACGGGCCCCAGCGACCCAGCGCGGGGTCCCAGTGGCTCGCCAAACGACACCTGGCACCTTCCCAGCGCGCGACAGGCCCCAGCGACCCAGCGCGGGTCCCAGAGGCTCGCCAAACGTCACCTGCCACCTTCCCAGCGCGGACGGACCATAGCGACCCCAGCGCAGGGTCCCAGTGACTCGGCAAACGACAGCTGTCACCTTCCCAGCACACGCACGGGCCCCATCGACCCGCACGTAGTCCCAGCGGCTCACCAAACAACACCTGCCATCTTCCCAGCGCGGGCACAGACCATAGCGACCCGCGCAGGGTCCCAGTGGCTCGCCAAACGACACCTGGCACCTTCCCAGCGCGCACAGGCCCCAGCGACACAGCGGGGGTCCCAGAGGCTCGCCAAACGTCACCTGGCACCTTCCCAGCGCGCGCACAGGCCCCAGCGACCAAGCGCGGGGTCCCAGAGGCTCGCCAAACGTCACCTGGCACCTTCCAAGCGCGCAAACAAGCCTCAGCGACCCCGCGCAGGGTTCCAGCTGGCTCGCTGAACGACACCTGCCACCTTCCCAGCGTGCGGACGGGCCCCAGCGACCCTGTACGGGATCCCAACGGCTCGGCAAATGACACCTGCCACCTTCTGAGTGCACGCACTCGCCCCAGCGACCCTCCAAACGTCATCTGGCACCTTCCCAGCACGCAAACAGGCCTCAGCGACCCGGCGCGGGGTCCCAGCGGCTCGCCAAACGTCACCTGGCACCTTCTCAGCGCGCGCACGGGCACCAGCGACCAAACGCGGGTCAAAGCGGCAAGCCAGATGACACCTGTCACCTTCAAAGTGCGCATACGGGCACCAGCGATCCCGCGCGGGGTCCCAGTGGATCGGCAAATGACACCTGCCACTTTCTCAGCACGTGCATAGGCCACAACGACCCAGCGGGGGGTCCCAGCGGCTCGCCAAATGACAGCTGTCACCTTCTCAGCGCGTGCACGGGCACCAGCGACCAAACGCAGGATCCCAGCTGCTCGCCAAACGACACCTGCCACATTCCTAGAGTGCGCACCAGCCACAGAGAAACTACGCAGGGTCAGAGCGGCAAGCCAGACAACACCTGGCACCTTCCCAGCGCGCTCAGGACTCGTGACCCAGCGGCGTCCCATCGGCAAGCCAGACGACAGCTGTCACCTTCCCAGCGCACGCATGTCTACAGCGACCCGTCGCCTGGTCCCAGCGGCAAGCCAGACGACAGCTGTCACATTCCCAGCGCGCGCATGGGACCCAGCGTCCCCGCGGGGTCCCATCGGCGCTCCAAGCGACATCTGCCACCTTCCCAGTGCGCACACGGGACCCCGCGGCTCGCCAAACGACACCTGCCATCTTCCCACCACGGGCACGGGCCCCAGCAACCCTGCGCGGGGTCCCAGCGGCTCGCCAAATGAAACCTGGCACCTCCCCAGTGTGTGCACAGTCCCAAACGACCCCGGCCGGGCCGAGCGTGCACTGGGGTGGCACCAGGGACCACTTGCGAGCCGCTGGGACCCCATGCGTGGTTGCTTGGGCCCGTGAACGTGCTAGTGAGGTGCCAGGGACCATTTGGCGAGCCGCTGGGACCCCGCGCGAGATCGCTGGGCACTGTGCGCACGCTGGGGAGGAGCCAGGTACCATTTGGCGAGTCGCTGGGACCCTGCACGAAGTAGATGGGGCCCTTGCGCGCACTGGGGATGTGCCACGGACCATTTGGCGAGCCACTGGGCCCCGCGTGGGGTTGCTGGGCCCCGTGTGCGTGCTGGGGAGGTGCCAGGGACCATTTGGCAAGCCGCTGGTACCCTGCGCGAAGTCACTGCCCTGTGTGCGCGCTGGGGAGGTGCCAGGGACCCTTTGTGGAGCCGCTGGCACTCCACGCCTGGTTGCTGGGGTCCGTGTGCGAACTGGAGAGGTGAAAGGGACTATTCGGAGAGACGCTGGGACCTCGCAGGGGGTAGCTAGGCCCCGTGCGCACGCTTGGGAGGTACCAGGGACCATTTGGCCAGCTGCTGGGACCCCGCGCGGGGTTGCTGGGCCCGTCGGCGCTGGGGAAGTGCCAGGGACCATTTGCGAGCCGCTGAGACCCCGTGCGTGGTTGCTGGGGCCCGTGAACGTGCTGGTGAGGTGCCAGGGACCATTTGGCGAGCCGCTGGGACCCCGCGCGAAGTTGCTGTGGCCCATGCGCGCGGTGGGGTTGTGCCAGGGACCATTTGCGAGCCGCTGGGACCCTGTGAGTGGTTGCTGGGGCCGTGAACATGCTGGTGAGGTGCCAGGGACCATTTGGCGAGCCGCTGGGACCCCGCACGAAGTCGCTGGGGCACGTGTGCGCACTGGGAAGGGGCCAGGGACCATTTGCGAGCCGCTGGGACCCAGCGCGTGTTTACTGGGCCCTGGGCGCGCGCTGGGTAGGAGCGCGCACTGGGGTGGTGCCAGGGACCACTTGCGAGCCGCTGGGACCCCGTGCGTGGTTGCTGGGGCACGTGAACGTGCTAGTGAGGTGCCAGGAACCATTTCGCGAGCCGCTGGGACCTCGCGTGAGATCGCTGGGCCCTGTGCGCACGCGAGGGGGGGTAGCCAGGTACCATTTGGTGAGTCGCTGAGACCCTGCGCGAAGTCGATGGTGCCCTTGCGCGCGCTGGGGATGTGCCACGGACCATTTGGCGAGACTCTGGTACCCCGCGCGAGGTCGCTGGGGCCCTTGCGATCGCTGGGGAGGTGCCAGGGACCATTTAGCGAGCCACTGGGCCCCACGTGGGGTCGCTGGGCCCCGTGCGTGCGCTGGGGCGGTGCCAGGGACCATTTGGCAAGCCGCTGGGACCACACGTGCGGTCGCTGGGCCCAGTGCGTGCGCTGGGAGGTACCAGGGACCATGTAGCGAGCCGCTAGAACCCCGCACGTGGGCGCTGGGCCCCGTACACGGGCTCTGGATGTGCCAGGGACCATTTTTCGAACTTCTGGGACCCTGAGCGAAGTCGCTGGGCCCGGTGCGCACGCTGTGGAGGGGCAAGGGACCATTTGGCGAGCCGCTGGGACCACGCAAGGGGTCGCTGGGGACCGTGCGCGTGCTGGTGAGGTGCCAGGGACCATTTAACGAGCAGCTGGGACCCTGTGCGGGGTCGCTGGGGCCCGAGCGCGCACTGGGGAGGTGCCAGGGACCTTTGGGGAGCCGCTGGGACTCCACACCTGGTAGCTCGGGCCCATGCACACGCTCGGAAGGTGGCAGGTGTTATTTGGTGAGACTCTGTAACCCAGCTGGGTCGCTGAGACCTCTCGAAGGTGGCAGGTGTTATTTGGTGAGACTCTGTAACCCAGCGCGGGGTCGCTGAGACCTCTACGCGCGCTGGGAATGTGCCAGGTGACGTTTGGCGATCCGCTGGGGTCTGTACACGCGCTGGGAAGGTGGCGGATGTCGTTTGGTGAGCCTCTGGGACCCCGTGCAGTGTCGCTGGGGCCCGTGCGCGTGCTGGAAAGGTGCAAGGTGTCATTTGGCGATACGCTAGGACCCCGCGCAGGGTTGCTGGGGCCCGTGCGAACGCTGGGAAGGTGGCAGGTGTCGTTTGGCGAGCCTCTAGGACCCCGTGTGGTGTCGGTGGGCCCGTGCGCGCACTGGGAAGGTGCAAAGTGCCGTTTGTCGGTCCGCTGGGATACCGCGCGGGGTCGCTGGGGACCATGCGCGCGCTGGGAAGGTGTCAGGTGTCGTTTGTTGAGCTGCTGGGACCCGTGCGGGGTCGCTGGGGCCCGTGAGCGCACTGGGAAGTTGCGAGTATCGTTTGGCGATCCGTTGGGACCCCACGCGGTGTTGCTGGGGCCCGTGCACACGTTGGGAAGGTGCCACGTGTCGTTTGACGAGCCGCTGGGACCTTGCGCAAGGTCGCTGGGGCCCATGCACGCGCTAGGAAGGTGGCAGGTGTTATTTGGTGAGACTCTGTAACCCAGCGCGAGGTCGCTGAGACCTGTACGCGCGCTGCGAATGTGCCAGGTGACGTTTGGTGAGCTTCTGGGACCCCGCATGGGGTCGCTGGGGCCCGTTCACACGCTGGGAAAGTGGGAGGTGTCGTTTGGTGAGATGCTGGGACCCTGCGTGGGGTCGCTGAGGCCTGTGCGCGCGATGGGCAGGTGCCGGGTGACGTTTGGCGAGCCTCTGGGACCCCATGCGGGGGCGCTGGGGACCATGCGCGAGCTGGGAAGGTGCCAGGTGACATTTGGCGAGCCTCTGGGACCCCGCGCAGGGTCGCTGGGGCCTGTGCACCCGCTGGGATGGTGTCAGGTGTCGTTTGTCGAGCTGCTGGGACCCCGCGCGGGTTCGCTGGGGCCTGTGCGCACACTGGGAAGGTGCAAAGTGTCGTTTGGCGATCCGCTGGGGTCCGTACACGCGCTGGGAAGGTGGTGGATGTCGTTTGGTGAGCCTCTGGGACCCCGCGCGGTGTAGCTGGGGCCCGTGCGCGTGCTGGAAAGGTGCAAGGTGTCGTTTGGCGATCCGCTAGGACCCCGCGCAGGGTTGCTGGGGCCCGTGCGAACGCTGGGAAGGTGGCAGGTGTCGTTTGGCGAGCCTCTGGGACCCCTCGCGGGGTCTCTGAGACCTGTGCGCGCTGGGAAGGTGCCAGGTGACGTTTGGCGAGCCTCTAGGACCCCGTGCGGTGTCGGTGGGCCCGTGCGCGCTGGGAAGGTGCAAAGTGCTGTTTGTCGATCCGTTGGGACCCCGCGCGGGGTCACTGGGGACCATACGCGCGCTGGGAAGGTGCGAAGTGTCGTTTGGCGATCCGCTGGGACCCCGCGCTGGGTCGCTGTGGCCTGTGCGAGCGCTGGGATTGAATCAGGTGTCGTTTGTCGAGCTGCTGGGACCCGTGCGGGGTCGCTGGGGCCCGTGAGCACACTGGGAAGTTGCGAAGTGTCGTTTGGCGATCCGTTGGGACCCCACGCGGTGTTGCTGGGGCCCGTGCGCACGTTGGGAAGGTGCCACGTGTCGTTTGACGAGCCGCTCGGACTCTGCGCAGGGTCGCTGGGGCCCATGCACGCGCTCGGAAGGTGGCAGGTGTTGTTTGGTGAGACTCTGTAACCCAGCGCGAGGTCGCTGAGACCTGTACGCGCGCTGGGAATGTGCCAGGTGACGTTTGACGAGCTTCTGGGACCCCGCATGGGGTCGCTGGGGCCCGTTCTCACGCTGGGAAAGTGGCAGGTGTCGTTTGGTGAGATGCTGTGACCTTGCGTGGGGTCGCTGAGGCCTGTGCGCGTGCTGGGCAGGTGCCGGGTGACGTTTGGCGAGCCTCTGGGACCCCATGCGGGGGCGCTGGGGACCATGCGCAAGCTGGGAATGTGCCAGATGACGTTTGGCAAGCCGCTGGGACGCTGCGCGGTGTAGCTGAAAACTGTGCGCGCTGGGAAGGTGCCAGGTGTTGTTTGGTGATCTGCTGGGGCCTGTTCGGGCGCTGGGAAGGTGCCAGGTTTCATTTGGCGAGCCGCTGGGACCCCGCGCCGGGTCGCTGAGGCCTGTTTGCGCTCTGGGAAGGTGCCAGGTGAATTTTGGTGATCCTCTGGGATCCCGCGCGGGGTCGCTGGTGCCCGTGCGCACGCTGGGAATGTGTCAGGTGTCGTTTTGTGATCCGCTTGAACCCTGCGCGGGGTCGCTGAGGCCTGTTTGCGTGCTGGGAAGGTGCCAGATGACGTTTGGCAAGCCGCTGGGTTCCCGCGCCAGGTCACTGGGGCCCTTGTATGGTCTGGGAAGGTGGCAGGTGTCGTTCATCGAGCCAGCTGGAACCCTGCGTGAGGTCGCTGAGGTCTGTTCACGCGCTGGGAAGGTACCAGGTGACGTTTGGCAAGCCTCTGGGACACCGCCGGGTCGATGGGGCCTGTCAGCGCTGTGGGAAGATGTCAGGTGTCGTTTGGCGAGCCGGTGGGACACCGTGCAGGGTCGCTGAGGCCTGTTCGCGGGCTGGGAAGGTGCTATGTGATGTTTCGCGAGCCTCTGGGACCCGCGCAGGGTCGCTGGGGCCCGTGCGCGCGCTGGAAATGTGCAAGGTGTCGTTTGGCGATCCACTGGAACCATGCGGGGTCACTGTTGCCAGCGTGTGCGCTGGAAAGGTGGCAGGTGTAGTTTGGTGAGCCGCTGGGATCCCGCACCGGGCCACTGGGGCCCTGCGCACACTGGGAAGGTGGCAGGTGTCATTCAGCGAGCCAGCTGGAACCCCGCGCGGTGTCGCTGAGGTCTGTACGCGCGCTGGGAAGGTATCAGGTGTCGTTTGGCGATCCGCTGGGACCCTGCGCTGGGTCACTGAGGCCTGTTTGCATGCTGGGAAATTGCCAGGTGTCGTTTGGCGAGCCTCTGGGACCCCACACGGGGTCGCTAGGGCCCTTGCGCGCGCTGGGAAAGTGGCAGTTGTCATTTGGCGAGACACTGGGACCCGCGTGGGTCACTGGGGCCCGTGTCGCGCTGGGAAGGTGGCAGTTGTCATTTGGCGAGATGCTGGGACCCTGCGCGGGGTCGCTGAGGCCTGTTTGCGCGCTGGGAAGTTACCAGGTGACTTTTGGCGAGCCTCTGGGACCCCACGCGGGGTCGCTGGGGCCCTTGCGTACGCTGGGAAAGTGGCAGTTGTCATTTGGCGAGACACTGGGACCCCGCGTGGGGTCACTGGGGCCCGTGTGCGCGCTGGGAAGGTGGCAGTTGTCATTTGGCGAGATGCTGGGACCCTGCGCGGGGTCGCTGAGGCCTGTTTGCGCGCTGGGAAGTTACCAGGTGACTTTTGGCGAGCCTCTGGGACCCCACGCGGGGTCGCTGGGGCCTGTATGCACGCTGGGAAGGTGTCAGGTGTCGTTTGGCGAGCCTCTGGGACCCCGCGCGTGGTCGCTGGGGCCTGTGCGCGTGCTGGAAAGGTGTCAGGTGTCGTTTGGCGATCCGATGGGACACTGCGCTGGGTTGCTGAGGCATGTTCGCGTGCTGGGATGGTGCCAGATGACATTTGTCGCTGGTGCCCGTGCGTGCGCTGGGAAGGTGTCAGGTGGTGTTTGGCGAGCCGCTGGAACCCTGCTCTGGGTCGCTGAGGCCTCTTTACGCGCTGCGAAGTTACCAGGTTACTTTTGGCGAGCCTCTGGTCCCCCGCGCGGGGTCGCTGGGGTCTGTACGCGCGCTGGGAAGGTGTCTGGTGTCGTTTGCCGATCCGCTGGGACCCTGCGCGGGGTTGCTGAGGCCTGTTCACGCACTGGGAAGGTGCCTGGTGACTTTTGGCGATCCTCCTTGACCCCGCGCGGGGGTCGCTGGGACCCGTGCGTGCGCTGGGAAAGTGGCAGGTGTCGTTTGGCGAGCCGCTGGAACCCTGCTCTGGGTCGCTGAGGCCTGTTTGCGCACTGGGAAGTTACCAGGTGACTTTTGGCGAGCCTCTGGGACCCCACACGGGGTCGCTGGGGCCCTTGCGCGTGCTGGGAAAGTGGCAGTTTTCATTTGGCGAGGCGCTGGGACCCCGCGCGGGATCACTGGGGCCGTGTGCGTGTTGGGAAGGTGGCAGTTGTCATTTGGCGAGACGCTGGGACCCTGCGCGGGGTCGCTGAGGCCTGTTTTGCTCGCTGGGAAGTTACCAGGTGACGTTTGGCGAGCCTCTGGGACCCCGCGTGGTCACTGCAGCCAGTGCGCGTGCTGGGAAGATGACAGGTGTCGTTTGGCGAGCCGCTGGAACCCTGCACGGGTCGCTGATGCCTGTGCGTACAATGGGAAGGTGTCAGGTGTTATTTGGCAAGCCGCTGGGACACCGTGCGGGGTCGCTGAGGCCTGTTCACGCGCTTGGAAGGTGCCAGGTGACGTTTGGTGAGCCTCTGGGACCCCGCGTGGGGTCGCTGGAGCCCGTCGGCGTGCTGAGAAGGTGCCAGGTGACATTTGGCAATCTTCTGGGACCTTGTGCGGGTCGCTGGGGCCCGTGCTGTAGGGGAATAATTGCATAGAACCATTCCTGTACCTGTTTGTTGCCACTCTGTACTACAATTATTCACTGAGTTATATGCTTTAAAGCATTTTGAGTTTATGATCTATTAAGTTTATAGAAATAAAGTAAATGTATTAAACTGCAGGTACGTGTAGCTGAAAACCAAACTGTGGGTGGTGTGACAAAAGGAACATGACTCTAGCTTATCGGTTGATCAGGGCGAACCCACCTTTCCACCTAACCTTTATTGTACTACCTTGTAAATACCTGTCCCCTTTCTTAATTACACCAACTGAGCTGACTCCAGCTTATCGGTTGATCAGGGCGAACCCACCTTTCCACCTAACCTTTATTGTACTACCTTGTAAATACCTGTCCCCTTTCTTTGTTACACCAACTGAGTTGGCTCTAGCTTATTGGTTGAAAGGAAACCACCCTTTCTCTCTGTAAAGGTATAATAACTGTATGCTAACTCTGTATAGCAGAACACTGCTCGGGTTTCCTAACACTGATGTGTTGAGCTGTTCTCGTTTGTGCAAACTAATAAAGCTTTATATCTCTGAATACCTGGTGCAGTTGGCTCTTTTAGTTGCGGACCTAAAAAGTTCCACGACAGTGCGCGCTCTGGGAAGGTGGCAGGTGTCGTTCGGAGAGCTGCTGGAACCCTCTGCGGGGTCACTGAGGCCTGTTTGTGTGCTGGGAAGGTGCCAGATGACGTTTGGCGAGCCTCTGGGACCCCGCGTGGGGTCGCTGGGGCCCGTGTGCAGGCTGGGAAGGTGAGAAGTGTCGTTTGGCGATCCGCTGGGACCCCGCGCGTGGTTGCTGGGGCCGGTTTGCATGCTGGGAAGGTGGCAGGTGTCGTTTGGTGAGCCGCTGGGACGCTGCGCGGTGTAGTTAAGGCCTGTCCGCGCGCTGGGAAGTTGTCAGGTGACGTTTGGCGAACCTTTGGGACCCCGTGCGGGGACGTTGGGGTCCGTGCGTGCGCTGGGAAGGTGGCAGGTGTCGTTTGGTGAGCTGGTGGGACACCGTGCAGGGTCGCTGAGGCCTGTTCGCTGGCTGGGAAGGTGCTATGTGATGTTTGGCGAGCCTCTGGGATCCCGCGTGGGGTCGCTGCGGCCCGTCGTGCGCTGGGTAGGTGACAGGTGTCATTTGGCGAGACGCTGGGACCCCGCGGGGTCGCTGAGGCCTGTCCGCGCACTGGAAAGGTGCCAGGTGTCATTTGGCGAGCAGCTGGAACCCCGCGCGGGTCGCTGGTGCCCGTCGCCGCTGGGAAGGTGGCAGGTGTCGTTCGGCGAGCCGCTGGAACCATGCGCGGGGTCGCTGGGGCCCATGCGTGCGCTGGGAAGGTGGCAGGTGTCGTTTGGCGAGCCGCTGGGAGCACGTGCGGGGTCGCTGGGGCCCGTTCGCGCGCTGGGAAGGTGGCAGGTGTCGTTTGGCAAGCCGCTGGGAGCACGCGCATGGTCGCTGGGGCCCGTGCGCGCGCTGGGAAAGTGGCAGGTGTTGTTTGGCGAGCCTCTGGGACCGTGCTCGGTGCCGCTGGGGCCTGTGCGTCTGCTGGGAATGTGTCAGGTGTTGTTTGGCGATCCGCTGGGACCCTGCACGGGGTCGGTGAGGCCTGTTTGCATGCTGGGAATGTGTCAGGTGTCGTTTGGCGATCCGCTGGGACCCTGCGCTGGGTCGCTGAGGCCTGTTCGCGTGCTGGGATGGTGCCAGATGACATTTGGCGAGCCTGTGGATCCCCGCGCGTGGTCGCTGGGGCCCGTGCGTGCGCTGGGAAGGTGGCAGGTGGTGTTTGGCGAGCCGCTGGAACCCTGCTCTGGGTCGCTGAGGCCTCTTTACGTTCTGCGAAGTTACCAGGTTACTTTTGGCGAGCCTCTGGTCCCCCGCGCGGGGTCGCTGGGGCCTGTGAGCGCGCTGGGAAGGTGTCAGGTGTCGTTTGTTGATCCGCTGGGACCCTGTGCGGGGTCGCTGAGGCCTGTTCACGCGCTGGGAAGGTGCCAGGTGACGTTTGGCGAGCCTCTGGGACCCCACGCAGGGTCGCTGGGGCCTGTACGCGCGCTGGGAAGGTGTCAGGTGTCGTTTGGCGAGCCAGCTGGAACCCTGCGCGGGGTCGGTGAGGCCTGTTCGCGCATTGGGAAGGTGCCAGCTGACGTTTGTCAAGCCTCTGGTACCCCGCGCGGGGTCGCTGGGGACCGTGCGCGTGCTGGGAATGTGTCAGGTGTCGTTTGGCGATCCGCTGGGACCTTGCGCAGGGTCGCTGAGGCCTGTTCGCTTGCTGGGAAGATGCCAGATGACGTTTGGCGAGCCTCTGGGACCCCGCGCGTGGTCGCTGGGGCCCGTGCGTGCGCTGGGAAGGTGGCAGGTGTCGTTTGGCGAGCCTCTGGGACCCCGCGCAGGGTCGCTGGGGCCTGTGCGCGTGCTGGAAAGGTGTCAGGTGTCGTTTGGCGATCCGATCGGACACTGCGCGGGGTCGCTGAGGCATGTTCGCGTGCTGGGATGGTGCCAGATGACATTTGGTGAGCCTGTGGACCCCCGCGCGGGGTCGCTGGGGCCCGTGCGTGCGCTGGGAAGGTGGCAGGTGGTGTTTGGCGAGCCGCTGGAACCCTGCTCTGGGTCACTGAGGCCTCTTTGCGCGCTGCAAAGTTACCAGGTTACTTTGGCGAGCCTCTGGGCCCCCGCGGTGTAGCTGGGGTCTGTCGCGCGCTGGGAAGGTGTCAGGTGTCGTTTGGCGATCCGCTGGGACCCTGCGCTGGGTCGCTGAGGCCTGTTTGCATGCTGGGAAATTACCAGGTGTCGATTGGCGAGCCTCTGGGACCCCACACGGGTCGCTGGGGCCCTGCGCGCTGGGAAAGTGGCAGTTGTCATTTGGCGAGACACTGGGACCCCGCGTGGGGTCACTGGGGCCCGTGTGCGCTGGGAAGGTGGCAGTTGTCATTTGGCGAGATGCTGGGACCCTGCGCGGGGTCGCTGAGGCCTGTTTGCGCGCTGGGAAGTTACCAGGTGACTTTTGGCGAGCCTCTGGGACCCCACGCGGGGTCGCTGGGGCCTGTACGCGCGCTGGGAAGGTGTCAGGTGTCGTTTGGCGAGCCTCTGGGACCCCGCGCGTGGTCGCTGGGGCCTGTGCGCGTGCTGGAAAGGTGTCAGGTGTCGTTTGGCGATCCGATGGGACACTGCGCTGGGTCGCTGAGGCATGTTCGCGTGCTGGGATGGTGCCAGATGACATTTGGCGAGCCTGTGGACCCCCGCGCGGGGTCGCTGGGGCCCGTGCGTGCGCTGGGAAGGTGGCAGGTGGTGTTTGGCGAGCCGCTGGAACCCTGCTCTGGGTCGCTGAGGCCTCTTTACGTGCTGCGAAGTTACCAGGTTACTTTTGGCGAGCCTCTGGTCCCCGCGCGGGTCGCTGGGGCCTGTGGCCGCTGGGAAGGTGTCAGGTGTCGTTTGTTGATCCGCTGGGACCCTGTGCGGGTCGCTGAGGCCTGTCGCGCGCTGGGAAGGTGGCAGGTGGTGTTTGGCGAGCCAGCTGGAACCCTGCGCTGGGTCGCTGAGGCCTGTTCGCGCGCTGGGAAGGTGCCAGGTGACGTTTGGCGAGCCTCTGGGACCCCGCGGGGTCGCTGGGGACCTGTGCGCTGCTGGGAATGTGTCAGGTGTCGTTTGGCGATCCGCTGGGACCTTGCGCGGGTCGCTGAGGCCTGTTCGCTTGCTGGGAAGATGCCAGATGACGTTTGGCGAGCCTCTGGGACCCCGCGCAGGGTCGCTGGGGCCCGTCGCGCGCTGGGAAGGTGGCAGGTGGTGTTTGGCGAGCCGCTGGAACCCTGCTCTGGGTCGCTGAGGCCTCTTTGCGCACTGCAAAGTTACCAGGTTACTTTTGGCGAGCCTCTGGGCCCCAGCGGTGTCGCTGGGGTCTGTGCGCGCTGGGAAGGTGTCAGGTGTCGTTTGGCGATCCGCTGGGACCCTGCGCGGGTCGCTGAGGCCTGTTTGCATGCTGGGAAATTACCAGGTGTCGATTGGCGAGCCTCTGGGACCCCACGCGGGTAGCTGGGGCCCTTGCGCGCTGGGAAAGTGGCAGTTGTCATTTGGCGAGACACTGGGACCCCGCGTGGGGTCAGCTGGGGCCCGTGCGCGCTGGGAAGGTGGCAGTTGTCATTTGGCGAGATGCTGGGACCCTGCGCGGGTCGCTGAGGCCTGTTTGCGCGCTGGGAAGTTACCAGGTGACTTTTGGCGAGCCTCTGGGACCCCAGCGGGTCGCTGGGGCCTGTCGCGCTGGGAAGGTGTCAGGTGTCGTTTGGCGAGCCTCTGGGACCCCGCGCGTGGTCGCTGGGGCCTGTGCGCGTGCTGGAAAGGTGTCAGGTGTCATTTGGCGATCCGATGGGACACTGCGCTGGGTCGCTGAGGCATGTTCGCGTGCTGGGATGTTGCCAGATGACATTTGGCGAGCCTGTGGACCCCCGCGCGGGGTCGCTGGGGCCCGTGCGTGCGCTGGGAAGGTGGCAGGTGGTGTTTGGCGAGCCGCTGGAACCCTGCTCTGGGTCGCTGAGGCCTCTTTACGCGCTGGGAAGTTACCAGGTGACTTTTGGCGAGCCTCTGGGACCCGCGGGGTCGCTGGGGCCTGTGCGCTGGGAAGGTGTCAGGTGTCGTTTGGCGATCCGCTGGACCCTGCCGGGTCGCTGAGGCCTGTTCGCGCTGGGAAGGTGCCAGGTGTCATTTGGCGAGCCGCTGTGACCCTGCGGGGTCGCTGGGGCCCGTGCTGCGCTGGGAAGGTGGCAGGTGTCATTTGGCGAGCCGCTGGGACCCTGCGCTGGGTCGCTGAGGCCTGTTTGCGCGCTGGGAAGTTACCAGGTGACGTTTGGCGAGCCTCTGGGACCCCGCGCGGGTCGCTGGAGGCCTGTGCGCGTGCTGGGAAGGTGCCAGATGTCGTTTGGCGAGCCGCTGGGACCCCGCGGGGTCGCTGGGGCCCGTGCGCGCTGGGAAGGTGCCAGGTGTCGTTTGGCGATCCGCTGGGACCCTGCGCGGGTCGCTGAGGCCTGTTTGTTGCGCTGGGAAGTGTGCCAGGTGTCGTTTGGCGAGCCTCTGGGACCCTGCGGGGTCGCTGAAGCCTGTTTGCGTGCTGGGAAGGTGCCAGATGACGTTTGGCGAGCCTCTGGGACCCCGCGGGGTCGCTGGAGCCTGCGCGCTGGGAAGGTGCCAGGTGTCGTTTGGCGATCTGCTGGGACCCGCGGGTCGCTGGGGTTTGTTCGCGCTGGGAATGTGTCAGGTGTCATTGGCTATCCGCTGGGACTCTGCGCGGCGTCGCTGAAGCCTGTTTGTGTGCTGGGAATGTGCCAGATGACGTTTGGCGAGCCTCTGGGACCCCACGCGGGGTCGCTGGGGCCCATGCGTGCTCCTGGAATGTGTCAGGTGTCGTTTGGCGAGCCGCTGCGACCTCGCCCGGGGTCACTGGGGCCCGTGCGCGCTCTGGGAAGGTGTCAGGTGTCGTTTGGCGATCCGTTGGGACCCCGCGGGGGGTCGCTGGGGCCTGTGCGTGCGATGGGAAGGTGGCAGGTGTCATTCGGCGAACCGCTGAACCCTGCGCGGGGTCGGTGAGGCTTGTTCGCGTGCTGAGAAGGTGCCAGGTGACATTTGGCGATCTTCTGGGACCTTGTGCGGGGTCGCTGGGGCCCGTGCTGTAGGGGAATAATTGCATAGAACCATTCCTGTACCTGTTTGTTGCCACTCTGTACTACAATTATTCACTGAGTTATATGCTTTAAAGCATTTTGAGTTTATGATCTATTAAGTTTATAGAAATAAAGTAAATGTATTAAACTGCAGGTACGTGTAGCTGAAAACCAAACTGTGGGTGGTGTGACAAAAGGAACATGACTCTAGCTTATCGGTTGATCAGGGCGAACCCACCTTTCCACCTAACCTTTATTGTACTACCTTGTAAATACCTGTCCCCTTTCTTAATTACACCAACTGAGCTGACTCCAGCTTATCGGTTGATCAGGGCGAACCCACCTTTCCACCTAACCTTTATTGTACTACCTTGTAAATACCTGTCCCCTTTCTTTGTTACACCAACTGAGTTGGCTCTAGCTTATTGGTTGAAAGGAAACCACCCTTTCTCTCTGTAAAGGTATAATAACTGTATGCTAACTCTGTATAGCAGAACACTGCTCGGGTTTCCTAACACTGATGTGTTGAGCTGTTCTCGTTTGTGCAAACTAATAAAGCTTTATATCTCTGAATACCTGGTGCAGTTGGCTCTTTTAGTTGCGGACCTGAAAAGTTCCACGACAGTCAGCAAAGGGGGATGCTTGACTCTATTAGAAAAGATTGGTATGCTCCAAATTTCCCCACAGTGGCTCAACAGTATTGTCATGCTTGTCCTAACTGCCAAGCATACAATGTGGGAAAATCTGTGAAAACAAAGCGGCGCATCCCCTCCCTGGGGCCCTTTGTAAATATCCAAATAGATTTTATACAAATGTAGAAATGTTGCTCTTATGAATATATGTTAGTAGTTCTATGCATGTTTTCTGGATGGGTAGAAGCTTACCCATGTGCCAAAGCAGTTCCTCTATTGCTATTAATAGCGATAGAGGAACTCACTTTACAGGACAAATAGTAAAAGAGATATGCAGAGCCCTACAAATTCAGCAGAACTTCCATACACCGCACCACCCACAGTCTGCAGGAGCAGTGGAGAAACAAAATGGAATACTGAAAAACAAAATTGCAAAAATCTGTGCTGAAACTGGTCTCAAATGGCCTGATGCTCTGCCCCTTGCTCTTATGAGCATGCGATCCAGTACCAACAGGAGGGTCGGACTGAGTCCACATGAAATACTAATGAGAAGGCCCATGAGACTTCCAGCCACCCCTCCCATTAACCCTCTTTTGATGGACATTACTTTAACTGATGAAACTGTTTTGCAATACTGCCAGACTTTAATGAGATGTGTGAAAGCTTTCCATTCACAGGTTCAAGAGGCGTTGCCTAGAGACTCTGGAGAACAGTGCCACGACCTTAGGCCAGGAGATTGGGTCTACGTCAAGGTACATCACCGGAAAACTGCACTTGCTCCTAGGTGGAAAGGCCCTTATCAGGTTCTACTCACAACTCATACTGCAGTAAAGTGCCAGGGCCTCCAGACTTGGATCCACGCCTCCCACTGCAAGAAGACCACTGCCCCACCAGACGAAGAGAAATAAGGAAGAAGATTTGCCACAACTTGCGAAGAGGATTTGCCACTCCATTGCCACTATGAAAAGCTGTTTAGGTGGTGTGTGTGCAATTATTGGCACCGAATGTTGCACATATATCCCCGATAATGCGGAACAAATACATGACCTTACTGAACATATCAGGAAGGAAGTTACTAAATTGCACCAAACTCCTAGCTCCTGGGGAGCTTGGTTAAGTGGATTATTGGGTGACCTTGGGACCACCGTGGTGAAAGGTCTATTATTTGTCTTTGGTATTGTGATTTGTGCGTATTTTTGTTTCCTTCTTATTACGTGCTGTTGTACCTGTAAGGCTGGGAAAATGCAAACTGAGTTAGAATCCATAGGACAGAAGGAGAGTGCCAGACTTATGTATGAGGATGATCAGGACAAAAAAATGAAATAAGAGGTTTAATGAATATTGAAGTCTAAGTCAAGGTGAAGCTAGAAGCTCCAAAGGGCGGAATGTAGAAGTGAACAATGTTAGAAATAGACTTGTGTCTGGAACAATTGTATACATGATAGAAAGAATGAGTACAAAAGGTCTCTTATTTCTTCAGAATGTTCTAGCTGTCACTATCTGTAACTGAAAGTTGTTAAGAAACTAGATAAACATTTTGCTTGCTTCTTCACTTTTCTTACACAACGCAAAATACTAGCCACTATTGATAAAAATACAAGGTTACTATAAAAGCTTATTAACATGTGATTGGTACAAGTAGAATACTTGTAAAGACTTGATTGGTTACTGCCTTATGTAGAATCATGCCCGTTTAGCTATATAAACTCTTTGTTTCTGTCTGCGAGCACCGAACTCATGGGTTACTAGAAGAACTTATATTCGTTTGCCTTCTGATTGTCTCTCCTGCAATTGCTGGAATGTTAATAAAATGCATTGAAGAACTTTGGATCTAAATTTAGACTGAAGTGTTTATTCTTCCACACTGGGGTCCGTGCACGTACTGGGAAGGTGCAAAGTGTCATTTGGTGATCCGCTGGGACACCAAAGGCTCATGGGTCGGTGGGGGCCGCGCACACTGGGAAGGTGCGAAGGTGCGAAGGCCAACAAGATGCTCGGATATATTGTGAGAAGTGTTGAATTTAAATCAAGGGAAGTAATGTTAAAACTTTACAATGCATTAGTAAGACCTCACCTAGAATATTGGACCCCGCGCGGGGTCCCAGCGGATCACCAAACGACACCTGCCACCTTCCCAGCGCGCATGGACCCCAACGACCCCGACGCATTTGGTGATCCGCTGGGACACCAGAGGCTCGTGGGTCGGTGGGGCCGCGACACTGGGAAGGTGCGAAGGTGCGAAGGCCAACAAGATGCTCGGATATATTGTGAGAAGTGTTGAATTTAAATCAAGGGAAGTAATGTTAAAACTTTACAATGCATTAGTAAGACCTCACCTAGAATATTGGACCCCGCGCGGGGTCCCAGCGGATCACCAAACGACACCTGCCACCTTCCCAGCGCACGACGGACCCCAACGACCCCGCACGGGTCCCAAAGGTTCGCCAAACGTCACCTGACAACTTCCCAGCGCGCGGACAGGCCTTAACTACACCGCGCAGCGTCCCAGCGGCTCACCAAACGACACCTGCCACCTTCCCAGCATGCAAACCGGCCCCAGCGACCACGCGCGGGGTCCCAGCGGATCGCCAAACGACACTTCTCACCTTCCCAGCCTGCGCACGGGCCCCAGCGACCCCACACGGGGTCCCAGAGGCTCGCCAAACGTCATCTGGCACCTTCCCAGCACACAAACAGGCCTCAGTGACCCCGCAGAGGGTTCCAGCAGCTCTCCGAAAGACACCTGCCACCTTCCCAGAGTGCGCACTGTCGTGGAACTTTTCAGGTCCGCAACTAAAAGAGCCAACTGCACCAGGTATTCAGAGATATAAAGCTTTATTAGTTTGCACAAACGAGAACAGCTCAACACATCAGTGTTAGGAAACCCGAGCAGTGTTCTGCTATACAGAGTTAGCATACAGTTATTATACCTTTACAGAGAGAAAGGGTGGTTTCCCTTTCAACCAATAAGCTAGAGCCAACTCAGTTGGTGTAACAAAGAAAGGGGACAGGTATTTACAAGGTAGTACAATAAAGGTTAGGTGGAAAGGTGGGTTCGCCCTGATCAACCGATAAGCTGGAGTCAGCTCAGTTGGTGTAATTAAGAAAGGGGGACAGGTATTTACAAGGTAGTACAATAAAGGTTAGGTGGAAAGGTGGGTTCGCCCTGATCAACCGATAAGCTAGAGTCATGTTCCTTTTGTCACACCACCCACAGTTTGGTTTTCAGCTACACGTACCTGCAGTTTAATACATTTACTTTATTTCTATAAACTTAATAGATCATAAACTCAAAATGCTTTAAAGCATATAACTCAGTGAATAATTGTAGTACAGAGTGGCAACAAACAGGTACAGGAATGGTTCTATGCAATTATTCCCCTACAGCACGGGCCCCAGCGACCCGCACAAGGTCCCAGAAGATCGCCAAATGTCACCTGGCACCTTCTCAGCACGCGAACAAGCCTCACCGACCCAGCGCAGGGTTCCTTTCAACCAATAAGCTAGAGCCAACTCAGTTGGTGTAACAAAGAAAGGGGACAGGTATTTACAAGGTAGTACAATAAAGGTTAGGTGGAAAGGTGGGTTCGCCCTGATCAACCGATAAGCTAGAGTCATGTTCCTTTTGTCACACCACCCACAGTTTGGTTTTCAGCTACACGTACCTGCAGTTTAATACATTTACTTTATTTCTATAAACTTAATAGATCATAAACTCAAAATGCTTTAAAGCATATAACTCAGTGAATAATTGTAGTACAGAGTGGCAACAAACAGGTACAGGAATGGTTCTATTCAATTATTCCCCTACAATACATTAACATTAATGTTTGTGTCGTAATAAATACAGCTTCTGCTGTTATTTAAAGTTATTTTCTTTAACGGAATTTATCATTTTGTAAGCAAATTACATGCGTACATGTTTTTCAGTGTATATTTCCGTAAAATTAATAGTACATATTTTTATATAAAGTATTTTGCAGTAATATTGAAAGGGTTTTCATTCAATTAAAAAAACTGAAATGTATGTAAAAATTAAGGTTAATTCCACCTAAAAACACGGCATTTTTTTACAGTGTACCTAATGTTCCTTACAGCAAGATGTGGAAGGGTGCGGGTATTCACTGACACGGGAGACAGAAATGGTATTTGAAAACACCACACAGGTGCTTGGTTTTATTTTTACTCTGGTGGGTGCACTGACTTCTTTTAGCCCGTAGAGGGCGCTTGTGGTCCGTGGTCTGGCTACCAGCTATGGTATCCAGAGCCAACGGGAATACCACGGCAGGGTACTCAGGTACAGTCCGGCACTCGCAGGTGCTCACAAATTATAAAGAACGAAGAAGGCAAAAAGAAACAGGGAAAATAAAACACAGTAAGGAAAAACTACAAAATAAATGTGCTGCACTTGCAGCGTGGATCTCCCCAGTCGTCGCTACCCGTACGACCGGGACTCCGTCCTACACTCTGCTGTCTCCAACTCACTGCACAACAATACTGGGGCTGCCCAACAATTCCCCACTTTTCCCTCTATTTCTTTAAAATTATTTTCTTGGAGTTTCCTTTTCGGACGGCTGTTATCCTCCCGTCCTTGGTAGTCAAACTCAGACCGCTTTGCTCGCTGGTCCAGTCTAAAGGGGCAGATCTGAGGAAACAACAGAGCATTACTTTATAGGCTAACAATCCCATTAAAGCCCGCCTCCCAGCCACTCAGAGAGGGGAAAGCACACACACACTCTTCCCCACCTCTCCGTGTCACCACCATGACTGGCAGGCAGACCCCACGGGACTGCCGCCCCCTTCCTGCAGCATCGTGCATGCGTCAGACGGCCAGTCCAGGTCTCTCCCTGTTACACAAGACTTCAGAAACAACAAGCACATATGTTTCGCCGAAGAGTTCCGGACAGAAGTTTTGGTTTAATTTTAATAAAATAATAGTTTACAAGTTACCCATGTAATTACAATGTAGACATATGCGTTGGTTTAAAAAATATAATACAAAAAAGCTGTGTCTTCCCAAAGAATGTTTTTAAACTAGGTGAGAGATAGGTGGTGAATTAAAGCTGATCACTACGGATCGAAGGAACTTCTTATTTTAAAGTTGTGAGTGATAGTCCATAATACAGACAAGCATCATAAACAACATACCTTATTCCAAGTATTTAAATGTATTATACAGTGTCAGGATCTCCTTGAATTATTAGGGACACACGTTTTTGTCTCCTCCTTAAGTCAAATGTCTACCCAAAGTCTGTTTTTTTTGCTATGAATTGTTGTCCTAAGGTAGGTTACAGATATATATTGGGGTTCAACGAGCGCCTCATTACAGAATGCTCAGTTTAGTTTGCTTTGTGCAGGGTTCATACACTTTTTAACATCAAAATTCCATACTTTTTCCAGACTTCCATTTGTTTTTCCCAGACTTGTGTTTCAGTTAGTTTCTACTAGTTTTTCGATAATTATCCACATAGGCGGGCAGACGCAGAGCATTATATCTTTTTGATCCAGAGCAGAAGTTGCTCCTGGTTTTCTAAAAGTATTTGTCAGAATCTGGAGGTGCATATCTAGCAAGAGACAATGCAGGTATGCAAAAGAGAAGTAAGATACAATCTATGTCCAATATTTGAGAACTACGTTGCATTATTTACAAAAAGAATATTAAAGTTGTATACTTGTGCCAAAATAGGATAGTATAATGGTACCAATAGTATACTAAAACCAGGCAATTTTGGCACAAGTATACTTGCAGTATATTACTTTTTGTAAGGGATGATATTGGATTCTGATCCAGACTTCTTTATCCCCTCTGTTAAATATTGAACACTATGGGAGGTGAAAAATAACAAAAATGAAATAAATGTGCAAGTGTTGTATATTAAACATATAAGTCAAATACTAAATACAGTTCACTCTCACTATAACAACCCTGTTTGGGTCCAAAGCCTTTTTTCACTATAGTAAAAGGACAACCCAAAACGAACAAGCTGCTGGAGTAAGTTAAGGAAGTCACCTTGGATAAAGGCATTAGCTAAATTATTAATAGTACTGTTTTATTCTCTTTTTTTATTACAGTATGTGTCACTACCTTGCACATGCTGCTGAGAGGAGCTCAGTGGAGGCGCACCTGACTGCGATGGCAGGAGGTGCCAGCCCAACTTCAGAGGCCGCTAGAATGGCCACAGCCACCACCACCAATGCCGGAGTGTCTGGAACCGTTGCCACTGGAGGAGCTGGAACTGCCATTGCCGGAGTGGCCGCCATCTTCGCCTGCTGTTCCCGAGGGTCCGCCTACTGTTCCCAAGGGGACAACATGTCCACCTGCTGTTCCCGAGGGTCCGCCGTCTCAACCTGCTGTTCCCGAGGGTCCGCCGTCTCCACCTGTTGTTCCTGAGGGTCCGCCATCTCTGCCTGCTGTTCCAGAGGGTCCGCCTGCTGTTCCTGAGGGTCTGCCGTCTCCGCCTGCTATTCGTGAGGGGTCGCCATTCCCGCCTCCACCACCAGAGGAAGATGGGCCGTTGTTCCCGCCTCCGCCACTAGAGGGAGACGGGCAGCTGTTCTTGACTCCACCACGAGAGGTGCCACCAGCGCTGCTCCTGCTGGAGGTTCCAGGTTCCCTGCCAGCGGTCGCGTACTTTGAAGGTCCGGGGCCCCGCCATTGAAGAAAGCTTGGGGATCCAACATCAACCCCGCCCACCACCACCTGCTGAAATAGCCCACCCGAGGGACATAAGGGGACTCTTGGGGAGGGCTTGGGTTCAAGGGGCGGCCTGCGACTTTGTGCGTGGGGGAGGTGTGTGGCAGAGCAGGGCTCTGCCCTTGTAAATATTGGCAGGGATGGGGTTAAATTCTCCTCCCTGTCCAGGTTTATTACGTCAGGTGGGAGCAATCAATTAATCAATTAGCACCCAGCCACCTGACATGAAAGGAGGCCTCAGCGCCTCAGTAGAGAGGTAGCTGAGGAAGCAAGGGTGTTTTTCTTTTTGTGCTGGTTTTTGTTCATTTTTCGCAATCCAGTGAAGGCAACGCTCAGCCTGGAAGCCTTATTTTTTGTAAGTTTCACTTTGTGTTTATTGTCTGTGTTTTAGAAACCTTTTGTTTGGCCCTTGTGCCTGTTTATTTTGTGTTTTTTATTTAATAAAAGTATTTTGGTTTGAACTGCAGTCTGTCTCTGGGCCTCATCCCTTGTGCCATCCTGTCACACCGCCAAATTCAGATGCCAAACAAAATAATCTGTTATACAATGACATTGGAAATGCGTGTAGAAAAGGAGAAGCCATACTAATGGGGGATTTCAACTTCCCCCATATAAAATGGGAAAACCCGGTGGGGAGCACGACGGACAAAATTGAAATGGTGGAAATGACAAATGACTGCTTCCTAATGCAATTTGTCAAGGCACCGACTAGAGGGGACGCATGCCTTGATTTAGTCTTTTCAAATAACAAAGACAGAATAACTAAAACAGAGGTCAGAGAGCCACTGGCAAACTCAGACCACAACATGTTCTCATTCAAAGTGATTTTTAAAACCCCAAAAGTAATGACTAAAGCTAAGGTTTACAATTTTAGAAAAGCAAACTATGAAGGTATGAAACAGAGACTAACAGAAGTAGATTGGAGTAAAAGAGAAAACATCCACATAAAAGGGGTGGCTGTTTTTCAAAAATTTAGTACTAGAGGCCAAAACAATTACATCCCAAAAGTAGACAAATCTAAATCCAAAACAAAATGGACAAAATGGTTTAATAGATCACTTAAAAACTGCAAACTGCAAACACAAGTCAGAAAGGAAGTTAGAAAGGCCAAGAGAGAGATAGAAATCAATATTGCTAAGGGGCTAAAACCAATTCCAAAATTCCTGTTCCTATCCAATTTTAAATAACTTTAGCATAACAGAGGCAGAAGTGTTAAGGGACTTAAAATAAACAAATCCCCTGGTCCGGATGAGATCCTCCCAATAGTACTCAAAGAAATGAAAGAAGTTATTTACAAACCACTAACCAAGATCATGCAACAGTCTCTTGACACAGGGTTGTACCGACAGACTGGAAAATAGCAAACGTAATACCGATCCACAAAAGGGAGACAAAACCGAACCAGGTAACTACAGACCAATAAGCCTGACTTCTATTATATGTAAACTTATGGAAACTATAATAAGATCCAAAATGGAAAATTACCTATATGATAACAATATCCTGGGAGACAGTCAGCATGGTCTTAGGAAAGGGAGATCATGTCTAACTAACCTCCTTGATTTTTTGAGGATGCAACATCGACAATGGATAATTGCAAAGCATACGACATGGTTTATTTAGATTTCCAGAAAGCTTGTGACAAAGTCCCGCATAAAAGATTAATTCTCAAACTGAACGCAGTAGGGATTCAAGGAAATGCATACACATGGATTAGGGAGTGGTTAACATGTAGAAAACAGAAAGTACTGATTAGAGGAGTGTGACAAAGACGGCTGAGCGGTGACGTCACGGCAGAAGCAGGAACACAGAACAGACAGAGACTTGGGGTTTTGGTGAAGCTGAGCGCGTGATCGCGCTCAGCATTTAATAAACAAAATAATAGAACACAAAAAACAGGACACGGCACTTGCGCCAAAATAAATAGACGAACAAAAACGGACTATCAATTAAACAAACGGTGGACGGACAGACACACAAACACGGTGAGTAAATAAATAAACAAGTATCGTGCTGGTCCTACACTTCTCTCTCTCCCGTTCTCCACTCAACGAACACACCACCCCGAGTGAGTGAAAACATGCAGCTTTTATGCAGTTGTACCGAGACTCGATTGCTAGTCAATCATTCAATTGGAATCTCGGTACAACTGCACGTGAATTAATTAAAGTGCAATTCCCCGTGCTCCCATATTATTACTTTAACCAGCACGTGAAGTGATTTGTGCCCTCCTCGTGCGAAATACAAATCTACATTTTTAAATCATCGTGAAACACAGACCCGTTTATATCCCGTGTACCGATGACTATACACCAACATTTACACACAACACGTAACATATAATACACAGGGGCACTTTGCCACAAGGAGAAACCTCAAAATGGAGCGAGGTAACCAGTGGTGTACCACAGGGAACAGTATTAGGTCCTCTGCTACTCCTAATATACATTAATGATTTAGATTCTGGTATAGTAAGCAAACTTGTTAAATTTGCAGACAACACAAAAATAGGAGAAGTGGCAAACACTGTTGCAGCAGCAAAGGTCATTCAAAATGATCTAGACAGCATTCAGAACTGGGCAGACACATGGCAAATGAAATTTAATAGAGAAAGGTGTAAAGTATTGCATGCAGGCAATAAATATGTGCATTATAAATATCATATGGGAGATACTGAAATTGAAGAAGCGAACTATGAAAAAGACCTAGGAGTTTATGTTGACTCAGAAATGTCTTCATCTAGACAATGTGGGGAAGCTATAAAAAGGCAAACAAGATGCTCGGATATATTGTGAAAAGTGTTGAATTTAAATCAAGGGAAGTAATGTTAAAACTTTACAATGCATTAGTAAGACCTCACTTAGAATATTGTGTTCAGTTCTGGTCACCTCCTTACAAAAAGGATATTGCTGCTCTAGAAAGAGTGCAAAGAAGAACAACCAGAATTATCCCGGGCTTAAAAGGCATGTCGTATGCAGACAAGCTAAAAGAATTTAATCTATTCAGTCTTGAACAAAGAAGACTACGCGGCGATCTGATTCAAATATTCAAAATCCTAAAAGGTATAGACAATGTCAACCCAGGGGACTTCTTTGACCTGAAAAAAGAAACAAGGACCAGGGTCACAAATGAAGATTAGATAAAGGGGCATTCAGAACAGAAAATAGGAGGCACTTTTTTACACAGAGAAATGTGAGGGCCTGGAACCAACTCCCCAGTAATGTTGTTGAAGCTGACACCCTGGGATCCTTCAAGAAGCTGCTTGATGAGATTCTGGGATCAATAAGCTACTAACAACCAAACGAGCAAGATGGGCTGAATGGCCTCCTCTCTTTTGTAAACTTTCTTATACGCACACTTAGCCTCAGCCATGTGTAAAAGGGCTTTATTTCCTCAACCACAGCAGCTACAGCACTCAAACCTCCTTTAATTTAAAGGAAGCCAAATGTGAATTGTTTCACAGTCTCTCTTTTACCTGTGAAGCCCAAGAATAATTTGTGAAATACAATAACATATTGAAGACCAGCTGTGAATTGTTTCACAGCTTCCGTTTTACATGTGAATCCTAATAATTTGTGAAAAACAGTAACTGTGACAGGATGACAGAGGTTGAGACTCAGAGACAGTGTGAAAAGTTCAAAATAAAGCTTTTAATTCACAAAAATACAAAATAAACCGGCACGAGGGCCAAACAAAAAGGTTTCAAACAGAAATAAGACAATTAAACTTACACAAAATACAGCGTCCAGGCTGGGCGTTACCTTCACTGGATTCAAAAACATGAACAAAAGAACAGAACACGCAGATCACCACTCTTGCTTCCTCAGCTACTCTCCTTCTTCTGGAACTCTCTTCTTCTGTTCTTATGAATGAAACCTAAGGAACAACTGTCTGAAACAACAACAACAACATCATCATCATCATCATCATCATCATCATCATCATCATCATCATCAAAGTAATAAAAATAAGAGAATCATTTTCGCCTAGCTCTGGGCAGCCACGTGTCATACATTGTCAAGTGTGGGGAATTAGCTCAAATGGTAGAGCGCTCGCTTTGCATGCGAGAAGTAGCGGGATCGATACCGCATTCTCCAATGGATGCTTTTTCTTTACTAAATGGTTGGAAAATGTTCAATCTGATCTTATTTGAGAACAATAATTTCATTCCAACAGCTGTAAAATAGTGTATTAAAAACAAACAAACACAGATGCTGCCCCTCTGAGAATCAAACTCAGGACTTTCAGATTATGAGACTGACGCGCTACCTATTGTGCTAAGGAGGCAGAGACACTTTGTGGTCGCCATTTATCAACCCTGTCCTTCAAATTTCCAAAGCCGAGGGAAAACACGCACGCAACAAAAGTCGCGAGCCAGGCAGGAGTCGAACCTACAATCTTCTGATGTGTAATCAGACTATCCATTGTGCCACTGACCCCTGTGTTCTGGAAACACTGTTAACGCGCACTCAGCAACAGGAACAACAGTTGTAGTGGTGGCAGCTATTGACTGCTGCAGTCAGCTGAGCTTGCCAGCCTTTTGCTGAATTGTGTATTGTCCTCAAAGAGCCACCCTCCCATCCTTCCTTCGATAGCTCAGCTGGTAGAGCGGAGGACTGTAGTGAAACACATTGGCATCCTTAGGTCGCTGGTTCAATTCCGGCTCGAAGGACAATACATTTTTTTCCCACCTGATCTTACTGGTAATGAGGACAAAAGAAGGAATGAAACCTAAGGAACAACTGTCTGAAACAACAACAACAACAACAACATCATCATCATCATCATCATCATCATCATCATCATCATCAAAGTAATAAAAATAAGAGAATCATTTTCGCCTAGCTCTGGGCAGCCACGTGTCATACATTGTCAAGTGTGGGGAATTAGCTCAAATGGTAGGCGCTCGCTTTGCATGCAGAAGTAGCGGGATCGATACCCGCATTCTCCAATGGATGCTCTTTCTTTACTAAATGGTTGGAAAATGTTCAATCTGATCTTATTTGAGAACAATAATTTCATTCCAACAGCTGTAAAATAGTGTATTAAAAACAAACAAACACAGATGCTGCCCCTCTGAGAATCAAACTCAGGACTTTCAGATTATGAGACTGACGCACTACCTACTGTGCTAAGGAGGCAGAGACACCTTGTGGTCGCCATTTATCAACCCTGTCCTTCAAATTTCCAAAGCCGATGGAAAACACGCACGCAACAGAAGTCGCGAGCCAGGCAGGAGTCGAACCTACAATCTTCTGATGTGTAATCAGACTATCCATTGTGCCACTGACCCCTGTGTTCTGGAAACACTGTTAACGCGCACACAGCAACAGGAACAACAGTTGTAGTGGTAGCAGCTATTGACTGCTGCACAGCTGAGCTTGCCAGCCTTTTGCTGAATTGTGTATTGTCCTCAAAGAGCCACCCTCCCATCCTTCCTTCGATAGCTCAGCTGGTAGAGCGGAGGACTGTAGTGAAACACATTGGCATCCTTAGGTCGCTGGTTCAATTCCGGCTCGAAGGACAATACATTTTTTTTTCCCACCTGATCTTACTGGTAATGAGGACAAAAAGAAGGAATGAAACCTAAGGAACAACTGTCTGAAACAACAACAACAACAACAACAACAACAACAACAACAACATCATCATCATCATCATCATCATCATCATCAAAGTAATAGAAATAAGAGAATCATTTTCGCCTAGCTCTGGGCAGCCACATGTCATACATTGTCAAGTGTGGGGAATTAGCTCAAATGGTAGAGCGCTCGCTTCGCATGCGAGAAGTAGCGGGATCGATACCCGCATTCTCCAATGGATGCTTTTTCTTTACTAAATGGTTGGAAAATGTTCAATCTGATCTTATTTGAGAACAATAATTTCATTCCAACAGCTGTAAAATAGTGTATTAAAAAACAAACAAACACAGATGCTGCCCCTCTGAGAATCAAACTCAGGACTTTCAGATTATGAGACTGACGCACTACCTACTGTGCTAAGGAGGCAGAGACACCTTGTGGTCGCCATTTATCAACCCTGTCCTTCAAATTTCCAAAGCCGATGGAAAACACGCACGCAACAGAAGTCGCGAGCCAGGCAGGAGTCGAACCTACAATCTTCTGATGTGTAATCAGACTATCCATTGTGCCACTGACCCCTGTGTTCTGGAAACACTGTTAACGCGCACACAGCAACAGGAACAACAGTTGTAGTGGTAGCAGCTATTGACTGCTGCACAGCTGAGCTTGCCAGCCTTTTGCTGAATTGTGTATTGTCCTCAAAGAGCCACCCTCCCATCCTTCCTTCGATAGCTCAGCTGGTAGAGCGGAGGACTGTAGTGAAACACATTGGCATCCTTAGGTCGCTGGTTCAATTCCGGCTCGAAGGACAATACATTTTTTTCCCACCTGATCTTACTGGTAATGAGGACAAAAGAAGGAATGAAACCTAAGGAACAACTGTCTGAAACAACAACAACAACAACAACAACAACATCATCATCATCATCATCATCATCATCATCATCATCAAAGTAATAAAAATAAGAGAATCATTTTCGCCTAGCTCTGGGCAGCCACGTGTCATACATTGTCAAGTGTGGGGAATTAGCTCAAATGGTAGACGCTCGCTTTGCATGCGAGAAGTAGCGGGATCGATACCCGCATTCTCCAATGGATGCTTTTTCTTTACTAAATGGTTGGAAAATGTTCAATCTGATCTTATTTGAGAACAATAATTTCATTCCAACAGCTGTAAAATAGTGTATTAAAAAACAAACAAACACAGATGCTGCCCCTCTGAGAATCAAACTCAGGACTTTCAGATTATGAGACTGACGCACTACCTACTGTGCTAAGGAGGCAGAGACACCTTGTGGTCGCCATTTATCAACCCTGTCCTTCAAATTTCCAAAGCCGATGGAAAACACGCACGCAACAGAAGTCGCGAGCCAGGCAGGAGTCGAACCTACAATCTTCTGATGTGTAATCAGACTATCCATTGTGCCACTGACCCCTGTGTTCTGGAAACACTGTTAACGCGCACACAGCAACAGGAACAACAGTTGTAGTGGTAGCAGCTATTGACTGCTGCACAGCTGAGCTTGCCAGCCTTTTGCTGAATTGTGTATTGTCCTCAAAGAGCCACCCTCCCATCCTTCCTTCGATAGCTCAGCTGGTAGAGCGGAGGACTGTAGTGAAACACATTGGCATCCTTAGGTCGCTGGTTCAATTCCGGCTCGAAGGACAATACATTTTTTTCCCACCTGATCTTACTGGTAATGAGGACAAAAAGAAGGAATGAAACCTAAGGAACAACTGTCTGAAACAACAACAACAACAACAACAACAACACATCATCATCATCATCATCATCATCATCATCATCATCAAAGTAATAAAAATAAGAGAATCATTTTCGCCTAGCTCTGGGCAGCCACGTGTCATACATTGTCAAGTGTGGGGAATTAGCTCAAATGGTAGAGCGCTCGCTTTGCATGCGAGAAGTAGCGGGATCGA
This sequence comes from Acipenser oxyrinchus oxyrinchus, assembly GCA_030684275.1. Taxonomy (NCBI): domain Eukaryota; kingdom Metazoa; phylum Chordata; class Actinopteri; order Acipenseriformes; family Acipenseridae; genus Acipenser; species Acipenser oxyrinchus. The sequence continues at coordinate 557,952 of CM060287.1, read as the reverse complement.
TACCGCATTCTCCAATGGATGCTTTTTCTTTACTAAATGGTTGGAAAATGTTCAATCTGATCTTATTTGAGAACAATAATTTCATTCCAACAGCTGTAAAATAGTGTATTAAAAACAAACAAACACAGATGCTGCCCCTCTGAGAATCAAACTCAGGACTTTCAGATTATGAGACTGACGCACTACCTACTGTGCTAAGGAGGCAGAGACACCTTGTGGTCGCCATTTATCAACCCTGTCCTTCAAATTTCCAAAGCCGATGGAAAACACGCACGCAACAGAAGTCGCGAGCCAGGCAGGAGTCGAACCTACAATCTTCTGATGTGTAATCAGACTATCCATTGTGCCACTGACCCCTGTGTTCTGGAAACACTGTTAACGCGCACACAGCAACAGGAACAACAGTTGTAGTGGTAGCAGCTATTGACTGCTGCACAGCTGAGCTTGCCAGCCTTTTGCTGAATTGTGTATTGTCCTCAAAGAGCCACCCTCCCATCCTTCCTTCGATAGCTCAGCTGGTAGAGCGGAGGACTGTAGTGAAACACATTGGCATCCTTAGGTCGCTGGTTCAATTCCGGCTCGAAGGACAATACATTTTTTTTTCCCACCTGATCTTACTGGTAATGAGGACAAAAAGAAGGAATGAAACCTAAGGAACAACTGTCTGAAACAACAACAACAACAACAACAACAACATCATCATCATCATCATCATCATCATCATCATCAAAGTAATAAAAATAAGAGAATCATTTTCGCCTAGCTCTGGGCAGCCACGTGTCATACATTGTCAAGTGTGGGGAATTAGCTCAAATGGTAGAGCGCTCGCTTTGCATGCAGAAGTAGCGGGATCGATACCCGCATTCTCCAATGGATGCTTTTCTTTACTAAATGGTTGGAAAATGTTCAATCTGATCTTATTTGAGAACAATAATTTCATTCCAACAGCTGTAAAATAGTGTATTAAAAACAAACAAACACAGATGCTGCCCCTCTGAGAATCAAACTCAGGACTTTCAGATTATGAGACTGACGCACTACCTACTGTGCTAAGGAGGCAGAGACACCTTGTGGTCGCCATTTATCAACCCTGTCCTTCAAATTTCCAAAGCCGATGGAAAACACGCACGCAACAGAAGTCGCGAGCCAGGCAGGAGTCGAACCTACAATCTTCTGATGTGTAATCAGACTATCCATTGTGCCACTGACCCCTGTGTTCTGGAAACACTGTTAACGCGCACACAGCAACAGGAACAACAGTTGTAGTGGTAGCAGCTATTGACTGCTGCACAGCTGAGCTTGCCAGCCTTTTGCTGAATTGTGTATTGTCCTCAAAGAGCCACCCTCCCATCCTTCCTTCGATAGCTCAGCTGGTAGAGCGGAGGACTGTAGTGAAACACATTGGCATCCTTAGGTCGCTGGTTCAATTCCGGCTCGAAGGACAATACATTTTTTTCCCACCTGATCTTACTGGTAATGAGGACAAAAAGAAGGAATGAAACCTAAGGAACAACTGTCTGAAACAACAACAACAACAACAACAACACACATCATCATCATCATCATCATCATCATCATCATCATCATCATCAAAGTAATAAAAATAAGAGAATCATTTTCGCCTAGCTCTGGGCAGCCACGTGTCATACATTGTCAAGTGTGGGGAATTAGCTCAAATGGTAGAGCTCGCTTTGCATGCGAGAAGTAGCGGGATCGATACCCGCATTCTCCAATGGATGCTCTTTCTTTACTAAATGGTTGGAAAATGTTCAATCTGATCTTATTTGAGAACAATAATTTCATTCCAACAGCTGTAAAATAGTGTATTAAAAACAAACAAACACAGATGCTGCCCCTCTGAGAATCAAACTCAGGGCTTTCAGATTATGAGACTGACGCACTACCTATTGTGCTAAGGAGGCAGAGACACCTTGTGGTCGCCATTTATCAACCCTGTCCTTCAAATTTCCAAAGCTGAGGGAAAACACGCACGCAACAAAAGTCGCGAGCCAGGCAGGAGTCGAACCTACAATCTTCTGATGTGTAGTCAGACTATCCATTGTGCCACTGACCCCTGTGTTCTGGAAGCACTGTTAACGCGCACTCAGCAACAGGAACAACAGTTGTAGTGGTGGCAGCTATTGACTGCTGCAGTCAGCTGAGCTTGCCAGCCTTTTGCTGAATTGTGCATTGTCCTCAAAGAGCCACCCTCCCATCCTTCCTTCGATAGCTCAGCTGGCAGAGCGGAGGACTGTAGTAAAACACATTGGCATCCTTAGGTCGCTGGTTCAATTCGGCTCGAAGGATAATACATTTTTTTTCCCATCTGATCTTACTGGTAATGAGGACAAAAGAAGGAATGAAACCTAAGGAACAACTGTCTGAAACAACAACAACAACAACAACAACATCATCATCATCATCATCATCATCATCATCATCATCATCATCAAAGTAATAAAAATAAGAGAATCATTTTCGCCTAGCTCTGGGCAGCCACGTGTCATATATTGTCAAGTGTGGGGAATTAGCTCAAATGGTAGAGCTCGCTTTGCATGCAGAAGTAGCGGGATCGATACCCGCATTCTCCAATGGATGCTCTTTCTTTACTAAATGGTTGGAAAATGTTCAATCTGATCTTATTTGAGAACAATAATTTCATTCCAACAGCTGTAAAATAGTGTAATAAAAACAAACAAACACAGATGCTGCCCCTCTGAGAATCAAACTCAGGGCTTTCAGATTATGAGACTGACGCACTACCTATTGCGCTAAGGAGGCAGAGACACCTTGTGGTCGCCATTTATCAACCCTGTCCTTCAAATTTCCAAAGCTGAGGGAAAACACGCACGCAACAAAAGTCGCGAGCCAGGCAGGAGTCGAACCTACAATCTTCTGATGTGTAGTCAGACTATCCATTGTGCCACTGACCCCTGTGTTCTGGAAGCACTGTTAACGCGCACTCAGCAACAGGAACAACAGTTGTAGTGGTGGCAGCTATTGACTGCTGCAGTCAGCTGAGCTTGCCAGCCTTTTGCTGAATTGTGCATTGTCCTCAAAGAGCCACCCTCCCATCCTTCCTTCGATAGCTCAGCTGGAAGAGCGGAGGACTGTAGTAAAACACATTGGCATCCTTAGGTCGCTGGTTCAATTCCGCTCGAAGGATAATACATTTTTTTCCCACCTGATCTTACTGGTAATGAGGACAAAAGAAGGAATGAAACCTAAGGAACAACTGTCTGAAACAACAACAACAACAACAACAACAATCAACATCATCATCATCATCATCATCATCATCATCATCATCATCATCATCAAAGTAATAAAAATAAGAGAATCATTTTCGCCTAGCTCTGGGCAGCCACGTGTCATACATTGTCAAGTGTGGGGAATTAGCTCAAATGGTAGAGCTGCTTTGCATGCGAGAAGTAGCGGGATCGATACCCGCATTCTCCAATGGATGCTCTTTCTTTACTAAATGGTTGGAAAATGTTCAATCTGATCTTATTTGAGAACAATAATTTCATTCCAACAGCTGTAAAATAGTGTAATAAAAAACAAACAAACACAGATGCTGCCCCCTCTGAGAATCAAACTCAGGGCTTTCAGATTATGAGACTGACGCGCTACCTATTGCGCTAAGGAGGCAGAGACACCTTGTGGTCGCCATTTATCAACCCTGTCCTTCAAATTTCCAAAGCCGAGGAAAACACGCACGCAACAAAAGTCGCGAGCCAGGCAGGAGTCGAACCTACAATCTTCTGATGTGTAGTCAGACTATCCATTGTGCCACTGACCCCTGTGTTCTGGAAGCACTGTTAACGCGCACTCAGCAACAGGAACAACAGTTGTAGTGGTGGCAGCTATTGACTGCTGCAGTCAGCTGAGCTTGCCAGCCTTTTGCTGAATTGTGCATTGTCCTCAAAGAGCCACCCTCCCATCCTTCCTTCGATAGCTCAGCTGGAAGAGCGGAGGACTGTAGTAAAACACATTGGCATCCTTAGGTCGCTGGTTCAATTCCGCTCGAAGGATAATACATTTTTTTCCCACCTGATCTTACTGGTAATGAGGACAAAAAGAAGGAATGAAACCTAAGGAACAACTGTCTGAAACAACAACAACAACAACAACAACATCATCATCATCATCATCATCATCATCATCATCATCATCAAAGTAATAAAAATAAGAGAATCATTTTAGCCTAGCTCTGGGCAGCCACGTGTCATACATTGTCAAGTGTGGGGAATTAGCTCAAATGGTAGAGCGCTGCCGCATGCGAGAAGTAGCGGATCGATACCCGCATTCTCCAATGGATGCTCTTTCTTTACTAAATGGTTGGAAAATGTTCAATCTGATCTTATTTGAGAACAATAATTTCATTCCAACAGCTGTAAAATAGAGTAATAAAAACAAACAAACACAGATGCTGCCCCTCTGAGAATCAAACTCAGGGCTTTCAGATTATGAGACTGACGCGCTACCTATTGCTCTAATGAGGCAGAGACACCTTGTGGTCGCCATTTATCAACCCTGTCCTTCAAATTTCCAAAGCCGAGGAAAACACGCACGCAACAAAAGTCGCGAGCCAGGCAGGAGTCGAACCTACAATCTTCTGATGTGTAGTCAGACTATCCATTGTGTCACTGACCCTGTGTTCTGGAAGCACTGTTAACGCGCACTCAGCAACAGGAACAACAGTTGTAGTGGTGGCAGCTATTGACTGCTGCAGTCAGCTGAGCTTGCCAGCCTTTTGCTGAATTGTGCATTGTCCTCAAAGAGCCACCCTCCCATCCTTCCTTCGATAGCTCAGCTGGTAGAGCGGAGGACTGTAGTAAAACACATTGGCATCCTTAGGTCGCTGGTTCAATTCGGCTCGAAGGATAATACATTTTTTTCCCACCTGATCTTACTGGTAATGAGGACAAAAAGAAGGAATGAAACCTAAGGAACAACTGTCTGATCATCATCAACAACATCATCATCATCATCATCATCATCATCATCATCATCATCATCATCATCATCATCATCATCATCATCATCATCATCATCATCATCATCATCATCAAAGTAATAGAAATAAGAGAATCATTTTCGCCTAGCTCTGGGCAGCCACATGTCATACATTGTCAAATGTGGGGAATTAGCTCAAATGGTAGAGCGCTGCGCGCATGCGAGAAGTAAGCGGGATCGATACCTGCATTCTCCAATGGATGCTCTTTCTTTACTAAATGGTTGGAAAATGTTCAATCTGATCTTATTTGAGAACAATAATTTCATTCCAACAGCTGTAAAATAGTGTATTAAAAACAAACAAACACAGAAGCTGCCCCTCTGAGAATCAAACTCAGGACTTTCAGATTATGAGACTGACGCGCTACCTATTGCGCTAAGGAGGCAGAGACACCTTGTGGTCGCCATTTATCAACCCTGTCCTTCAAATTTCCAGCGCCGAGGGAAAACACGCATGCAACAAAAGTAGCGAGCCAGGCAGGAGTCGAACCTACAATCTTCTGATGTGTAGTCAGACTATCCATTGTGCCACTGACCCCTGTGTTCTGGAAGCACTGTTAACGCGCACTCAGCAACAGGAACAACAGTTGTATTGGTGGCAGCTATTGACTGCTGCAGTCAGCTGAGCTTGCCAGCCTTTTGCTGAATTGTGTATTGTCCTCAAAGAGCCACCCTCCCATCCTTCTTTTGATAGCTCAGCTGGTAAAGCGGAGGACTGTAATAAAACACATTGGCATCCTTAGGTCGCTGGTTCATTTCTGGCTCGAAGGACAATACATTTTTTTTCCCACCTGATCTTACTGGTAATGAGGACAAAAAGAAGGAATGAAACCTAAGGAACAACTGTCATCATCACATCAACATCATCATCATCATCATCATCATCATCATCATCATCATCATCATCAAAGTAATAAAGAGAATCATTTTCGCCTAGCTCTGGGCAGCCACATGTCATACATTGTCAAGTGTGGGGAATTAGCTCAAATGGTAGAGCGCTCGCTTCGCATGCGAGAAGTAGCGGATCGATACCGCATTCTCCAATGGATGCTCTTTCTTTACTAAATGGTTGGAAAATGCTCAATCTGATCTTATTTGAGAACAATAATTTCATTCCAACAGCTGTAAAATAGTGTATTAAAAACAAACAAACACAGAAGCTGCCCCTCTAAGAATCAAACTCAGGACTTTCAGATTATGAGACTGACGCTACCTACTGTGCTAAGGAGGCAGAGACACCTTGTGGTCGCCATTTATCAACCCTGTCCTTCAAATTTCCAGCGCCGAGGGAAAACACGCATGCAACAGAAGTAGCGAGCCAGGCAGGAGTCGAACCTACAATCTTCTGATGTGTAGTCAGACTATCCATTGTGCCACTGACCCTGTGTTCTGGAAGCACTGTTAACGCGCACTCAGCAACAGGAACAACAGTTGTATTGGTGGGAGATGGTCAAATTAAGTACTAAGGGTTATTTCATAGCAGCAGGCAAGAGGAAAGCAAAAGAAAGGAGGGCCAAATATAAACACCTGAATGCTGCCCTCCAGCGTCTGAGCCTGCTACAGCTTTGGGGGTTCCCTGTAAGCAACGAGATAGACCAGACCAAGTTAGATCTTTCATTGCTTTGTAGGGAGGAACAACGAAAGGTCATGCACAATGCAATAAAATGGAGGAAAATGAAAAGTGTACCCGCTTCTTCCAGAAAGCGAGGGAGAAGCGGCACTTGATGTCCTTCATACAGCAACGGCAGTAGGAGGATAGTGAGGGAGTTAAAGTGGTAGAGAACTTCTATAGGGACCTCTATAACAAAGCTACAGATGACACCCTGATAGATAGTTCCTGAGCCAGTTGGAGCCTGACTGAGCGGGATAAGGAGGAGGAAGACCCAGAACTGGCGCTGGAGGAGTTTACCCAGGCGGCTAAGACCACGAACACCGGTAAGATGCCAGGTCCAGATGGCATCCCGGGTGAGTATTACCATCTTTTTTGGGACACGCTAAAAGTCCATCTAGCGGAAGTCTACAGAGCGGTCTACAGGGAGAAGCGGTTGGGCCGTTCTATGCGGGAGTGTGTAATTACTCTCTTTCATAAGAAAGGGGAAGTAAAAGATCTACAGAATTAGCGCCCAATCTGCTTCCTTGCGTGGACTACAAGATAATAGCCAAAGCTCTGATGCACCGGCTACAAATACACCTCCCATTGGCCCCGACCAGGCTTGTGGTGTCCCAGGGAGGTCCATCACCAATATTTTAATGTTAACAAGGGACATTCTGGCTTATTCTAGAGAACGGAACCATCCCCTCTGCCTGTTCAACCTTGACCAGGAGAAGGCGTTTGATAGGGTAAGCCATGAATATACTGTAGATAAGGAACTGTCGTACACATACCCTGGCAAAGGACAAAATCAAGTTTCTGGGCCTTATTTTCAAATACAATAGCTTGGGGCCCAGAGCTCGACGGCGCCATTAACCAGGTCCATAAAAGATTGGTGGATGGAGCACAAGATCCTTAATGACGGGTAGCGTATTAATAACAAAGTTTATACTGTTCCTCATTCTCTCATGTAGGAAATCTTTCCCCCCCCAGACAGGACCACCAAAAGTGGCGGACCGCATTATCCACCGCTTTATCTGGGGCAGCAAGATGGAGTGTGAAGCAAGAGACTATGAAGAAAGCTGAAAAAGGGAGGCAAGGGGGTCCCAGACCGGATTACAGGAGCTCACGCAAACCATCAAGAACATCCAGGAATGTTACATGAATGGTTTCTATTTTGCCACCTGTCTCAGGGCCTTGAGCCTCTGCACCATTGACAACACCATGCCGTACTCCTGGGACACCCCCATTGTATTATAGAATATTAAAAAGGACACTAAATATAAATTGGGCTTAGATAAAGCAGAGACTGTGCTCTATGGGCCTGCGGGAGGAATCACGACTAGCACAGTTAAGTGCGATTGGTGTGTCAATGTTGTCAAGCAGATCCTGTGGGAGGGCCGTAACGTGTGTGTCTATCACAAGCAGGAGCTAGACACTATCACCACGACCAGAAGGGCACAAACTCTTATCAAGGACTTTGTAATTCTGGACATCTGGACCCTTGGGAAGGACAAGGCCTGCGCGGATTGGAGGATCGTTTGACTCCAGGACGTGAAGATCTAATAGCACAAAAAGACTGGAACCGCTAGCTCCTAGGAGCGGGACTACGGGCACCGATTAAGCCTTTTATTTAATTGTCATGCCAGCATTCCACCCTTTTTAGCTGGCATGACCGTTTTGAACAGTGCCCTGGTTTTATGTAGTTTTTGTTTGTTTTATTGACTTCTGGTTTGGATTTATTTTGAATGTTTTATTTGATTGATAGGTTTTGTTTTTATGTATCTTTAAAAGATTTTAAAATGTATTCTGTTAAGTTACATTAAGTGTTTTAAAAACAGAACAAGCACAACAACGGCGGTCGTGTTCATTGGTGTCTCCCCCTCCGTCCAAGAAGCAAGTACCCCGGCAGCTCATGTGGGTGGCCGCGCCTGGGGCGTTTGGGCAAAACCATTGTGGGCATCGCTTCTCGGCCTCTTGGCTCAATCAAGTGTAGTACCTGCGTGCGGGGAATCTCTCGATTGGAAGCGATTGCATGTGTGTTCTGAGAGGAAAGATTGAAAGGGAAAGATTTTGTTCCAATTAATGTTTTGAGTTTCTTTTTTCAGGTTGTTGGAGGTTTATTGTTCTGGTTTCTGGTGCTGGAAAGCAGCAGGGACAGAGGAGGGACAAAAAGGAGGAGTCAGTGGGGTAAAGCCATTTGGGGCTTTCTCCTTTTTTCCCCTCTTTGTTTTATTCTTTAGTGTAGGATGGCGGCAGCCCAGGTAGGGGCTAGAAGGCATTTGTGTGTGCGCTTCTCATTGAAGAGCGTGGCAGAGGACATCGCAATTTTCCCTTTCGGTCCAATGTCGGACCCTGTCCGACATCAAAAGACGCAAAACACAGGTCTCTAGTCGTTTTTTTCTCTGGAAAAAGCAGAGAACCATTCAATGGCCGAGTAGGACCGATAGGAGCAGAGAGAAGCTGAAAAAAGGGGGCGTATCTCATGAATACTGATAGACCAGACACCACATAGATAACACGGACATACACAAACAAGATAGCTGCTTCCACATCCAGCGCTCAGAGAATCAGACATTTGCACAGCTTTTTGAGATGTTATAGTAATAAAATAACGACTTGGATCGCATTGGAGTTTGGTGATAAAACGAGTGATCAAGAGATGATTTATCGATATGTACTATTACGAGTTATTTGAAATATATAGCGAACGAGGGGTGGGGCGGTGCTGGAGATACAGTACCAAGTGTCCTGTTGATATGCAGTGCCTTTTAAACCTGTTACTGTAAAAAAAAAAAAAACACACACACTTAAACAGCGCGTCTAAAACTGCGCGTGTGAAAATAAATTGGACCTGACGCGCCTGACACGCGCTGAATAAATGGACTGCAAAGGGTTAACAAGGTTAGAGTTTTCCAGGAAAATCCTGCAAAAAGTGCCTTGTACCTTAGGATATTAAATTGTTTAATTGCATTGCCGGATAGGAAGTCTTGGGATGCGAGTATGAGGAATGTTGGAGCATGGAAGGTGTTTTGGTTAGAATGCGAGATATGTAAAGAATTGGCGATTATGAAGCAGTTGGAGTGGAGCCGTGGAGTGACAATTTATTGAAAACTAATCATTAAGCTGCTTAATGAAACTGTGCCTGAAGATGACCTGGTTACTTAACTCAAACGGTTTTGTGAGGTTTAAGGAGAGTTGTGGATGCGGACGGAAGGAATATGGAATGGGACCTGGAGAATCCCAATTAAACAAGGGTTTGATCGGGAGGGTTTGGGGGAGACTAAACCATTCTAGCACCGACTGTATTGGGGGGCAGGGGGAATAGAGGGTTGGTGTTCTACCAAGGCCTAAATTGTGTCAAATGTGGGCGGATGGGACACCTTGCAGAGGCATTTAAGGTGGTATTCTGCAAGGAAGTTGGGCACACCTACGAGGATTGTACAAACAAGAGGTTTTGTAATTTGTGTGGGGACAATAGTAATTTATTATTATTAATCTCTTAGCAGACGCCCTTATCCAGGGCGATTTACAATTGTTACAAGATCACATTATTTTTACATACAATTACATTATTTTTTACACATTTTTACATTTGTGTAGGGACTGCCCTTTGTCCTTTGCAAATAAATTGAAAAAGGTGGATGGGGATGATGGTAGTAAAGAAAGAATTAGTTGGAGAATAGTGTGAAAGGAGGGGTAGAGGAGGAGTCTGAAAATTGAAAAAGAAATGCAGGCAAATGATAAAATAATGCTAAATGTGGAGCAGGGTATTGCTAATGAGGGTGTTAATTCTCAAATTAGTGAAGAGTCAGGGGTGGCAGATTAAAAAAAAAAAAGTGTGCCAGAGGTGGTTATTGAGCCGGTGAAGCAGGGTAGCATTGAGGGAACCAATGTACTAGTAGATGGGAGTGACTCAGAAGCGTCAGAGGCCCCCCTCCCAGGAGGATAGTCCCTCATCAGTTAAATCTTTTGATGAGGTGGAGGAAACAGAGCCGAGTGAGGTATCCGAGTGTGAATCTGAAATTGGAGTTGATGGTGGTTGGGAAAGGGAAAGATAGAGGAAAGCTAAAAAGATAGGAAGAGAAAAGTGCAAAGAGGAAAGCTGGCAGAGGGGCTGATGGGGGTAAGTGAAGTGAAAGGGTGGTAGAGGGGATGTCACCCTCTTCAGGTCAGAAAGGGTTTCACAGGTTCCAAATCAGTTAATTTTGTGATGAAGATAACCCAAGTGTGGTGGGGGAACAGGGTGGGGATAGGTGATCACTTAATTTGTTAGTATGGCTCACCTCCCCTTATTTCTAATGGTTTTGAGTATTGACAATTTTAACAGTGCTGCCAGATGCTGCTTGGTATTGTCTTTTCTGAGTAAACTGGACTGTGACATCATTTGTATGCAACAATGTGGCATCAATCAGATGGAGGATTATGATTTCCATTACACGAGAGTAGATGTTAACTTTCTATTGTGCTTGATTTCCCCAGCCAGAATCTTTCCGTCTCAACCACAGCCAGTTGCTGCTCCTCTCTGCTGCTTCAGATAAGTTCTTCCCTGTGCGACGCAACTCTTGGCCACTGAATCCGACTTCTTTGAGAAACCGGGTTGTAGTGTTCCACAAATCTTCGACAACCCACCTCCACTTGGTAAACCCAGACTCTCCATCCTCGCTGTTCCGCTTCAGTGGCTAGTTGAGCATACCGCAGTTTCTTCCTCTCATACGCCTCATCTACAGCATCCTCCCATGGCACTGTTAACTCTACCAGGTGAACAAGGCGTGCTGATCCAGACCACAAGACAATATCTGCCACCACTAACCAATCTCGACCAATCTCAGGTGGAAAAATAAGCCGTTGACCAACATCTGCCAGCATTTTCCAGTCTCTAGCAGCTTCCAGTTGTCCTGGGCGAGGATTGGTTTTAACACCTTTTCTTGGTGGTTGCTCTCCTGGATGGAGGAATGTTGTCTTGTGTGTAATGTTTTGATGGAACAGGTGGGGACTTATTGGTCATGTTACGCTTGTCTTCCAATGCAAGGCCAAACATCGCAGCACCTGGTCATGGCGCCAAGTAAACCGTCCTTGGCTAAGAGCCAACTTACATCCTGTCAATGTGCCTTAAATGTTGCAGGTGATGAACACAAAGGACATGAGTGATCCTCTCCTACCCAGAGGTTTAGGTTCAGTGGTGATGGGAGAACATCATATGTCGACCTGATGAGGAAACTGATCCTGCTCTGTTCCATTGACCATAGGTCTTGCCAGCCACTCTTGCGTTGTTCCACACTTTCCCATCTCATCCATTCTCCCTGCTTGGCCTGGGAAATGGCCTTTATACACCTCATCCTCTCCTCCTGCTTTTGCACCTCGTTGACTACCATCTTCCTCCGTTGAGCTGGGGCTGCCTTGTGCCATGTAGGAGGAGCTGAACCGAGACCAAGACCCCCTCTTCCATGCTGAACTTGCCCCTTGATATCACCAATTCCAAGGGCAGCCTTTGCATCCTCCACAGCTTTCTTTGCCACCCACTTTCTTCCAGTTTTCAGCACAGGTGCTGCCTCCCTTACGCATTTGTCGCATGACTCTACGAATGTCATTTCCAGTCTGACCTTGGTGCACTTAAACTCCTCAGAGCGGATGCTGGTAGCTGCAGTATTCCTTTACCACAAAGTCCCACTCTACTGAGGCAGCGTGGAACTCCCAACCATTTCCTGATGTATGAACTGATTAAGGCTTCCAGCTTCTCTTCTGTTGTCAAAGAAACCTCATACACAGTCAGTGGCCACAGCAACCTCGGCAGTAGACCAAACTGAAAGCACCAGAGTTTTAGTTTGCCTGGTAAAGCGCTGCTGTCTATGCTCTTCAACCCTTCCACTGCTTGTTGTCTAACTTCTCCCACACGAACTGTGTCCTTTAGATCCCCATCATACCATCTCCCAAGACTCTTCACTGGCTTCTCAGACACTGTTGGTATTGCCTCACCGTTAATTATGAACATTTTATCTACTACTTTACCTTTAATTATAGAGATGCTCCTTGATTTAGTGGGCTTGAATTGCATTCGTGCCCATTCAATGTTATTGGTTAATTTGCCCAATAATCGATTAGTGCAGGCTACTGTTGCAATCATGGTTGTCATGTCATCCATGTATGCTCAAATTGGTGGTAGTCGCATTCCAGAAGCCAAGCGCCAGTGGAGAAATGGTGCATCCTGCCATTATTCCAACTTCTAGGCATTGCCATGTAGTGCTGAATTCTGAAGTTGAAAAACTAAAAATGCAAATCTTCGAAGTAGGCTTTCACTAAATTTGTTATTGTCATCGGTACACTGAAAAAATCAAATGCTGCCCAAAGTAGTTCATGTGGCACTGAACCATATGCATTAGCCAAATCCAGGAATGTCACATGGAGCTCCTTCCTCTCCTTTTTAGCTGATTGAATTTGTTGCCAGATCACATTGATGTGTTCTAAGCATCCTGGGAAACCTGGAATGCCCGCTTTTTGTATTGAAGTGTCAATGAAGCAGTTCTTTAATAGGTAAGTTGACAAATCTCTGAGCAATAATGCTGAAGAAAATCTTGCCTTAAACGTTTAATAGGGAAATAGGGCGAAACTGACTGATGCTTGTAGAATCTTTCTTTTGGTTTAAAAGACTACACCTGCTCGGCGCCATGCTCTTGGTACAACCTGTTTTCCCCATGCCACTTTCATCAATTTCCACAGGATTCGTAGAACTCCTGAAGCACTTTTGTACACTCTGTATGGAACTCCATTAGGCCCTGGTGATGATGAAGCCCTTGCTTTTTTCACAGCTTGCTCTACTTCTTTCCACTTAGGTGCACAGTCCTCCATTTTGTATTCTGGTGGATTGATAGGTGGGGATGTCTGAAGGAATTGACACAGGCTCCTGCCTTTTTGAATCTGTATGTTTCCTCCAAATCTCTCTCCAGCTCAAACTTAGATGCTTTGTGTGCCATTCTTCTCACTGGTGAATAACTTCTTTACAAATTTGAATGGGTCTTTATAAAAGTTAGTTCTCGCACACTCCTTTTTGTAGCGTTTCCGTAGGCACTCAGCTCTGCGCAATGTTGCAAGCTTATCTTTTGTGACCCTTTGTAATCTCCTGCTGCCGTCTAGACTTTCCAGGAATAGTTTGTACTTTTTCCTTCCTTTTTTCAACTCCAAACCTCTCGCTTCCATATGCATAGATGATATCCCCAAATTTATCCAGCTTCTTTTCAACTGTTCCACTTAACCTTTCCAAGGCAAAGCAGAGATCTGTGTTTACTGTGGCCTCTGGAGCGCAGAAGGGAGGTGAAGAAACAGAGAGAGCAGAAGGTGGTGCCCTTGAGGTAGATCCCCTCCCCGAGGTGCAACGGGGCCAAGAAACCCGTCCCCTACCCAGCGTCGAGGGGCTGGTTCCAGTCACCGAGGGGGCGCGGGAGGAGCCCGCGAAAGAACAACCACCTCGGGCTTCCCTTTCCGGCGGCGGCGAGGGCTCTGACCCTTGGGTGGCCGTCGAGGGTGAAACATCGCCCGAGGAGGTCCCGCTGACTGATGCGGAGAGAGGGGAAGTACCCGAAAGGGTGTATACCCTTTCTCTATGGGAGGGAGGAGAAGGACCCGAGAGGGTGGATCCCCTTCCTTCGAGGAAAGAGGACGGGCCTGAGACCGTGCCTCGGACCTCAAAAGAGGGACCCAGAGTGGGGACAGCGAGGCCGTCGGGCTCGGCGGCGTCGTCGTCGTCCGTCTGCGCCCCGAAATCCAGGGTGCAGACAGTCCCGCCAGGGTCCCTCCGCCGATCTCTCCACGCGTCCCTGGGTGGGGGCTGAGAGAGTAGGTCAAAATCAAAATAAGACGCAACGCGCTCACCCACCAACGTGAGTGCGTTGTGCTTCTCCACCGCGAGGGGGGCGGTGGAGAATCGGAGGAGAGGGAGGAGGACTCGGAGTCCGCGTGCAACGTGGGCTCAGAGAGTCTGTCCGCCCCTTCTCCGGACATCCCTATGGCGGAGCTCCTGGATTTTTTTGAGGCCACCATCCACCGCAGGGACAAGGTCCAGCTGGCCCTGGACAAATGGGGGGATTTCCAGAGGATCTTACACTCTGTGAGATCCTTCCTCAGGGCCAGCCACGCCAGCAAGACTTCGGGCATGAGCGTGCACATTCGTGCCCGAAAGCTCCATGACCAGTTGGTGAACTTCGGGAGATCTCAGGATCTCGAATGAGTGTCGCCAACTACACCTGACAGAGGATCATGTATCGCATCGGGTCCGTAAACGTCAACAGATGCAAGGACCATTTCCAAAGGGCCCAGGTAATCTCCGGCGAGGGTCTAGTTTTTCCGCCGGATGTCTGCCCACCTGAACACCATCGGCGCCGACGAGCTTGTGGTCCTCGGGGGGGATTTTAACTGCACCCTCGAGGCCGCGGACCGGGTGGGGCGCGAGCCCTACCCGCTCTCGTCGGCCGCCCTGAGAGAGCTGATCGCTCGGCTCTCTCTGGTCGACATCTGGCGGAGGCAAGACCCTGATGCCTCGGCCTTCACCTTCACCAGGGTGAGGGAGGGGCGGGTGTCTCAATCCTGGATCGACAGGTTCTACGTGTCGCGGAACCACGCTCATTGCGTTCGCTCCTCCGACATCAGGCCGGTGCGGTTCTTGGACCACAACCTGGTGGCCGTGACGGTGGCCGTGGTGCCAGCTAGGCACGCCGCTGCCTACTGGCACTTCAACAACAGCCTGTTGGAGGACGAGCACTTTGAGTGGTCTTTCCGTGACTTTTGGACGGTCTGGCACGGCCGGCGATCTCGCTTCCCCACTTGGCGTCAGTGGTGGGACGTGGGGAAAGCGCAGATCAAGATCCTCTGTCAGGAGTACACGAGGGGCGCGAGCAGTCGGAGGGACTCGCGGATCGAGCGGCTGGAAAGGGAGCTGCTCGATCTGGAGAGCCGCCTGGCTCGCAGGGGACCAACTCGAGCAGAGCGCGTACGAGGAGAAGAAGTGCACCCTGCGGGACCTGCAGCTCCAGCGGTCCCGGGGTCCCTACGCTTCGCGGATCCAGTTCCTCCGAGATGGACCGCGGCACACACTTCTTCTACGCGTTGGAGAAAAGAAGGGGACCGTAAGAACATCACCTGCCTCCTGGCGGACGACGGCTCCATTCTGGCGGATCTGGAGAGCGTGAACGAGAGGGCCAGGGCCTTCTACTCTGCTCTCTTCTCTCGGATCCCGTCGACTCCGGCGTGCAGGGTTCTGTGGGACGGGCTTAACACGGTCGGTGAGGGCGTCCGGGACGATTTTGAAGGCCAGCTGACCCTGGCCGAGCTCTCCGACGCCCTCAGTCAGATGCCCTACAACAAATCGCCGGGCATCGACGGGCTGACCGTGGAGTTCTACAAAAAGTTTTGGGACTTGCTGGGGTCCGCCTTTGCGCGGGTCTTGGCGGAAGCCTACGAGACCGGGGAGATGCCCCTTTCGATGAGGCGGGCGGTCATAACGCTGCTGCCCAAGAAAGGGGATCTCCGCTGCCTGAAGCACTGGTGCCCGGTCTCGCTGCTGTGCACTTACTAAAAAATCGAGGCCAAGGCCTCCTCCCTGAGGCTCAAGTCCGTGCTGGCAGACGTGATCCTCCCCGACCAGTCCTACACGGTCCCGAACCGGACAATCTTCGACAACGTCTTCCTGGTTCGGGACCTCCTGCACTACTGCAGGAGGACCGGTCGGTCGGTCGCCTTCCTCTCCCTGTATCAGGAGAAGGCGTTTGACCGGGTGTATCACGAATATCTCTTCGGAACCCTGCGAGCATTCGGATTCGGGCCGCGCTTTGTCGGCCTGTTCCGGATGCTGTACGCCACTGCCGAGTGCCTCGTGAAGGTGAACTGGTCCCTGACCGTGCCCCTTGCGTTCGGGAGAGGAGTGCGTCAGGGCTGCCCTCTGTCCAGACAACTGTACGCGCTGTGCATCGAGCCCTTCCTCTGCCTCATTCGCAGGAGTCTCACGGGGTTGGCGCTCGGCACGCCGGACACGAGGGTGGTCCTGTCGGTCTACGCCGACGACGTGCTCCTGGTGGCCTCCGATCCGGTTGACCTGGAGAGGATGCGGAGCTGCCAGAGTGTATACTCTGCCGCTTCCTCTGCCAGGATCAACTGGAACAAGTGCTCCAGGTTACTGGTAGGTCCTTGGCGGGTGGACTCCCTCCCTGTCGCGCTCCAGCAGTTTCAGGGGAGCGCAGACAGTTTTAAATATCTGGGAGTCCACCTGAGCCCCGCGGAGACCTCGGTCGCAGCCAACTGGGTGGAGTTGGAGGACAAAGTGGTTGCTAGGCTGAGGTCGTGGTCGGGTCTGCTGAAACTGCTTTCCTTCAGGGGACGGGCTTTAGTGATTAACCAACTGGTGGCGTCGATGCTTTGGCATCGACTCACCGTCCTGAGCTCGCCCCCTGAGTTTGTGGCCAGGGTCCAGAGGAAGCTGACGGACTTCTTCTGGGCCGGAAAGCACTCGGTCTCTGCGGCGGTTCTGAGCCTCCCTCTGGCCGAGGGAGGGCAAGGGTTGGTGTGCATCAGGAGCCAGGTGCACACCTTCCGCCTCCAGACCCTGCAGAGATACCTATACGCAGACCCGGCCCCGCAGTGGTGCACGCTGGCATCCCTCCTTTTGCGCCAGCTGCACGACCTGGGCTACGACCGGCAGCTCTTTTGGATCGACCTCCGGGGAATCCATCTCCCCGAGCTGCCGGTCTTTTACCAGGACCTGCTCAGGACCCGGAGCATGTTTTCTGTTGGCCGAGACGCCGTTCCGACCGAGGGCGAAGGACTCCTGCTGGAGCCCCTGCTGCACAACCCCACCTGGGTGCGCAGGCGTTGGATTCCCCCTCGGTGCGGCGTGCGCTGATCTCGGCCAAGGTGACCAGAGTCTGGCATCTCCTGGATCGCGAGCGGTCAGAGTGGCTGACGTCCGAGTCGCTGGTCAACAGGGCGGCTCGGGTGACCCTCAGGACGGCCGGCCGCGCGATCCGGGAGTGCAAAGCAGCATTGCACCCAGACTCTGTCAGGTATCTCGAGGGAGTTCTCAGGACCGGGGAGCCGCCTTCCCCCTACCCCAGCTCTCCGGTCCTGCTGATAGAACCAAAGGCGCGAGCCCCCCCTCGGCCTCCCCTCGAGAACAACCTGAGCAGGATCTCGCCGTTCTCCTCGACCCCCCTCCGATCGGCGTCGAGGAGGACCCTGTACGCGATGACGCTCCACACCCTCCACTTCCCAGCCCTCGTCTCCCGCCGAGACACCGCTTGGCGGGAGACCCTCCTACCCCCGGAGGGCATCAGTCCCCAGTGGGAGGCCCTGTACTCCCCGCTGGTCTCCAGAGGAGCTGGGGACTTGGGATGGAGGGTCCTGCACGGAGCGCTCGCGTCAGGAGAGATCCTGCGTCACTTTACCGACTCGGACGCCGCATGCCCTTTCTGCGGTCAGTCCGAGTCGGTAAGTCACATTTATTTTCTTTGTGCCAGGCTGCAGCCTTTCTTCATCTTTTTGAAGAACCTTTTGCTGCAGTTCTGGCTGCATTTCTCCCCAACCCTCCTCATTTTCGGGCACCCTGTCCGTGGCTCCACCAAAAGGAGAGACCTCCTCGTGAATCTGCTCCTGGCTCTTGCTAGACTCGCCATCTACAAGACCAGGAAGCGTAATATGATCGGGGAGGGTCTCTTTGATTGTGGGGCCATGTTCAGGGCCCTCGCCCGATGTCGGGTTAAGTTAGAGCACGCCCACGCGGAGTCTGCTGGCGACATGACATCTTTTGTCGACCAGTGGGCTCTAGGGAGCGCGCTCTGTACCACCTCCCCTTTTGTTTTGCAAATTTAATTTACAGCCTTTTTTGTATTTGTTTATTTATTTTAAAAAATAAATAAATATGTTTGCTTGTATTGAAAAAAAAAAAAAAAACCTTTGTGTTTTTGATTGTTTTATTTTTAATTTTTTTGTGTGTGTGCCCCTGCACGATTGGAGAGCCGGGGGGCGTGTGTGTGAATTTTTATTATTTGTTTAAAAATAAAATTAATAATTTTGTTTGGTTTATTTTTATTTTATTTTTGCTTCTCCTGCATTATTGGAGTGCAGGGGTGGTTATTTTGTTCGTTTGTTTATTAAAAATAAATAAATAAATACAGTTTTTTGTTTTTTGTGTGTGCCCCTACACTGATTACAGTGTAGGTGGTTGTTTGTCTTTTTGTGTACCCCTGCGCTGGTAATTGTTTGCAGTGCAGGGGTGTGTCTGTCTTGCTTGTGTGTGTATTTCTATTTAGAAATTAAAAAAAAAAAAATCGACAAACTCATTAAATAAATCAAATTAAATCAAATAAAAAGAAATAAAAATGAGTGGGCAGACACCACAGCCCCCCAAACAATGGGCAAAGGCGGCTGCGAGCAACGCGGCCCCCCCCATTTAAGAACATCACCAGGAGGCACGGGGTCAGGTGCCTCCTGCGAGACTCCCTCTCGATCGAGGGCTTCGTCAAGGCCATGGCGAAGGCGGTGGGACCATCTGCAATTGTGGCGGCCTCCAAAATATACAGGAAAGCCGTGTTTTTCCTGAAATCGGAGGCCG
This sequence comes from Acipenser oxyrinchus oxyrinchus, assembly GCA_030684275.1. NCBI lineage: Eukaryota > Metazoa > Chordata > Actinopteri > Acipenseriformes > Acipenseridae > Acipenser > Acipenser oxyrinchus. The sequence goes on along the minus strand of CM060287.1, from coordinate 538,750 downwards.
CCGCTAACACCGCGATCGAGAGGGGTCTCAGCGTGGGGGGCATGTTCGTCCCCATTGAGCCCCTCACGGGGCTGGGCAGCAGGGTCATCCTGTCTAACATACCGCCTTTTATACAGGATGCCCTGCTAATGCCCCATCTGCAAGCCCTGGTTGAGATGAAGACAGCCATCCACCCCATCCCCCTGGGCTGCAGAGACCAGGCCCTCCGCCACATCCTGTCCTTCCGCCGCCAGGTAACCATCCACCTGGCGGGTCGGGAGACGGTGGAGGGCAGCTTTGTGGTCCCCTTTGAGGGGACCAATTATGTCATTTTTTTCTCCTCGGAGGAGGTGCGGTGCTACCAATGCAAGGAGCTGGGGCACCAGAAAAAGAGGTGCCCCAAGCTCCAGCAGGGCGCAAAGCCACCCGCGCCCGCACCGCGCCCCTCTGAGTCCACCTCGCCCCCGGGGCCTTCCAAGAGGCCCGCAGAGGGGGGCAAAAAAGTACCCGCCACCCTCCAAGTAACATCCGGGGGTGGGGAAAGGGAGAAGACCCCGAGGCGGCCGGACCCTCCAGCGCCTCCCAGCGTGCTGGGGAGAAGGACGCAGAGTGGACCGTGGTCGCCCACCGGAAGAAAGAGGCGGCGGCCAGGTCCACCGGGGCGGCCAAGTAGGAGGCGACAAAGACCGCCGCCGCACCATCTGGCGGCGGGTCAGGGGGAGTCCCTGAGAAAGAGACCCTCGCCGGCACCCCCCGCGAGGCAGGGCGGCAAAGACCGCCCGTAAAACCAAACACCTCATCCCCACAGAGGGTGAGGAGAGCAGCACTGCCGGAGGCGAGCTCCCCGTCGCCGCGACGGGGCAAGGGACCACCTCCGGCAGCATCAGGGGGAAGAGGAAGGCGCAAGCGCGCCTTCCCACGTGTGCACGCAAGTGCACATATACCGGCCACTTGGTGAGGGTCCCCGGGGGGGCGAAAGAGGGCCCCCAAAAATGAAAACGACCGCCTCAGCATCCCCTCTACCGGCGACGAGGCTCCGGCCCTCGCGCTGCCTGGAGGGGAGAAGGATCCACCCCGAGGCGGAGCCCATGGAGGAGGCCCCCGCCGAGAGGACAAAGGGGAGGAAGGAACCTGAGAGGGCAGAGGGAGCCCTTCGGGTAGATCCCCTCCCCGTCACTACAGAGAAGACCTCGGACGCCGCCCCGAACATTACCATCGAGGGGCCGGCCGCAAAAATCGCCGAGGGGCACAGGAGGGGCCCCCAAAAGAACACCTGCCTCGGGCACCACCTTCCTCCGGTAGCGACACAGGTCCTGAAACCTGTGTTGCCGAGGAGGGGGCGGAGGAAACAGTTCCCGAGGCACAAGCGGGCTCCGCCGATAAACCGGAGCCCATGCAGGCGACCCCCGCCGAGGGGCCAGAGGGGGAGGAAGAACCGCCCCTCCTAGAAAAAGAGCTGCCTCGGGCTTCCGAGGCAGGCTTGGGCTCCGCAGATAAAGTGGAGCCCATGCAGGCGACCCCCGCCGAGGGGCCAGAGGGTGGAGGAGACCAATCACTCCTAGAAACAGAGCTGCCTCTGGCTCCCGTCTCCGGGGAGGAGGCGGACTCGGCCCCCGAGGCAGGCGTGGGCTCCGCGGACAATGCGGAGCCCATGCAGGCGACCCCGGCCGAGGGGCCGGAGGGGAGAAGAGCCCCCACCCAGAAAAGAGCTGCCTCAGGCTTCCCTCTCTTGCGGCGACGGGGTTCCGGCCCTCATGCTGCCGCGGAGGGGACAAGAAAACACCCCTGAGGCAGGCGTGGGCTCTGCGGGCCAGCGCTTAGAATGGCCTCCGGGCGCAGAAAGGAGGGGAAGAACCAGAGAGGGCAGAAGGTGGTGCCTCGAGGTAGATCCCTCCCGAAGTGCAACGGGCCAAGAAACCGTCCCGACCCAGCGTCGAGGGCGGTTCCAGTCACCGAGGGCGTGGGAGGATCCCCGAAAGAACAATCGCCTCGGGCTTCCCTTTCGGCGGCGGCGAGGGCTCCGGCCCTTGCGCGGCCGTCGGGGAACATCGCCGAGGCTGTCCCGGTGACTGATGCGGAGGGAGGGAAAGACCGGAAAGGGTGTATCCCCTTTCTCTAGGGGAGGAAGGGGAAGGACCCGAGAGGATGGATCCCCTTCCTTCGAGGAAAGAGGACGGGGTGGAGAGACCGTGCCTCGGAACTCAAGAGGGACCCAGAGCGGGGACGGCGAGGCCGTCGGGCTCGGCGGCGTACGTCGAGTGTCCGTCTGCGCCCCCAAAATCCAGGGTGCAGACGGTCCCCACCAGGGTCCCTCCGCCGATCTCTCCTGCCGCGTCCCCTGGGGGGGGGGCGCTGGGAGAGTCGGTTAAAATAAAAAGAAGACGCAACGCGCTCACCCACCAACGTGAGTGTGTTGTGCTTCTCCACCGCGAGGGGGGCGGTGGCGAACCAGAGGCGAGGGAGGAGGACTCGGAGTCCCCGTGTAGCGTGGGCTCGGAGAATATGTCCGCCCCTTCTCCGGACATCCCTGCGGCGGAGCTCCTGGAGTTCTTGGAGGCCACCATCCACCGCAGGGACAAGGTCCAGCTGGCCCTGGACAAATGGAAGGATTTCCAGAGGATCTTAATCTCGGTGAGATCCTTCCTCAGGGCCAGCCACGCCAGCAAGACTTCGGGCACGAGAGTGCACATTCGTGCCCGAAAGCTCCATGACCAGTTGGTGAACTTCGGGAGATCTCAGGATCTCCCGTGAGTGTCGCCAACTACACCTGACAGAGGATCATGTATCGCATCGGGACCATAAACGTCAACAGGTGTAAGGACCATTTCCGCAGGGCCCAGGTAATCTCCTTCCTGAAAAAAGGGGGTTACTCTTTGTGCTTCCTGCAGGAAACCCACTCCATTCCACAGGCCGAGGCCAACTGGCTGCTGGAGTGGGGGGGAGAGTGTCGTTCAGCCACCTCACCGAGTCATCTTGTGGGGTGGCGACGCTCTTCTCCGGGTCCTTTGTTCCCACGGTACTCGATGTGGTCAATGTCGTGCCGGGCCGTCTGTTACACCACCGGATCCGGGACGGGGACGCTACCGTTCACCTGGTGAGCGCGTACGCTCCGTCCTCGGGTCGGCGAGGGTCCAGTTTTTCTGCGGATGTCGGCCCACCTGAACACCGTCAGCGCCGACGAGCTCGTGGTCCTTGGGGATTTTAACTGCACCCTCGAGGCCGCGGACCGGTGGGCGCGAGCCCTACCCGCTCTCGTCGGCCGCCCTGAGAGAGCTGATCGCTCGGCTCTCTCTGGTCGACATCTGGCGGTGGCAACACCCGGACGCCTCGGCCTTCACCTTCACCAGGGTGAGGGAGGAGCGGGTGTCTCAGTCCTGGATCGACAGGTTCTACGTGTCGCGGAACCACGCTCACTGCGTTCGCTCCTCCGACATCAGGCCGGCGCCGTTCATGGACCACAACCTGGTGGCCGTGACGGTGGCCGTGGTGCCAGCTAGGCACGCCGCTGCCTACTGGCACTTCAACAACAGCCTGTTGGAGGACGAGTGCTTTGAGCGGTCTTTCCGGGACTTTTGGACGGTCTGGCACGGCCGGCGATCTCGCTTCCCCACTTGGCGTCAGTGGTGGGACGTGGGGAAGGCGCAGATCAAGATCCTCTGTCAGGAGTACACGAGGGGTGCGAGCAGGCGGAGGGACTCGCGGATCGAGCGGCTGGAAAGAGAGCTGCTCGATCTGGAGAGCCGCCTTGCTCGCGGGGACCAACTCGAGCAGAGCACGTACGAAGAGAAGAAGTGCACCCTGCGGGACCTGTAGCTCCAGCGGTCCCGGGGGGCGTACGTTCGCTCGCGGGTCCAGTTCCTTCGGGAGATGGACCGCGGCACACACTTCTACGCGTTGGAGAAAAAGAAGGGGGACCGTAAAAACATCACCTGCCTCCTGGCGGATGACGGCTCCCTTCTGACGGATCCGGAGAGCGTGAACGAGAGAGCCAGGGCCTTCTACTCTGCCCTCTTCTCTCCGGATCCTGTCGACTCCGACGCGTGCAGGGTTCTGTGGGACGGGCTTCCCACGGTCGGCGAGGGCGTCAGGGACGAGTTCGAGGGCCAGCTGACCCTGGCCTAGCTCTCCGACGCCCTCAGTCAGATGCCTTATAACAAATCGCCGGGCATCGACGGGCTGACCGTGGAGTTCTACAAAATGTTTTGGGACTTGCTGGGGTCCGCCTTTGCGCGGGTCCTGGAGGAAGCCTACGAGACCTGGGAGATGCCCCTTTCGATGAGGCGGGCGGTGATCACGCTGCTGCCCAAGAAAGGGGATCTCCGCTGCCTGAAGAACTGGCGCCCGGTCTCGCTGCTGTGCACGGACTATAAAATCGTGGCCAAGGCCGCCTCCCTGAGGCTTTAGTCCGTGCTGGCAGACGTGATCCACCCCGACCAGTCCTACACGGTCCCGAACCGGACGATCTTTGACAACGTCTTCCTGGTTCGGGACCTCCTGCACTACTGCAGGAGGACCGGTCGGTCGGTCGCCTTCGTCTCTCTGGATCAGGAGAAGGCGTTCGACCCAGTGGATCACGAATATCTCTTCGGGATTCGGGCCGCGCTTTGTCGGCCTGTTCTGGATGCTGTACGCCTCTGCCGAGTGCCTCGTCCCTGACCGCGCCCCTCGCGTTCAGGAGAGGAGTATGTCAGGGCTGCCCTCTGTCCGGACAACTGTACGCGCTGTGCATCGAGCCCTTCCTCTGCCTCCTTCGCAGGAGGCTCACGGGGTTGGCGCTCGGCGCGCCGGACACGAGGGTGGTCCTGTCGGCCTACGCCGACGACGTGCTCCTGGTGGCCTCCGACACGGCTGACCTGGAGAGGATGCGGAGCTGCCAGAGCGTCTACTCTACCGCTTCCTCTGCCAGGATCAACTGGGACAAATGCTCCGGGTTACTGGTGGGTCCCTGGCGGGTGGACTCCCTCCCTGTCGCGCTCCAGCAGTTCAAGTGGAGCGCGGACGGCTTCAAATACCTGGGAGTCCATCTGAGCCCCGCGGAGACCTCGGTCGCAGCCAACTGGGTGGAGTTGGAGAACAAAGTGGCTGCTAGGCTGAGGTCATGGTCGAGTCTGCTGAAACTGCTTTCCTTCAGGGGACGGGCTTTAGTGATCAACCAACTGGTGGCGTCGATGCTCTGGCATTGGCTCACCGTCCTGAGCCCGCCCCCTGAGTTTGTGGCCAGGGTCCAGAGGAAGCTGACGGACTTCTTCTGGGCCGGAAAGCACTGGGTCTCTGCGGCGGTTCTGAGCCTCCCTCTGGCCGAGGGAGGGCAAGGGTTGGTGTGCATCAGGAGCCAGGTGCACACCTTCCGCCTCCAGACCCTGCAGAGATACCTGTACGCAGACCCGGCCCCGCAGTGGTGCACGCTGGCGTCCTTCCTTTTGCGCCAGCTGCACGACCTGGGCTACGACCCGAGCTGCCGGTCTTTTACCAGGACCTGCTCAGGACCCGGAGCATGTTTTCTGTTGGCCGAGACGCCGTTCCGACCGAGGGCGAAGGACTCCTTCTGGAGCCCCTGCTGCACAACCCTCACCTGGGTGCGCAGGCGTTGGAGTCCCCCTCGTTGCGGGGCGCCCTGATCTCGGCCAAGGTGAGCAGAGTCTGGGATCTCCTGGATCGCGAGCGGTCGGAGTGGCTGACGCCCGAGTGCTGGCCCAGGGCGGCTCGGGCGACCCTCAGGACGGCCGGCCGCGCGATCCGGGAGTGCAAAGCAGCGTTGCACCCAGACTCTGTCAGGTATCTCGAGGGAGTTCTCAGGACCGGGGAGCCATCTACCCCCCCCCTACCCCCGGCTCTCCGGTCCTGCTGATCGAACCCAAGGCCCGAGACCCCCCTCGGCCTCCTCTCGAGAACAACCTGAGCAGGATCTCGCAGTTCTCCTCGACCCCCCTCCGATCGGCGTCGAGGAGGACCCTGTACGCGATGACGCTCCACAACCTCCACTTCCCAGGCCTCGTCTCCCGCCGAGACACTGCTTGGCGGGAGACCCTCCGACCACCGGAGGGCGAGAGTCCCCAGTGGGAGGCCCTGTACTCCCAGCTGGTCTCCAGGGGAGCTGGTGACTTGGGGTGGAGGGTCCTGCACGGAGCACTCGCGTCAGGAGAGATCCTGCGTCACTTTACCGACTCGGATGCCGCATGCCCTTTCTGTGGACTGTCCGAGTCGGTAAAACACATTTATTTTCTGTGCGCCAGGCTGCAGCCATTCTTTTTGCTGCTTAAGAACCTCCTGCTGCAGTTCTGGCTGCATTTCTCCCCCACCCTCCTCATTTTCGGGCACCCTGTTCGTGGCTCCAGCAAGAAGAGAGACCTCCTCGTGAATCTGCTCCTGGCTCTTGCTAAACTGACAATTTACAAGACCAGGAAGCGTAAGATGATCGGGGAGGGTCTCTTTGACTGCGGGGCCATGTTCAGGGCCCTTGTCCGATCAAGGGTTCAGTTAGAGCACGCCCACTCGGAGTACGCTGGCGACATGGCCACTTTTGTCGACCATTGGGCTCTAGGGGGCGTGCTCTGTACCACCTCCCCTTTTGTATTAAACATTTAATTTACAGTCCTTTTATCAGTTTTTTCTGTTAAATTAGTTATCGCCCAGTCTTATTAGCACCCCTTTATAGGGGTGCTAAACTGAATTTTTTCTCTGGCCGCCTTTGGGAGGCCGGTGCACCGGCTGCCACTGGGCAGTCGGTGTAGTCTGCCCTCTGGGCAATAAATAGGACTACTGAGAGGTCACACATTTGTGGAGCTCCTGCAGCTGTGCTTAAAAAACATTTAAAACTGTTGTTTAAACTCTTTATTTTCTAACTCTTTTTATAATTTACATTATCTAAAGTAGTAGTGCACCTTTTTTGTTAAAAACATTTTGGTTTAGTTGTTTTATTTTTATAAAAAACACTGAGTTTTTCCTTTCTCTCCCTGCACTTGCCTGCATAAGCAAGTGCAGGAGAGGTTTTCTTTTTAAAACACTTCTTTTATTGATTTGTTAATTTTACTTTAAAGCTTTTATTTTTGTACTTTTAGGAAAATTATTTTTATGTAAATAGCTGTTTTTGGTTTTTAGTTAAAAATCGTTTTGTTTTAAAAAATCCCCCATCTCTGCTGTGTGCAGAGTGGGGGAAGGCAGGCAGGGAGCAAAGGCCGTGTGCTCCTTTGTTTGCCCTTAGTTTGTATTTTTGATTTTCTTTTAAGTTTAAAGCTATTTCTTTAGTTTTGAACTTTGATTTATTTTTGAATTTTTCTTTTACCCCTGCACTATTGGAGTGCAGGGGTGTGTGAATTGGTATTTCTTTATTTATTTAAAAAAATAAATAAATACGTTTGTTTGGGGGAAAAAAAAACAAAAAAAACAAAACTTTTCTTTTGTTTGGTTTTTATTTTGTACCCCTGTGCTATTGGAGTGAAGGGGTGCGTGTGTGTGTATTTATTTTGTTTTATTCTTTATTTACAAATTTAAAAAAAAAAAACAAACCTTGTGTTCTGTGTGCCCCTGCACTATTGGTGTGCGAGTGTGTTTCATTTTATTTGTTTAATTAAAAAAAAAATAATTTTGTTTGTCTTTTTGTGTGTACCCCTGCGCTGGTAACTGTTTGCAGTGCAGGGGTGTGTCTGTCATTGTGTGTGTGTGTGTGTGTGTGTGTTTTTGTTTTCTATTTTAGAAGAATAAAAACCAATAGACAAAACAAACACTTGAAATAAATAAAATAAAATAAATAAAATGAGTGGACAGGCTCCACAGCCCCCCAAAAAGTGGGCACAGGTGGCTGCAGGGGAGGCTGCAGCCCCCTTTAAAAACATGACCAGGAGGCACGGGGTCAGGTGCCTCCTGAAGGACACCCTCTCGATAGAGGCCATGGTGAAAGCCATGGCCAAAGTGGTCGGACCATCGACCATCGTGGCGGCCTCAAAGATGTACGGCAAGGCCGTATTCTTTCTAAAATCTGAGGCAGCTATTGAGAGGGGTCTCGCAGTCGGGGGAATATACATCCCCATAGAACCCTTGGAGGGGTTGGGCAGCAGGGTCGTCCTTTCCAACGTCCCGCCGTTCTTGAAGGACGACCTCCTGAAGCCCCATCTTCAGGCCCTAGCGAGTTAAAAACGGGTATCCACCCCATCCCCCTAGGGTGCAAAGACCGGCCCCTCTACCACGTGCTGTCCTTCCGACGCCATGTAACCATCCACCTGGCGGGGAGGGACACCGTGGAGGGTAATTTTGTGTTCCCCTTTCAGGGGGACCAACTATTTCGTTTTCTATTCCTCGGAGGAGGTGCGGTGTTATCACTGCAGAGAACTGGGGCACCAGAAAAGGAGGTGCCCCAAGCTCCAGCAAGGCGCAAAGCCACCCGCGCCAGCACCGCACCCCCGGGGCCTTCAAAGAAGCCCGCAGAGGGGGGCAAAAAAGTACCCGCCCCCCTCCCAGTAACATCCGGGGGGGGAAGTGAGAGAAGGCCCCCAAGGCGGCCGGACCCTCAGCGCCTCCAGCGAGAGAGGGGAGAAGGCCGCCGAGTGGACCGTGGTCATCCGCTGCAAAAAGAAGGCGGCGGACAGGTCCACCGGGGCGGCCAAGCAGGAGGCGATGAAGCCCGCCGCCGCACCATCTGGCGGTGGGAGAGAGGGAGGCCCTGAAAAAGGGACTCCTTCGACGGCACCCCAGCGAGGCAGGCGGCAAAGCCCCGTAAAACCAAGCACCTCATCCCCACAGAGGGTGAGGAGAAGCGCTGCGGAGGTGAGCTCCCGTCGCCGTGACAGGGCGGGGACCGCCTCCGGCAGCATCAGGGGAAGAAGGTCCCCGGGGGGGCGAAAGAAGGCCCCCCAAAACCAAAGCGACCGCCTCGGCGTCCCCCCTCTACCGGCAACGAGGGCCCCGGTCCTCGTAATGCCACAGAGTGGGTGAAGGATCCATCCCCCGAAGCGGTCCAGGGCTCCGCAGAAGAAGCGGAGCCCATGGAAGACGCCCCCACCGAGGGGCAGAAGGGAAGGAAGGAACCCGAGAGGGCAGAGGGAGCCCTTCGGGTAGATCCCCTCCCGGCTACAGAAAAGACCTCGGACGCCGGCCCCGAACGTACCAGAGGGGCCGGCCACAGCGGAGGTCGCCGAGGGGGCACAGGAGGGGCCCCCAAAAGAACACCTGCCTCGGGCACCGCCTTCCTCCGGTAGCGACACAGGTCCTGAAACCTGTGTTGCCGAGGAGGGGGCGTCGGAAACAGATCCTGAGGCAGAAGCGGGCTCCGCGGATAAAGCGGAGCCCATGCAGGCGACCCCCGCTGAGGGGCCAGAGGGGGGGGGGGAAGAACTGCCCCTCCCAGAAAAAGAGCTGCCTCGGGCTCCCGTCTCCGGGGAGGAGGCAAACTAGACCCCCGAGGCAGGCGTGGGTTCCAGCGGACAATGCGGAGCCCATGCAGGCGACCCCGGTGAAGGGCCGGAGGGGGGGGGGGGGAAGAACAACCCCTCCCAGAAAAAGAGCTTCCTCTGTCGGCCCCCGAGGCAGGCGTGGGCTCCGCAGACAACGAGGAGCCCATGCAGCGACCCGGCCGAGGGCGGAGGGGAGAAGAGCCCCCACCCAGAAAAGATCTACCTCAGGCTTCCCTCTCTTGCGGCGACGGGGTTCCGGCCCTCGTGCTGCCGCGGAGGGGATGAGAAAACACCCCTGAGGCAGCCCGCGCCTATAATGGCCTCCGGAGTGCAGAAGGGAGGGAAGAACCGGAGAGGGCAGAAGGTGGTGCCCTCGAGGCAGATACCCTCCCGAGTGCAACGGGGCCAAGAAACCGTCCCGACCCAGCGTCGAGGGGCTGGTTCCAGTCACCGAGAGGCGCGGGAGGATCCCGAAGAACAACCACCTCGGGCTTCCCTTTCCGGCGGCGCGAGGGCTCCAGCCCTTATCGCGGCCGTCGGGGAAACATCGCCGGAGGTGGTCCCGGTGACTGATGCGGAGGAAGGGGAAGGACCCGAAAGGGTGTATCCCCTTCCTTCGAGGAAAGAGGACGGGCCTGAGACCGTGTCAGGCACGTCGGGTCCAATTTATTTTCACACACGCAGTTAATTTTAGACGTGCAGTTTAAAAGTATTCCCCCACAGTCAAACGGGTTTAAAAAGACCCTGCATATCAACAAAGCACTCACTAGGCATCTCCAGCCCCGACCCACCCTTTTGTTCGCTATAGCTTTCACATATGCGAAGAAATAAATAATAAATAATAATAATAATAATAATAATAATAATAATAAATGTCATACAAACCGATCAATCATCTCCTGATCACTCATTTTATCACCAAACGCCTCTATAATGCGATCCAAGTCATTATTTTATTTCTATAACATCTCAAAAAAGCTCTGCAGATGTCCGTGATATTCTTTGAGCGCTGATGCAGTAGCAGCCAGCTTGTTTCCTTATGGCCGCCGTTATCTGATGCCAGGGGCAATTATGACTATTCATGAGATATTCCCTTTTTTCGGCTCTTGTCGCGCCCACTCGGCCATTGAATGGTTTTCTCAGCTTTTTCCGGAGAAAAAACGACTAGAAACCCATTTTTGCGTTTTTGATGATGTCAGACAGGGTCCGACGATGGACGGATAGGAATAATTGCAATGTCGGACCTGGTCCGACATTGGACAGCAAAGGGTTAGTCATTACTTTTGGGGGTTTAAAAATACTTCAAATGAGACCATGTTGTGGTCTGAGTTTGCCAATGGCTCTCTGACCTCTATTTTAGTTAGTTATTCTGTCTTCGTTATTTGAAAAGACTATATAAAAAGCATACCTCCCCTCTAGTCGGTGCCTTGACAAATTGCGTTAGGAAGCAATCATTTGTCATTTCCACCATTTCAATTTCGTCTGTTGTGCTCCCCACCGGGTTCTCCAATTTTATACGGGGGAAGCTGAAATCCCCCATTAGTATGGCTTCTCCTTTTCTACACGCATTTCTAATGTCATTGTATAACAGATTATTTTACTCAGCATTTGAATTTGGCGGTCTATAGCATTCTCCTATTATTATGCCCTTTGAATTTGTGTCCATTATTCTGACCCATATGGATTCTGCATGGTTTTCTTTTTCCTGATTTAACACCTGGGCTTCAAAACTATTTTTTACGTATAGCACTACCCCTCCGCCTCTTCTGTCCTGCCTGTCTTTCCTACACAGTGTGTACCCACTAATATTATATTAGTCTCCATCACTCTCAGACAGCCAAGTTTCTGTAACACCTATCACATCGTAGTTACTTGTTAGTGCAATAGCTTCAAGTTCTAACATTTTGTTTCGGAGACTTCTAGCATTAAGATAAATACATTTAATAGTTGTCTTACCTGAGTTGTTGCTCTTGTTTTGATGTGGTCTCCCTTCTGTTTTTTTTTTGCTTTCTCCCTTCCTTTCTAGTTTAAATGCTTCTGGACCTCCTCAAAGATCCTTTCTCCAAGTAGATTGGTTCCCTTTTTGTTTAAGTGCAGTCCGTCCTACCTATATAGATAGTCCTTGTTGTAGAATGGATCTAGATAAAAGGATGTCTATTATGGAACAGGGAAAACAATCTTCAGCGCTGTCATTAATTCCAGCATCAAACACTGCAGCGCCGCCTACAGCTTCTTCTGGTCCAGCCCTAATTTCAGCCAGCGAAGCAGATCCTCCAAAATTCAACCTCGCTACTGCATCTACATACGGATCCTCCTCTCCAACTGCAGCTAGACGTCACACTATATCTCCACGAATCAGACGTAACATTCTCGAAGGTAAGGACATTAATCTTGTTTCACTATTAATGACGACTTTGGAATTCTTGGATCATAGAGTAGTGGATTGTGGAGATTTGGCAGTAACTCTAAAATCCAGAGATCCCAGACTGATTAAAAATCTTACATTAGGGGAATTTGTCCTTGCTTTCTCCATATTCAGAGATGTGCTATGCTCGGTATATCCTAACCGCAGAGCTGAATTGGACTCCTACGAATACTATATCGTGGAGCTGTCTGTCAGATACGGGGGGACAATGTTTTTTGAGTATCATAAATCATTCTCCACAAAAGCAGCAGCGATATTGGCAGCAGATAATCACATCATCAATTGGGCTAAACCCGACACAGATCTATTTAATAGAATTTTTGGTGGTCTAAGAGCTAACGCATGTGGGATCTGCGCTTCAACAGCTCACACAACATCCCTCTGCCCTAAAGCCGCAATTGCATCAACTTCTAAAGCACCGGTTTTCGCGCTAATTCATACAGATCTTCAGTACCTAATCCTATACATTCTTCAGCTCCCTTCGATCAGTCCACAAGGAAAGACAAATACGGGCAGTATTAGATTTTCAGGAGGAAGACAAATCTGCAACAATTTCAATACTGGCTTCTGTTCGAATAGGCAATGCAATTTTATCCACATGTGCAGCAATTGCGGAGACGCTCACTCTAATTCAATCTGCCCTTTAAAACGCAAGTGACTTTCCCCGATGCTCACAGTCTTTACTCCTATAAACATCCCGGCGTTAAAGTAAATTACAGAATCATCCCGACAGTAACTTAATTAATTACCTGATAGACTGATTAAAAAAATGGTTTTTCAACCGGTCTTACTCAAATTCCTTCTTCCTCGTTCAAAAGCAAAAATCTTTATTCAGCAACTCAAGATCCACAATCAGTGCAGTCTCTCATCGAGAAAGAAATTAAAAAAGGATTTATAGTCGGTCCATTTCTAGCTCCTCCTTTTCCAGTATATAGAATTAATCCTAATCGGCATTGCCACGAGGAAAATGTCAAGAAAAAAGCGTCTCATTATTGATTTATCAGCACCACGGGGGTCAAGCACCAGCAGCATTAACTCATTAATTCCCCAAGATCAATTTTCCCTGCATTACATCACTATTGCAGATGCAATACATTCAATTAAATTAGCAGGTCGTGGTTCATGGTTAGCAAAAGCAGATATATCAGACACATTTAAAGTAATGCCAATCCATCCTTCTCTCCGTCACCTGTTTGGTATATGCTGGGAAGGGAAGTTTTATTTTGCCACCCAATTGACTTTCGGCTGCCGCAGTAGCCCGAAGATATTTGATACCCTGTCGGAAGCATTATGCTGGATTCTTCTTAATGTCTATCATGTCCCATTCTTGCTCCACTTGCTGGACGATTTTTTAGTAATTTCTCCTCCTTCAGATGCACCAGCAGAAGCGATTTCCAATCTTAAAAGCTTATTTTCTGAAGTTGGCGTTCCGCTTTCAGAAGAGAAATCAATCGGTCCCCTTCATTCTTTGGAATTCCCTGGAATCATTCTAGAAACAGAAAAGTTTGAAGCCAGCCTGCCTGAGTCTAAACTTAACCATATTCGTTTTCTCATTCAGGATTTTCAGATCAGTAAAACAATTAAAAAACGGGCACTGCTTTCATTGCTGGGTTACTTTAACTTCATGTCATTATCATTCCACAGGGGAGGACGTTTATATCTCGACTGCTAGCGCTGGCATCAACAGGAAAAAATCTGAACTCCTATATAAATCTCTCTTCAGAAGCTAGGAAAGACATTAAAATGTGGTCTGCGCTTATTCAGCACTGGAACGGTCTCTCTGTTTTATGATGATTTCATTTCAGCTCCACACGATATGGCTTTATTTACTGATGCCTCATCTCTGGGATTCGGAGGTCTATTTAACAATCAATGGTTTTGCAGTACATGGCCTGAGGAAATCGAGAACATATCTCCTCATCTAAAATCCACAGCTCTGCTAGAGATATACCCAATAGTAGCAGCTGCCCAGCTCTGGGGTCATCTCTGGTCTAAGAAATCAATACTATTTTACTGTGATAATTCAACTACAGTGCATCATGCAATTGCTGCGTCGGCTAGTATGGATTTCAGTCTCTAATAATTTCCTAATACAAGTTCGCTACCTACCGGGCATTTTTAATAATGCAGCTGATGCTCTTTCTCGTTTACAGATTTCCAAATTCCACAGTTTGCTGCCTACAGCTCTGCAATATCCAGCAGCAACGCCACAGTTCAATCAGCTGATTTTCAACTAAATCCAACTATTAATAAACTTCTTATTTCAGCTCAAGATTACATGGCATCAGCACTTGCCCCATCTACCAGATCCTCGTACTCTACAGGTTGGGCATGTTCTGTAACTTTCTGTTTACAAAGCAGGATTAATCCTACTCCATTCAACCAGGACTGGATCATGGCGTTCATAGTGCATGCAAAGGACTCTCTACATCTGGCACCAGCTACAATCAGACTATATTTGTCAGGAATTCAGCATCAATTTCGCTTGATGTCCATCAATTCCCCAACTCTATTATCAATTCCAGAGGTTCGTCTCCTTTTACGAGGTATTTCCAAGTGCTCTCCGGCTCCTTCTTCTGCTCGCCTGCCTATTTCAATAGACATTCTCAGTAACTTGATTTCAATTCTCCGCCATGGCTGTTTTTCTCCATTTGATGATTTAACTATGGAAGTCATATGTCTATCTGCATTTGGGTTTTTGAGATGTTCTGAATATACAGTTCCTTCCATTGCCAGCTTTCCTACCCTCGGTATCCGCTGCAGTGACCTCAAGCTCATCCCAGATTCTCATTTCATTTTATTTCTTCGCATTTCAAAAACAGATCAACTGCGGCAAGGACAATGTATTCAGCTTTCTAAGATCAACTCTCCTCTGTGTCCCTTCACTTCCATGTTGAAGTACATTGCAGAACGCAAGGCCATTTCATCCTCCGACCCTTTGTTTATCAATTCAAGCCAGTCCATTGTATCAAGGCATTGGTTTTTAACACACCTTTCCACCGTGGTGTCCAGAGCAGGTCTTCCTTCGCAATTCTACACTCCTCATTCATTTAGAATAGGGGCAGCTACTTCAGCTGCAAAAGCCAACATTAACCAGCATTTAATTAAAAATATGGGGTGCTGGACTTCATCAGCAGTTGAAACTTATATTCGTTCTTCATCATCTGAAATATCCTCTGCACATCAGTCCATTGCTAGTATGTCCGGAGTGGGGACGACCTTTCTGCCTGGGCCTCCAAAGATTTCCCCCTAAGAAATTAAATTAAAAGAAAGGAGGTTTTTTCTTTCCACTGTGCAGAGGGTCTTCACATAGTCATTAGGGTACAGTCTACTAACCCCTTTGTCACGTTAAGCGTTTGTTTTCTTTCGTCTAAATGTTTTCTCTTTTCTTTTTTCTTATGCATTGGCGGTTCTCTCTTTTTCTTCTTCACGTTGCGTCAGCGGGGAGCCGGGGGTCCATCTTTTGGGGGGTTAGTGATTCCACTTTCTCCAACCCTTTGTTAAGCTCTGCTTCATTTACCTCATAGAGGAGGGTTCTCCATGAGTCAGAGGGGACCCCCGGCCAAACCCTTCCATCTGCATGTATGTTTCTTTTGGGATTCTTCTTTCAGGTCTGATGCCTCTATGTGAGGGTCCCCAAGCAGTGGCATCCCTCGTGTTTGTCGGGTCTCCTCAAAGACGGAACCCCCCTTCTATTATGTTGGGCTTCGAAGAGGCGGAACACCACGCATTATATGTTTTAACAGATACTAACTTTATGTTTTCTTTCCAGTTCGCGAGCCTCTTCGTATGTCGGGTAACCTCGGAGACGGTGCCCCTCTCGTATGTCGGGTCACCTCAAAGACGGTGGCCCCCCTCCTGTTTATCGTGTCTATCGATCAAGTAAATGTTGGGCCTTGAAGAGGCGGAGCCCCTCTCTCCTTGTGTATATGTTCACTAACTCTGTCAATAAACACTACCAGGTGGCATAGCTCCGCCCCGTGAATTGCAAATTTGCACAACAAGTTTGGACTGAGGCCTTGGTTTTTGTGAGAGAATACAGTGATGGAGAGAAGGTAAATGAGCTGTATAAACTTAATACTGTATGGGAGACACAGTTCAAAGATGCGCAAGAACAATTGGTATGTGTTGTGGGCAATATTGATCTCTTAAGGATGCGATATGGAGAGCAAAAAACGTATTTGTTTTTAAGAATGCCCAGCTCTCTGTTTCAGACTGTGTGAGGCTAGTACTGAGCATTCTAAAGGAATATGTGATGAGATCAAAAGACTGGGAAACAGGAAGCAGAGCGGATATGGAAGTTGGAGAAATGGATTGGTGGGCAGTGGGCTATTGGCATTGGTTAATGATTCTGAGTGTTAAGGGTTTTTAGATGAGGTGTTTATTTAGGATGGGCAAGGGTCTTTGCTTTGAATAATACTGAATCGCTCAACGTCATAATTGTATCCGATTGGTTTTACTGCTTGCAACGTCTTTTGTGCAATTGCTCTTTTTAGTGAAAGTTTGTAGTAAAAGTTACTTTTTGTGTGATGATCTTTTACTGGAGTGGTCTGATTGCATGTTAAATGGTTTTGGTATGCAGTGAATTTAATATGATAACAGTATTGGAATGAAATGAGATTGTATTTATTTGTATTGGAATGTATGGATTTTGTTATGGATTATGTAAGATATGGTTATTGTAAACATAAATGTGATGTATTTATACTGAAGTGATTTAATAAATGTATTTTTTCAAAACAAACAAAAAAATCTGTTCTTATCAGTTTAATATCTGATACGTCCCCCATAGGGGGACCCGTCTATATTAAATTGATTTTTGGAAGCAGGAGATGAAACCGGGGCTTGCTCTGTCCACTCCACGCATTGACCCGGTATTGCAGTACCTCCTGGAACGAAAAAAAAGAAAACGCAAAGCACGAGCGTGCCTCTTCCTTTTTCTGGGTTGTCTTTTTCTACACCCACTGCATCCCCTACTAACTCACCCTCCTCTCCTTTCTCAGACTCTGACCTCTCCTCCCTGCTCCAGGGTCACAAACCCACCACGTGTGCCCTGGACCCCCTCCTCACTCACCTCTTTCAAGCTGCTGCTCCTGCTCTACTTCCCTTCATCTCCTCCCTTCTCAACACCTCTCTCCTTTCTGGTCTCTTTCCCTCTGCCTTCAAACAAGCCTCTATCACTTCCCTCTTCAAAAAACCTACCCTCAACCCCACCTCCATCCAAAGCTACCA
Organism: Acipenser oxyrinchus oxyrinchus; assembly: GCA_030684275.1. Taxonomy (NCBI): domain Eukaryota; kingdom Metazoa; phylum Chordata; class Actinopteri; order Acipenseriformes; family Acipenseridae; genus Acipenser; species Acipenser oxyrinchus. The sequence goes on along the minus strand of CM060287.1, from coordinate 521,728 downwards.
TCCTATCTCCCTCCAACCCTTCCTCTCCAAAACCCTCAACCCTCTCTAATCTGGCTTCTGCTCTGCTCACTCCACTGAAACTGCCCTCCCGTCTGTCACTAACTCACTCGGGCAGCAGTGTGGAGTAGTGGTTAGGGCTCTGGACTCCTGACCGGAGGGTCGTGGGTTCAATCCCAGATGAGGGACGCTGCTGTACCATTACTGGAGCAAGGTACATTACCTAAACCCAACTGTATAAATGGGTAATTGTATGTAGAAATAATGCGATATCTTGTAACAATTAAGTCGCCCTGGATAAGGGCATCTGCTAAGAACTTAAATAATAATAATAAAAATAAATAAACTCTGCCCAAGCTGCCTCTCTCTCTCCTCTGTCCTAATTCTCCTCGACCTCTCTGCTGCTTTTAACACTGTTGATCAATCTATTCTTCTATCCTCTCTCACTGACCTGGGAATCTCTGGCACTGCTCTGGCCTGGTTCTCCTCCTACCTTTCCAACCGCAATTACCAGGTAACCTGGCGTGGAGCAACCTCCACATCTCGCCCTCTCTCAACAGGAGTCCCCCAAGGGTTAGTCTTGGGTCCTCTCTCTACACCCGCTCCCTGGGCCCCCTCAACACATCCTATGGTTTCTCATACCATTTCTATGCTGATGCCACTCAGATTTTCCTCTCCTTCCCCACCATCCCCTCCCATATCTCTACCTGTCTGTCTGCTATCTCCTCCTGGATGCACTCACATGACCTCAAACTCAACCTCTAAATCTGACCTCCTTTTCTTTCCCCCCTCCTCTGATCGCTCCATCTCTGTTCTTCTGGAGTCCACCACACTCTCTCTCCCTCCTCCTCAGCTAAGAACCTCAGAGTCACTCTGGACCCCTGCCTCTCTTATTCCCAGCACATCTCCACTCTGGCACGCACTTGCCAATTTTTCCTGAGCAACATACGAAGAATCTGACCCTCTCACCAACTACACCACCAAGCTCCTGGCCCAGGCTCTGGTACTCTCCAGTCTAGACTACTGCAACTCCCTCTTTTGGCCTCCCTGCGTCCGCCACCTGTCCTTTCTAACTCATCCAGAACTCCGCTGCTCGCCTGGTGTTCTCTCTGCCTCGCTTCTCCCAAGCAACTCCACTGCTCCGCTCACTCCACTGGCTCCCGATCACCGCTCGCATCCAGTTCAAGACTCTTGTACTAGTCTACAGATGCCTTGACCAGACTGCACCCAGCTACCTCCAGACCCTCATCTCTCCCTACACCCCCGCTCCGTGTGCACTAGAAGACTGGCTGTACACAACCACCTTTCATTTCCTTTTTTCCCCTCCGTCCAAGAAGCAAGTACCCTGGCAGCTCCGGCGGGCAGCTCCGCCTGGGCATTTGGGCAAAACCATTGTGGGCATGGCTTCTCAGACTCGTGGCTCATCTCAAGTGCGAGTGGCATGACCGCAGTGCTTGAAGGCCAGAGCGATGGATACTGGACGAATCAATCCCTAGGGTGCAATTGAGAAACACGCCGAGGTTGGAATATGAGGATAATGAAGAACTGAAGAAGAAAATCAACGTATGATGCATCGTCAATCATCCTGAAAGAGAAATTGGAATTGTATGCTCTTCAGATCTACTGCATGCAGGATTTTTCAAAAAGAAGGATTTGACATAACTTTGGTCTCTGAATTTATGTTATGATCTTTGGGAGGAATACAAAAAGAGAACCATCTTGTTTTCATGGAACAACATTGGAGCTTCTTTACACAAGAGAGGTAAGACCCATAAATTGTGCATATGTATAATTCCCCCAGGGAATTTCTCTATTGGCGCTAATTGGGGTTATTGGAATGTTGAGAAATGAATAAATGACCATATTTAAACACTTGACTTTACATAAATTGAGTCTGAATGGTGCTACAGCACCAGAGTTTAAATTCAGTAACATGACCATAGGCAGCATTTAGGCACATGACCATAGTTATATTTTAAGTTCGTGACCATAGTTAGAATTTAAGTTCATGACCATAGTTAGAATTTAAGTTCGTGACCATAGTTAGAATTTAAGTTCATGACCAGAGTTAGAATTTAGGTTCATGACCATAGTTAGAATTTAAGGCTGAATAAGGCTGACATGACCATAGGCAGGTTTTAGCTACATGACCATAGTCCGGTTTTAGCCAACATGACCATAGTCCGGTTTTAGCCAACATGACCATAGTCCGGTTTTAGCCAACATGACCATAGTCCGGTTTTAGCCAACATGACCATAGGCAGGTTTTAGCCAACATGACCATAGGCAGGTTTTAGCCAACATGACCATAGGCAGGTTTTAGCCAACATGACCATAGGCAGGTTTTAGCCAACATGACCATAGGCAGGTTTTAGCAACATGACCATAGGCAGGTTTTAGCAACATGACCATAGGCAGGTTTAGCCAACATGACCATAGCTGCGATTAAACTTTACCTTCTCCTAAGGGGAGAGATTTGCTATGTGTGGCCGAGCGGGAGTTCCAGGAGGTCGTCATGAAGTAGTGGCTTGCTCCCTTCATGCACAAAGGTGGTAGATACACCGGGGGGGTAGGTGCATATTACTAGGGGCACGGCATTTCGATCAAAAAAATTTTTCTAAGTCAGGACGGAGCCCCTTTCTAAGGGCACGAGCGACCGATATAGGCCGTGTGGGAGGCTCTGTACCCCAGGCAGGGTCCCCATTCACCCCAGGCAGCTTCCTCCCTGGAAGTCTGCCTGATGGCCCCCTCCCGCGCCTGGCACCAGTTCAGGCCGGGCTGGAGGCCCCGTTCTTCGGGCTTAGGATGGGACTAAGCCCCCTTAAGCACACGGTTAAGTTCTGGCCAAGCTCTGGTCATGTTGTGGCCTAGCTCTGGTCATGTGGCTGTGTCACAGGTTCAGGCTGGTCTGGAGGCCCTCTCCTCTGGGCTTAGGAGGGGACTAAGCCCCCTTAAGCACACGGTTAAGTTCTGGCCAAGCTCTGGTCATGTTGTGGCCTAGCTCTGGTCATGTGGCTGTGTCACCTGTGGCACAGGTTCAGGCTGGTCTGGAGGCCCTTTCCTCTGGGCTGGGGAGGGGACTAAGCCCCCTTGAGGACCTGGTTCATTTCTGGCTAAGCTCTGGTCATGTTGTGGCCTAACTCTGGTCATGTGGCACAGGTTCAGGCCGTGCTGTTAAATTCGGGCTAAGTTCTGGTCATGTTGTGGCCTAGCTCTGGTCATGTGGCTGGAACCGTGAGCACCTCCCTCGCCTGGCGCCCGTTCCTGCGGGGATTGGAGGCTCCCATTTGCGGCTTGTGATCCGGGCTAAGCGCCCATCGAGCTTCCGTGCTGACGTTTCACGGCCTCTGGTCATTTCTACCTTCTCCGGAGGTCATTTCTGAGCTATGGTCATGTTGAGAGGGATTTTCGAGGGGAAATCCCTATCTTTAACATGACAGGACCATAGTCCGGAGTTTTTGAGCTCTGCCAGAATCTAAGTTTTCCAAAAAGCATGGTCATGTTTCCTATCTTTAACATTGCATGACCATGGCCACCTGGGGGCAGTTTGGGGAAGTCTCCCAAGGGCAGAGGCCAGAAAGCGCCGCAGGGCGGCAGCGACTCCTTTGCGGGAGGACCCGGGCCTGCCCTCCCTTCAGGTTACCGCGGTATAGGTACAACGGGGGGGTCCGCGGAGATTTCCGACGACATGGTTTTTTGATCAAAATGGTTTGACTAAGTCAGGACGGAGGTGTCAGAATGCATGTGAGGGACCCGTTTGGAGCCGTAATTTGGAGTCTGTTGCTGGGCAGGAGTTGAATGAATCTCCTCATTCCTGTCACTTACCTTCTCCTGCCTTCGATATGGATGTTTCCGGAAAATGCAGGCGTCCACACTCTCTCCCAGTGTTGTGGACGCGTCCAACGCTGCGAGTTAGGGGCTCACTTTGTCCCTGCCCCATATGTGTCCTTCGGCCGAGCAGGGAACTGCACTGGGCCTTGCAATGGGCATTGCAAAGCCGAAAGCAGAAAGCGCAACGCGCAAAGCGTAAAGCGTAAAGCGGAAGGGGGAAGCATTCATTTGTTTGTCGGCAGTGAGAGAGAGGAGACGTGGAAGGGCACGGATCGACCCCGTAGAAGTGCAAAAATTCCAAGGTAAGGGGGGCGGCTGAGAGAATGAATTTGGCCGTATTAAGGCGATTGTATTTCGGTTACTAAAGTTGAGTTTATGTTGGTTTGTAATTTGCAGACAGAAGCGCAAGTTAGATTGCCCGATACGAGGATGCCTCCGGCGGTGTGTTGTTAGACTAGATCGTCACTTCCAACGCATTCATGGAATTAAGTGTTCCGACCCGTCTTACGCCAGCCTTATGTCCGAGGCGAAGCGTAAGGCTGGGGATTTATCAAACACCGAGACACGGGTCGGTTTAAACAAACCTGTGCGTTCAAGCCGATCGGCCTGAACTCACTCCCCCGAAGCAGCCGCTGGAAAGCCGAGTGGAACCGGAGGCGGAGGTGGCGCCTTCCTCGTCCTCGTCCGAAGAGGACGATCCCTGTCGTGGCCGGTCCCGGCGGAACACACCGCCTGACCGTGAGTTTTGATTTTGTCAATTATCAGCGGGGGTGTTTGTGAATAACCCGTCTGATGCATGATGTCTTACCGGCTTGTGATCTGTTCTGTTCCCTTGCCACAGCCCCCTGTCTCCGGCTGTATTTGCAATACCTTGCCGGTCCAAAACCTACCTTCAAGAAGCGTGAAAACTCAGTCCAGGCAGTCCAGCATGTGCGCCTGTTCCTCATGTTTATGGCCGAGGTTTCCCCAGGTGAGGCTTTCGATGACAATCTGGCGTTCCTCGCGAACACTGAGAGATGCCATTTGTAAGTATGAATATTTAACGCGTGCGCGCGCACGTTAAGAGGGTCCCCTGTAAACTCTTGCCTTCTGTCCCGTCTCCAGGTGGTACTCAGAGCTGTTGAAGTTTGGTTTTGCTCCCACCACGGTCCACAGTTATCTAACCGACATAGTGAGCTTCCACCATTACCTCCTGGAGGCCCGATTGACTAGTGTCCTTGTGAAAAAGAAGGATTTGAAGCCCCTTTTGTTTCTGTTCAAATCGTTCCGCAGAGGAGGGCAACGTGAGCTCACCCTACACCGCCAAAAAGTCGCTGAGCTTGGTCAAGGTAGGTGTTGTTTATCCCCTGACTACACACCGAGAATCACGTATGCTTCCTGACCTAATTTCTGTCCCTATCCACTCCTTTTTGCAGACCGGTTGATCCCAAAGGCCCACCTTCAGCAGTTTGATGAGCATTCTAACGTGCTGATCCCAGACATCCTCCATCTCTCTGAGACGGGGGTCCTGAGCGGTGTGTTGACCCTGATTGGCTTAATCAGCGGTAAGCTTATGTTACATAACGGTCACCGACGGGGCGTTCTGATGAATATGACGGCCGGCGATGTAGAGGGAGCCAAGCGCCATGATAATCAGTTCCACGTATGGGTGTACGATCACAAGACTGTGGGGAAATACGGAGCGGCAGTGTTGGTGGTTAGCGCCAAAGAGTACGACTGGTTGCGGAGATTCTCAGCTCTCAGAGGTTGACTCGCGCTCCACCTGTGGTGCTTCTGCACCAACTGTGGTGCTTTTCTGCTCTTTTACACCACAGATGGCGCTGAGCCATGCTCCGCGAGTGGTGCAGCCGCGGTGTGCCAAGCTTGCCCTTTTAAAAAAATATCGGAGATGTACATTTCTTTTGATTGCCCTTTAGGCCACCACATATGTGCAAATTTTTTTCATTTGTGAACAATTAATACAATTCCAGACATCCTGTGCATATTTGCAGCACCCCTGTTGCTATTGCTAATGTCCTTGCTTATTCAGGCACATGGTATTTAAATTTGACCACAAATATTTTTTGACCTCTGTGACACTTATGGATTGCATGCAGACCTGAATTTTGTTTAAATTTGACATTCTATTTTTTTAATATTTTGTGCTTTTTTTCTCTTAGTGTTTGCAACGATTCATGTCATTTCTGCCTCTGTTGTCATTCTCGTGTTTGCTTTTAATGAACAACATGTTTTCCTTTCCTAAAGTTCTTGTTTTTGTATTATGTAAAACAAAAAAAGTTGAAAAATGGTGACAAGCTTTAAGATTGCATCGCTGCTGCTGCAAGTAGTTGGGTTAACACCTAAAACGTCTGTGTCCTCAGAAGGCTCTGTTTATATGACGATTACTATCAGGATCATATAACAAGTACTGCTTTATTACAAATTGAGCAGAAACTGTATTTTTGAATTAAGAAAAAAAAAAGTTGAAAAATGGTGACAAGCTTTAGAATTGCAACACTGCTGCTGCAAATAGTTGGGTTAACACCTAAAACGTCTGTGTCCTCAGAAGGCTCTGTTTATATGACGATTACTATCAGGATCATATAACAAGTACTGCTTCATTACAAATTGAGCAGAAACTGTATTTTTGAATTAAGAAAAAAAAAAGTTGAAAAATGGTGACAAGCTTTAGAATTGCAACACTGCTGCTGCAAATAGTTGGGTTAACACCTAAAACGTCTGTGTTCCTCAGTGTGTCTCAGTATGTTTTAGTGTGCTAGTGAAAGAGGGAACCATCGCTATGTTTAGATATACAGCATATTCAGATGACGTATCCATTGTTTTGCTTATGACTGTAAGTCGCTCTGGGTAACGGCGCCTGTGTCCTCAGAAGCCTCTGATTGTATTACGACTACTATCAGGATCATATAACAAGTACTGCTCTATTAGAAATTGAGCAGAAACTGCATTTTTGTATTAAATAAAACGTCTGTGTCTCAGTGTGTCTCAGTGTGTTTCAGTGTGCTAGTGAAAGAGGGAATCATCGCTATGTTTAGATATACAGCATATTCACATGACGTATCCATTTTTTTTGTTTATGACTGTAAGTCTCTCTGGGTAACAGCGTCTGTGTCTTCAGAAGGCTCTGATTGTATTACGATTACTATCAGTGTCTATGCATTTATACTTCTACTTACTAGAACTGAAGTCATTGTATTTTCTCTTGCTGTTATGTGTATGAATACTTGTACTGTGATTCTTGACAGGTATTTTTTGTTTATGAGTGTAAGTCGCTCTGGGTAACGGCGTCTGTGTCCTCAGAAGGCTCTGATTGTATTACGATTACTATCAGTGCCTCAGTGTGTTTCAGTGTGCTAGTGAAAGTGGGAACTATCGCTATGTTTAGATATACAGCATATTCACATGACGTATCCATTTGTTATTTCAGGTCGTGGCGGAGCACCAGAAAGACGAAGGGTGTGTGGCCTGGTGCGCATCCCCATACGCCGGGTTAAGGCGCCCGATGCCGACGCTCATCAGACCCCAGAAAAGGTGTTGGTTGATATAGACCACAGGCAGAATTTGCCGACATGACCATAGCCAGAATTAGCCAACATGACCGTAGTCAGGTTTCAGTAACATGACCATAGTCAGAATTAGCCGACATGACCATAGCCAGAATTAGCCAACATGACCATAGTCAGGTTTCAGTAACATGACCATAGTCAGAATTTATGAATTATGTATGAATACTTGTACTGTGATTCTTGAAATGTATTTTTTGTTTATGACTGTAAGTCACTCTGGTTAACAGCGTCTGGGTCCTCAGAAGGCTCCGATTATATTACGATTACTATCAGGATCTTATAACAAGCACTGCTTTATTACAAATTGACCATAAACTGCATTTTTGTATTAAATAAAAAAAAGTTGAAAAATATATATATGTGTGTGTGTGTGTGTGTGTTATTTTTAATGCACTCCCCAAATATTAACAGCCATGGTTATATATTTTAGTTCTGTGATAATTAAAAACAAATCTTATCTTAGCTTCATTACATCTATTAATCTAAAATTTAATTAACACCATATATTTTGTTTTGGACTAAGCCATTAATGTCATACTTCATAAAACTAGCTGCCATTCACACCTGTGGCACTAGGGTTCATATATTGTAGAAATACATCTTATGTTAGCTTCATTACAACTTCAAGGAAATGTTGAGAATTGGTTAAAAGCTTCACAACTGCATCAATGGTGTTGCAATGAATAAGGTTAACACTTAAAATGTCTGTGCTTCACTGTGCAATGGAAAGAGGGATCCATCACTATGCTGTGGTTCCAAAGATACAGCCAAAAAAGCTGTTTTTTAAATAAAATCAATCATGAAAATGTGTACATGTGAGAGGTGTCTGAAAACTGAACTCTAAGGGGTAGGGGGAAAGGGGAACTTTCCTATTTATGGAGGTATGCAGCCTCAAAGCTAGCTGGTTTTTGCTGTGCAGTCAAATCAACTGTATTGAACAGAATGGTCTAGGAGGGTTTAAAATTGACACAAAACTGCATTATTTCCCCAAAAGGTCTCAAATTGTAGTTCTGATCACTCTGGACTAGAGCATGGTTGCAATATGTGTGGAACTTTCCTATTTATGGAGTTATGCAGCCTCAAAGCTAGCTGTTTTTTCCTGTGCAGTCAAATCAACTGTATTGAACAGAATGGTCTAGGAGGGTTTAAAATGACACAAAGCTGCATTTATTCACCAAAAGGTCTCAAATTGTAGGTCTGATCACTCTGGACTAGAGCATGTTTGCAATATGTCTGGAACATTCCTATTTATGGAGGTATGCAGCCTCAAAGCTAGCTGGTTTTGCTGTACAGTCAAATCAACTGTATTGCAGTTTATATTAGAAAAATAGCCAAAAATCGAAGAAAGCACCAAAGATAATCCCAATAGGGCTCAAATTGAACATCTCACCTTCTAGTTTCTGTTCATACTGATTTTTAGCTGTGGCATATGCAGATTTGGAGAAAAATGCCCCAAACCGTTGCAAATACTCTCCAATTTTGAATAATCGCCATATTAGAAAAATAGCCAAAAATTGAAAAAACGCCACAGAGAATCCCAATAGGGCTCAAATTGAACATCACATCTTCTAGTTTCTCGTGATATCAATTGCATAGCTGTCTCTTTTCTATATAGTGAGAAAATGGCCAGAAAACATTGCAGTTTGGCTGAATTCTGAGGTTTCTGTCATCATTTAAATAATGATGAAAAATAGACAAAAAAGCCAAATACAGACAAAATTGGTCTCAAAATGTAGATCTCGTCTTCTGCTTTATGTGGATATTAAATTTATCCCAGCAACCTGTGTATTATTTGAGAAAAGTAGGTTTAGGTTCGACGAAACATTGGACATTGAGGTTTAATGACAAACTAGTGGTTCGCTAAAGTTGAAAAAATGCAATAAAAAGGCTAAATCTAGTAAAATCTCTTTAATATATGTGTTTATGGGTCCTTTAGGCTTTCTACTAATGTTGTCTTTTTATTTTAAAGAACGTTAACTGTTAGTTTTTCTCATTTTGTAAAACTCTCATGTTAAGCCCTGGTAGCAGCAGTGGTGCTTGCTAAAGGCCAAAAACGTTATAATGGCTATAAAAGTGAGTAGGATGAAGATATCGAAAAACAAACTTCAGGTTGACAATCCTCTTGGCCCAGCCTTTCTTTTGATATATAATTTGTATATATTGTGTATAATTTTACCCCCGAGTGAGAATGAGTGAGGAGAGTGCGGGCTCAGTGAGCCGAGTGAGAAACCAGTTTTTGGACCGTGGAAGACAGAGATGATAAGATAGGTGAATGAAACTCATCATACATGTTTAAAATGACGTTAGGCCGCTGGTCAACCAGAAATTTTTTTATCTCCGCAAACAAAAAGTGCAATTTGGGGTCATGCACCACAGGCGGTGTTAGCGAAAAAGCGTAAAAAGAAAAAATTGAAACATAATTTTTAAGCTCATATGGTTTAAAATTGCACAAAGCGTCAGACGAAAAAAATTTTTCCGAGAGACCCGTGATACATGCTGTTGAGCCTCTCTCCGGGTTACCATTACCAACCGCGTTCGTTTTTCTTCACCGCTGGCGGCAAGCCCATTCAAAAATGGGCCGGCTTCTGAGAAAAGCCTGGGTGGCCTGCGGTATCGGCGAGAGTGTCACGGCGGGATGATCCGCAGTGCCGTCGCTACTTACGTGAGTATCCCCGGGGCACAATTGACCAGTGGTGGAATGTGTTGTAAGGTGCAGACTAACCTGAGAATTTCCTTCTCTCCCCCCAGACTTGGGCTACACACGGTGAGGTGGGCAAATCGACTGTCTCGCGCCACATGACCCATAGCCTTCATATGCAAGCGTCCTTCTATGTCCTTGATGAGGCTCCGGCTAACCACCAGCAGGCTAGGCGTCTCATCGAACAGAGCCTGGATATCCCCGAGGATGATTGTTCTGAAACCCCAGAGAGGCCACCGCCTTGATGAAACATTTTTGTCCCTAATTGGGGATATGTGACTTACCCTGGTCAACTAAGGTATTGCAGAAATTGCTGTCATTTTGGGCATGTAATGGAGAAGTGCTCTGAAGTGATATGTAGAAATTGCAAAAAAAAAAAAAAAAGTGGCCATGAGGCTAAGGACTGCACAGAAGAGAAAAGATGTAACCTATGTGGGGAGACCGGACACATGTTTAGAACCTGCCTGAAAAGTTTTTATGCACAGGTGACTGTTCGGGGCACTAGAAAAAGAAGATGAAGCAGAGGATTCTGGGAAGAATCCAGAAAGAACACAAGGTTTGAGAGAACAGGAAGAAGAAATATCTGAAGCTCTGAAAAAAGGAAAGGAGGAAGAAGAAAAGGATACCAGGTGTCCCGAAATAACAGAAGATATGGTGGGAATGTCATGGAACAAATGTGGAGAGTGGAATAACGGAGCCAGAAGAAAAAGGAAGAGGTAGAGTCAACTACAGAAGAAACAGGAGGCACATAGAGATTGGGGCGAGGAGCTGGCGGAGGAAGGAAGGTGCGATGGGAGAGTGGCAGACAGTTGGGGGAAAAAAGGGAGATCTGCGGCGATGAATATAAGAGGCACAAGCAAAAGAAAAAACACGAGGAGTTGGAGCCAAGTAATTTTGCTATTTTTATAGAAAAAGGTGGAGGAGGTAGAGAGATTGTTGAAGTAAAATCTAGAGGTTTCTTTATCAGAAGGTTCCGTTGTGGAATTGGGTTCACCAGCACCTGAGCCTGTAAAGGAAACAGAGGATGACAACGAGTCTGGGGAGAGTCGGGTCTAGTGGAGGAGATACAGGAAGTTTTTCTGAGCCCAACAGGTCTGGACAAAGGAGGACATTAGAAGATTTAATAAAGAATGGACAGCGGGCCCTTCTGCATGGAGAGTGGGTAATGTATATGCAGATGGGAATCATTTTCAGGGGTTCAGAATGGTGTATAGAAAATATTTTATACTTGGGTGAATAATGTATGTAGATGCAAAAAGAAATAAAGGGAATTATAGATTTATAAATGCCAAACACTAGGGGCACTAGATTAGAAGCTTTTAAACAGTTGTCTGAAGTGTTATGTACCAATAAGAATTATATTGGGGAGATTTTAATACTGATATGGATGACAAAAGATGCAAATAAGCCTGAAAGATTTCAGTTATTTTTCAGGAAGATGGTGGGGAACTTCGCATTGGTGGATGTTTTAGAACAAATAGTTAAGACAAGGGGTCTACCTGGAGGAATACAAGGGGTATAAGCAAGAGACTAGATTATTTTTTTGTGAATAAATATCTAATAGATAATGTATGTAAGGCGATTCCAATTTGGTATTCAGATCATGACATGATTTATGTTTCTTTGGAGGTGAAAGGCCCAGAGTTAGGACTAGGGTTTTGGAAACTGAATCACAGCTTTGGAAAATGAGGATTAACCCTTAGCTGTCCATTTATTCAGCACGTCTCGGCGCATCAGGTCCAATTTATTTTTACACGCGCAAATTTGACACGCTGTTTAAAAGTATTTTTCACAATAAAACAGGTTTAAAAGGCACTGCATATCAACAGGACACTCAGTGCTGCATCTCCAGCCCCACCCCACACCTTGTTAGCTGTATTGTTCACATACCTCTTCATAGTCATGCATATTGATAAATCATCTCCTGATCACTCGTTTTATCACCAAACTCCTCAATAATGCGATCCAAGTAATTTTATTATTTTCATTATTTTATAACATCTAAAAAGCTCTGCAAATGTGATTCCTTGAGTGCTGGATGCAGAAGCAGCTATCTTGTTTGTTTATGTCCGTGTTATGTATGTGGTGCGGGGCTATCTGTATTCAGGAGATACGCCTCTTTTTCGGCTTCTCGGCTCCTATCTGTCTCACTCGGCCATTCAATGGTTCTCGTCTTTTCCAGAGAAAAACGACTAGAGATGTGTTTTTACGTCTTTTGATGTTGTACAGGGCCCGACATTGGACCGAAAGGGAAAATTGCAATGTCGGACCAGGTCTGACATAGGACTGCAAAAGGGTTAAAACCAATTTAGAATGTTGTATGGAAGTTGGAGGAAGTTGAAATGTGGATATGAAAACATATTATGGTAGGAGGATGTAAAAAGAAAATTGCTTTGTTTTGTCAGATTTGGGAAACAATGTGAAAATGAGAAGTATGAAATTGAATATGCAAAAGAAACTTAAAGATGCATTCTGATTTAAAAGGGGATGGTGGTAGACTTAGAAAAAAAATAATTTGAAAGGAAGATTAAAAATAAAATTAAAGAATGTAAAGAGTTTTATTTTTTAGCAGAAGAGGCGAAACGGGACAAAGATGAAAACGTTTCTAAATTTCTTTGTCTATAAAACAGAAACAAAAGGGAAATTGTAATTTTTTTATTTATTTTATTTATTTATTTATTTATTTATTTTATTTTTTTTACAGAGGAGGGGAGGTGGGAGGAAGGAGGAAATGTTGAAGCATGCTTTTTTATAAGGATCTTTTGCAAAGAGGAAAGGGGATAAACAGAAGGGCGAGAATTTGTTGAGAACTTTAAAAAGAGGGTGTTGAGTGAGGAGCAGAAGGAGAATTGGAAGGGGAGGTAACTGAGGAGGAGGAAATTAAAATGGCACTTTTCTTTAAATGGAAATAAAAACACCAGGGGAGATAGACTACCCAAAGATTTTGTGTTTTTGGGATTTAATTAAAGGATGATTTAGTACAACTTTACAAAGAGGTGTATGTGACGGGGGATTGCCAGAGACAATGAGGTCTGGGATCATTCACCTTATATAAGAAAGGGGATAGAAAAAAGATATTAGAATTAAAGACCAGTGACATTGTTGAGAACAGACTAAGATTGTGAGCAAAGTTCTAACAAATAGAATGAGGAAGGTGATGGATTTAGTAACAAACCTAGATCAAATATGTGGGGGTTAAAGATAGAGCTTGTTGTCTTGTAGCAATTCCCATGCTACATAATGTGGGTGTAAGTCTCACCCACCTGTCCCTTTAATTAGGGTCAGTAGCCTGGCCAGGTTAAAACTTCATTTCCCATAGTTCCGTGCAACCACCCTCTGTTCATCCTCTCTCCCCATTGGCTCATTCAGATTTCCGCTCCTCCAATCTCAGAGCTCCTTGTAAGCCAATACCTGTTTAAAGCTGGCTGGCTAGGCCAGGAGACAGACTCCCTTTCTCAGAGGAATCCATTAAACTACAGCATTTTCTCTACTTAAATTTCAGTGAATCCATTGCCATCATTAGATAATTCCAGTGCATCCGTTCATTTTCTTTTGTTGTTGCGCTTTGTCTAAACTGCTCTTTTGTTTTCACTGTTACTTGTTTAAGTTTAGCTGTTTTTCTAGGTCTGTTTAGTGTTTGTTGTTTTATGTGTGACAGCCTCCATTTTTTCCTGATCCTCCTGATTTTTGCCAAACAACTGTTCACCATTCAACTCAACACTACTGGACAGTCTCAACAATTTCAACGTACTCAATGTTTTCAACCTTCTACAATCACCATCATTTCGGGACACTTTGCTGGACTGCCTTATTTGTGGGTGAGATCATTTCTTTTTGTTTGGATTTTTTCTACTTTAATTTGATACTTTGTTTCCTGTATTTTTCTGTTACTTTGTTACTTTGTATGGATTTCAATTACCCTGCGATTACTGGACTTGTTGGGCCTACCTGTCATTCTCCCACCATTGCCACAGAGACTGTTAAATGTAATTGTTTCCACAAGACACTGTTTTCATCTATCTATTTATTTATCTTTTGTCTATCTGTGTGGGTTGTGTTTGTGAGGGTGGGTTTATTGGAGACCCTCCGGACACCATTCATTTCCACTTTGTGAAACTGTTTAGCCTTCTGTTTGTCCCTACATACTTATCTGTACCATCTTACTTCTTATCTGTTACCTGCAATTATTTGAATTCCTGTCTTATCATTATTCATTTAATTCAGTTGTTCATTTTTTCATTTGTTGACATTATTGTTCAGAATAATAAACTGGTTGTTCGTGAAATTGACACCTCTGACGTCCCTGCTTTTGCTGTCCGTCACTCTTGCTGACTTATTTAACTATAGGAATAGGGCCAGTAGTATCTCCTTAGGGAGGACAGTGCAACTGCTTCTCAGTTGTGCAGAGTGATCGTTACAGTCTGAATTTGTCTTTTATCAGGGATTTAATTAGTTGGGAGAGGAGAGGAACCTGCCATTGTGTATTTTGAGTATTGATCAGAAGGCTTTTGATCGTGTGAATCCTGATTTTTTGTTCAATGTCTTGGAGAAGATGAATTTTGGTAAGGGTTTATTTCATGGGTAAGAATTTTGTATAAAGTGTGCAGCAGAGTTAAAATTAACAGGCATTTGAGTGAATAGAGAGGAGGGGCACGTCAGGGATGCCCCTTGTCCCCACTGCTGTATGTTTTATTCATTGAACCTCTTGCAGAGTTAATAAGGAGTGATGAGAGGGTGGAGGGGTGCATATTCCTGGAGGATCAGGAGAAAGGGTGAAGGTGTCGCAGTATGCTGATGACACAACAGTGTTTTTGTCAACAAAGAGGGGTGGATAGAACAGTGGAACTTTTAGAAATGTCATGGTTCTGTTATAAACTATAACAAATCTGCAGTCATGTATTGTGGCACATGGAGGAAAAGAAAAGACGTGAGGCATGTTTTTTTGCTTTGTCCCATGGGAATCCAAATTTTGGGAGTAAATATTTATCATGAGGACTCTGCTAGACAGAACTGGGTGGGACAAGATGAGAGGATTGAGAAGTTGAATATCTGGAAAGGTAGAAGACTTACTGTTACAGGTAAGGGGTTAGTCATTAAAGTGGATGTTTTACCAAGTCTTATTTACTTAGCCCGAGTTTTTCCGATTCCTACCAGCTGCAAGTTAAGGTTGACAAGGCTGATTTTTTCTTTCATTTTGGGGGTGGGGTGGGTGGGGTGGAGGTAAAACCGGTTTTGTGGATAGATAGGAATGTGCAGGTAAGAATTGAAAAAGGAAAAACTAAGAGAGGTATATTATGATTTAAAATAGAGTGTTGGAGAAAATTAAAATGTATGAAAGGAAGGTGGGAGAGGAGGAAAGTAATAAAGTGTGGGGTAAGGTGAAAAGTGTATTGTAATGTGCGGAGGTTTGGGGGTATGTATAAAAGGTGTTAATGGATTGTTGATTAACAAATCAATTTAATAATGTGTTTTTCTAATAAAAGAAAAAAATCTGTTCTTATCAGTTTAATATCCGATACGTCTATGTTGGGCTGAATGGCCTCCTCTCGTTTGTAAACTTTCCTATATTGAAATTGA
Source organism: Acipenser oxyrinchus oxyrinchus (assembly GCA_030684275.1). Classification (NCBI taxonomy): domain Eukaryota; kingdom Metazoa; phylum Chordata; class Actinopteri; order Acipenseriformes; family Acipenseridae; genus Acipenser; species Acipenser oxyrinchus. The sequence continues at coordinate 506,059 of CM060287.1, read as the reverse complement.
TTTTTGGAAGGGGGAGATGGAACCAGGGGTTGCTCTGTCCACTCCACGCATTGACCCGTTATTGCAGTACCTCCGGGAACGGTGCACAAGAAAGGTCACTTTTCACAGGTTTTTACAAAGGAGGACATGGACAACATGTCGACCTGTTCCTATCCAATTTTAAATAACTTTAGCATAAGAGGCAGAAGTGTTAAAGGGACTAGGAGCTCTTAAAATAAATAAACAAATCCCCTGGGCCGGATGAGATCCTCCCAATAGTACTCAAAGAAATGAAAGTAGTGATTTACAAACCGCTAACCAAGATCATGCAACAGTCTCGACACAGGGGTTGTACCGTCAGACTGGAAAATAGCAAACGTAATACCGATCCACAAAAAGGGAGACAGACCAATAAGCCTGACTTCTATTATATGTAAACTATAATAAGATCCAAAATGGAAAATTACCTATATGGTAACAATATCCTGGGAGACAGTCAGCATGGTTTTAGGAAAGGGAGTTCGTGTCTAACTAACCTGCTTGACTGAGGATGCAACATCGAAAAAGGATAATTGCAAAAACATACGACATGGTTTATTTAGATTTCCAGAAAGCTTTTGACAAAGTCCCAAACTGAACGCAGTAGGGATTCAAGGAAATGCATGCACATGGATTAGGAGTGGTTAACATGTAGAAAACAGAAAGTACTGATTAGAGGAGAAACCTCAAAATGGAGCGAGGTAACCAGTGGTGTACCACAGGGATCAGTATTAGGTCCTCTGCTATTCCTAATCTACATTAATGATTTAGATTCTGGTGAAGTAAGCAAACTCGTTAATTTGCAGACGACACAAAAATAGGAGTGGCAAACACTGCTGCAGCAGCAATGGTCATTCAAAATGATCTAGACAGCATTCTGATCTGAACTTATTCAGTCTTGAACAAAGAATACAACACGGCGATCTGATTCAAACATTCAAAATCCTAAAAGGTATAGACAATGTCGACCCTGGGGACGACTGACCTGAAAAAAAAAAAGGGACCAGGGGTCACAAATGGAGATTAGATAAAGGGGCATTCAGAATAGAAAAAATAGGAGGTACTTTTTTTTTTTTTTTTTTTTTTTTAACAGAGAATTGAGGGGGTCTGGAACCAACTCCCCAGTAATGTTGTTGAAGCTGACACCCTGGGATCCTTCAATAAGCTGCTTGATGAGATTCTGGGATCAATAAGCTACTAAACAACCAAAACGAGCAAGATGGACTGAATGGCCTCCTCTCGTTTGTAAACTTTGAGACAGGAGAGAGAGCGCGAGCGTGCCTCTCCCTTTTTCTGGGTTGTCTTTTTTCCTGCTCTTTTAGTTCTCCTTCCCCCCCAATAAGGAAGGCAGTCAGGCAAGCCTAACTTGACAATGGACAGCCTGCTCTGCTCACGCAGCAGGCCAGTGTACCCAGAAGGCCTTGCGCTCGTGGGAGGAGGAGTGCAGCAGTAAAAGCAGAAACTGAGCCCTCGCTTTCAAGGCAGTAGCAAAGCGCCCCTTTGCCGGGACTGAACAGCAGTTAAGTTTTGGGAAGAGTTCCCTTTTTTGCTTTGTTTTGTTTGGCCTTGCCGCCGGGTAGAGGAGGCGGCCTTTGGGCCGGCTGGGCCGCCAGCAAAGTCACACTCTGGCTTCTCTTCAGCTCTAAAAAAGGTCAAAGATTTAACTCGCAGGCAGAGACGGAGGCGAGTGGGACGGCTACACTGCCCCCTAGTGGGCAGGTAGCAGCCAGCCAGGGCATCCCCAGCCAGCCTTCCCAGTCATTAACACAAACCCCAGCACACCTTGCAGAAGAGGTGTTCACTAATGCACCAAGGGAGAGGTCAGGGTCAACACCTGCCCTGACCAGTAGTATCTCAGTAGAAAGGACCCTCCAAGCAAAGGGCCTCCCTTCAAAAGCATCTTTGACCCCTCCCTTGTATGGGCAAAACCAGGGGCTCCTAGATGTTCTCCTAGATACAGCACTGGAGAACATGGGAATACCCCTGGACACAGTAAGCCAGAAGTCGGCTAACAGCTCAAACTCAGATGGGTAACAGCCAAAGAAGGCTGTCTGTCATAACACCACCACCCCCACCCCTCAGGACAAAGCTGACCCACACGTTCCGAGGGGCCCTGAGCAAGTTCCACCAGACTTACCTTGTGGGGAGTTGAATAGCCCAAACAACTCGACTTACTGTGAATACAAAGACGGAGCCTTCTTGGACGAGGCAGCAGCAGTACCTTCTCAGGGGCGATAGGAGTTGCGAACAAGCCCAAGCCCCTCAAAGCAAGCATAGAGCTAAGAGTAGGAAGAATGTTCCGACCTCCCAATCATAGTCGCTATGGGGTGGATGCAGGGACTCCTTTTCTTGTTAGTTACCCTGATGGCCCTGATGTGTGTCTGTTAATGTCAGGAGCATTAGGGAGAGACAAAAAATTTGATGTACTAAAACTATCTAACTAACTTGAAAGCAGATATCATATTTCTGCAGGAGTGTGGTATTTCGTCAAGCCCTGATTAAAGGGACCTGAAGGAGAGTTGGACCCTGGGGACTCCTCCTGGTCGGGCTCAAACATAGCCAGAGCCGACAGAGTAGGTATCCTGTTTAAAACCCATTTATTACCTCCCGCAGCAATTTTTTTCCCACAGCTGCGTCCACTCCTGCTGGGAACGTACCAGTCATCATGTCAGGTGACTTTAATTGTGCTCTAAGGGACGTAGACCAGAGCAGACCACGCAACGACTGCTCTAGTTGAGTTTTGTCCTCCGTAGTATCTGATTTCTCCCTGTGTGATGCAGGTAAGGACCTGGTGCCTCCCTTTACCTGGGTGAGCTCATCTGGGACATCCTTCTCCCGCATAGATCTCATCCTGTATACCAGCTCCCTTACGAAGACAGCAGTACACTCCCAGGCCGTCTTCTTCTCTAATCATAGGCTCCTGCAGGTAACATTGCAGGTCCCTCTGGCCTCCCAGATGGGGTCAGGGGTTTGGAAATTGAACACTTCCTTACTCGACGACCCCTCCATAGCTGCAGCCTATAAGAGCAGACTTGTCGAGTGGACCACTTTGTGTGACCTATTCAACTCCTCTATAGAGTAGTGGGAGATGGTCAAAATAAGAACTAAAGGGTTATTTCATAGCAGCAGGCAAGAGGAAAGCAAAAGAAAGGAGGGCCAAATATAAACACCTGAATGCTGCCCTCCAGCGTCTGAGCCTGCTACAGCCTCGGGAGTTCCCTGTAAGGGACGAGATAGCCCAGACCAAGTTAGATCTTTCATTGCTTTGTAGGGAGGAACAATGAAAGGTCATGCACAATGTAAAAAATATGGAGGAAAATGAAAAGTGTACCCGCTTTGCAAGCTTGTTCTTATTATTTGTGAAAAAATGCTGTAAAGTAAGAATGCTTTCAAAAATAGACATGTTAATAGATTATATTTATCAATTAACTAAATGCAAAGTGAGTGAACAGAAGAAAAATCTAAATCAAATCCATATTTGGTGTGACCACCCTTTGCCTTCAAAACAGCATCAATTCTTCTAGGTACACTTGCACAAAGTCAGGGATTTTGTAGGCATATAGTCAGGTGTATGATTAAACAATTATACCAAACAGGTGCTAATGATCATCAATTCAATATGTAGGTTGAAACACAATCATTAACTGAAACAGAAACAGCTGTGTAGGAGGAATAAAACTGGGTGAGGAACAGCCAAACTCAGCTAACAAGGTGAGGTTGCTGAAGACAGTTTACTGTCAAAAGTCATACACCATGGCAAGACTGAGCACAGCAACAAGACACAAGGTAGTTATACTGCATCAGCAAGGTCTCTCCCAGGCAGAAATTTCAAGGCAGACAGGGGTTTCCAGATGTGCTGTCCAAGCTCTTTTGAAGAAGCACAAAGAAACGGGCAACGTTGAGGACCGTAGACGCAGTGGTCGGCCAAGGAAACTTACTGCAGCAGATGAGACACATCATGCTTACTTCCCTTCGCAAATCGGAAGATGTCCAGCAGTGCCATCAGCTCAGAACTGGCAGTAAACAGTGGGACCCTGGTACACCCATCTACTGACCGGAGAAGTCTGGTCAGAAGTGGCCTTCATGGAAGACTTGCGGCCAAAAAGCCATACCTCCGACGTGGAAACAAGGCCAGCGACTCAACTGTGCACGAAAACACAGGAACTGGGGTGCAGAAAAATGGCAGCAGGTGCTCTGGACTGATGAGTCAAAATTTGAAATATTTGGCTGTAGCAGAAGGCAGTTTGTTCGCCGAAGGGCTGGAGAGCGTACACGAATGAGTGTCTGCAGGCAACAGTGAAGCATGGTGGAGGTTCCTTGCAAGTTTGGGGCTGCATTTCTGCAAATGGAGTTGGGGATTTGGTCAGAATTAATGGTCTCCTCAATGCTGAGAAGTACAGGCAGATACTTATCCATCATGCAATACCATCAGGGAGGCATCTGATTGGCCCCAAATTTATTCTGCAGCATGACAACGACCCCAAACATACAGCGAAAGTCATTAAGAACTATCTTCAGCGTAAAGAATAAGGAGTCCTGGAAGTGATGGTATGGCCTCCACAGAGCCCTGATCTCAACATCGAGTCTGTCTGGGATTACATGAAGAGAGAGAAGCAACTGAGGCTGCCTAAATCCACAAAAGAACTGTGGTTAGTTCTCCAAGATGTTTGGGCCAACCTACCTGCCGAGTTCCTTCAAAAACTGTGTGCAAGTGTACCTAGAAGAATTGATGCTTGATGCTGTTTTGAAGGCAAAGGGTGGTCACACCAAATATGGATTTGATTTAGATTTTTCTTCTGTTCACTCACTTTGCATTTAGTTAATTGATAAATATAATCTATTAACATGTCTATTTTTGAAAGCATTCTTACTTTACAGCATTTTTTCACACCTGCCTAAAACTTTTGCACAGTACTGTATATATATATATATATATATATATATATAT
>CM060287.1:473609-500593 GCA_030684275.1 Acipenser oxyrinchus oxyrinchus | reverse complement strand
AACACCACGCATTATATGTTTTAACAGATACTAACTTTATGTTTTCTTTCCAGTTCGCGAGCCTCTTCAGTATGTCGGGTAACCTCAGAGACGGTGCCCCTCTCGTATGTCGGGTCACCTCAAAGACGGTGGCCCCCCTCCTGTTTATCGTGTCTATCGATCAAGTAAATGTTGGGCCTTGAAGAGGCGGAGCCCCTCTCTCCTTGTGTATATGTTCACTAACTCTGTCAATAAACACTACCAGGTGGCATAGCTCTGCCCCGTGAATTGCAAATTTGCACAACAAGTTTGGACTGAGGCCTTGGTTTTTGTGAGAGAATACAGTGATGGAGAGAAGGTAAATGAGCTGTATAAACTTAATACTGTATGGGAGACACAGTTCAAAGATGCGCAAGAACAATTGGTATGTGTTGTGGGCAATATTGATCTCTTAAGGATGCGATATGGAGTGGTCTGATTGCATGTTAAATGGTTTTGGTATGCAGTGAATTTAATATGATAACAGTATTGGAATGAAATGAGATTGTATTTATTTGTATTGGAATGTATGGATTTTGTTATGGATTATGTAAGATATGGTTATTGTAAACATAAATGTGATGTATTTATACTGAAGTGATTTAATAAATGTATTTTTTCAAAACAAACAAACAAATCTGTTCTTATCAGTTTAATATCTGATACGTCCCCCATAGGGGGACCCGTCTATATTAAATTGATTTTTGGAAGCAGGAGATGAAACCGGGGCTTGCTCTGTCCACTCCACGCATTGACCCGGTATTGCAGTACCTCCTGGAACGAAAAAAAAGAAACGCAAAGCACGAGCGTGCCTCTTCCTTTTTCTGGGTTGTCTTTTTCTACACCCACTGCATCCCCTACTAACTCACCCTCCTTCTCTCCTTTCTCAGACTCTGACCTCTCCTCCCTGCTCCAGGGTCACAAACCCACCACGTGTGCCCTGGACCCCCTCCTCACTCACCTCTTTCAAGATGCTGCTCCTGCTCTACTTCCCTTCATCTCCTCCCTTCTCAACACCTCTCTCCTTTCTGGTCTCTTTTCCTCTGCCTTCAAACAAGCCTCTATCACTTCCCTCTTCAAAAAACCTACCCTCAACCCCACCTCCATCCAAAGCTACCATCCTATCTCCCTCCTACCCTTCCTCTCCAAAACCCTCAACCCTCTCTAATCTGGCTTCTGCTCTGCTCACTCCACTGAAACTGCCCTCCCGTCTGTCACTAACTCACTCGGGCAGCAGTGTGGAGTAGTGGTTATGGCTCTGGACTCCTGACCGGAGGGTCGTGGGTTCAATCCCAGATGAGGGACACTGCTGCTGTACCTTTACTGGAGCAAGGTACATTACCTAAATTGCTCCAGTAAAAACCCAACTGTATAAATGGGTAATTGTATATAGAAATAATGCGATATCTTGTAACAATTAAGTTCGCTGGATAAGGGCATCTGCTAAGAACTTAAATAATAATAATAAATAATAATAAAAATAAATAATAAACTCTGCCCAAGCTGCCTCTCTCTCTCTCCTCTGTCCTAATTCTCCTCGACCTCTCTGCTGCCTTTAACACTGTCGATCAATCTATTCTTCTATCCTCTCTCACTGACCTGGGAATCTCTGGCACTGCTCTGGCCTGGTTCTCCTCCTACCTTTCCAACCGCAATTACCAGGTAACCTGGCGTGGAGCAACCTCCACATCTCGCCCTCTCTCAACAGGAGTCCCCCAAGGGTTAGTCTTGGGTCCTCTCTCTACACCCGCTCCCTGGGCCCCCTCAACACATCCTATGGTTTCTCATACCATTTCTATGCTGATGACGCTCAGATTTTCCTCTCCTTCCCCACCATCCCCTCCCATATCTCTACCTGTCTGTCTGCTATCTCCTCCTGGATGCACTCACATGACCTCAAACTCAACCTCTAAATCTGACCTCCTTTTCTTTCCCCCCTCCTCTGATCGCTCCATCTCTGTTCTTCTGGAGTCCACCACACTCTCTCTCCCTCCTCCTCAGCTAAGAACCTCAGAGTCACTCTGGACCCCTGCCTCTCTTATTCCCAGCACATCTCCACTCTGGCACGCACTTGCCAATTTTTCCTGAGCAACATACGAAGAATCTGACCCTCTCACCAACTACACCACCAAGCTCCTGGCCCAGGTTCTGGTACTCTCCAGTCTAGACTACTGCAACTCCCTCTTTTGGCCTCCCTGCGTCTGCCACCTGTCCTTTCTAACTCATCCAGAACTCCGCTGCTCACCTGGTGTTCTCTCTGCCTCGCTTCTCCCAAGCAACTCCACTGCTCCGCTCACTCCACTGGCTCCCGATCACCGCTCGCATCCAGTTCAAGACTCTTGTACTAGTCTACAGATGCCTTGACCAGACTGCACCCAGCTACCTCCAGACCCTCATCTCTCCCTACACCCCCGCTCCGTGTGCACTAGAAGACTGGCTGTACACAACCACCTTTCATTTCCTTTTTTCCCCTCCGTCCAAGAAGCAAGTACCCTGGCAGCTCCGGCGGGCAGCTCCGCCTGGGCATTTGGGCAAAACCATTGTGGGCATGGCTTCTCAGACTCGTGGCTCATCTCAAGTGCGAATGGCATGACTGCAGTGCTTGAAGGCCAGAGCGATGGATACTGGACAAATCAATCCCTAGGGTGCAATTGAGAAACACACCGAGGTTGGAATATGAGGATAATGAAGAACTGAAGAAGAAAATCAAAGTATGATGCATCGTCAATCATCCTGAAAGAGAAATTGGAATTGTATGCTCTTCAGATCTACTGCATGCAGGATTTTTCAAAAAGAAGGATTTGACATAACTTTGGTCTCTGAATTTATGTTATGATTTTTGGGAGGAATACAAAAAGAGAACCATCTTGTTTTCATGGAATAACATTGGAGCTTCTTTACACAAGAGAGGTAAGACCCATAAATTGTGCATATGTATAATTCCCCCAGGGAATTTCTCTATTGGCGCTAATAGGGGATATGTGACTTACTCTGGTCAACAAAGGTATTGCAGAAATTGCTGTCGGTTTGGGCATGTAATGGAGAAGTGCTCTGAAGTGATATGTAGAAATTGCAACAAAAAAGTGGCCATGAGGCAAAGGACTGCACAGAAGAGAAAAGATGTAACCTATGTGGGAAGACCGGACACATGTTTAGAACCTGCCTGAAAAGTTTTTATGCGCAGGTGACTGTTCGGGGCACTAGAAAAAGAAGATGAAGCGGAGGATTCTGGGAAGAATCCAGAAAGAACACAAGGTTTGAGAGAACAGGAAGAAGAAATATCTGAAGCTCTGAAAAAAGGAAAGGAGGAAGAAGAAAAGGATACCAGGTATCCCGAAATAACAGAAGATATGGTGGGAATGTCATGGAACAAATGTGGAGAGTGGAATAACGGAGCCAGAAGAAAAAGGAAGAGGTAGAGTCAACTACAGAAGAAACAGGAGGCACATAGAGATTGGGGCGAGGAGCTGGCGGAGGAAGGAAGGTGCGATGGGGAGAGTGGCAGACAGTTGGGGAAAAAAAGGGAGATCTGCGGCGATGAATATAAGAGGCACAAGCAAAAGAAAACACGAGGAGTTGGAGCCAAGTAATTTTGCTATTTTTATAGAAAAAGGTGGAGGAGGTAGAGAGATTGTTGAAGTAAAATCTAGAGGTTTCTTTATCAGAAGGTTCCGTTGAGGAATTGGGTTCACCAGCACCTGAGCCTGTAAAGGAAACAGAGGATGACAGCGAGTCTGGGGAGAGTCGGGTCTAGTGGAGGAGATACAGGAAGTTTTTCTGAGCCCAACAGGTCTGGACAAAGGAGGACATTAGAAGATTTAATAAAGAATGGACAGCGGGCCCTTCTGCATGGAGAGTGGGTAATGTATATGCAGATGGGAATCATTTTCAGGGGTTCAGAATGGTGTATAGAAAATATTTTATACTTGGGTGAATAATGTATGTAGATGCAAAAAGAAATAAAGGGAATTATAGATTTATAAATGCCAAACACTAGGGGCACTAGATTAGAAGCTTTTAAACAGTTGTCTGAAGTGTTATGTACCAATAAGAATTATATTGGGGGAGATTTTAATACTGATATGGATGACAAAAGATGCAAATAAGCCTGAAAGATTTCAGTTATTTTTTAAGGAAGATGGTGGGGAACTTCGCATTGGTGGATGTTTTTAGAACAAATAGTTAAGACAAGGGGTCTACCTGGAGGAATACAAGGGGTATAAGCAAGAGACTAGACTATTTTTTTGTGAATAAAGATCTAATAGATAATGTATGTAAGGCGATTCCAATTTGGTATTCAGATCATGACATGATTTATGTTTCTTTGGAGGTGAAAGGCCCAGAGTTAGGACTGGGGTTTTGGAAACTGAAATCACAGCTTTGGAAAATGAGGATTAACCCTTAGCTGTCCATTTATTCAGCATGTCTCAGGCGCATCAGGTCCAATTTATTTTTACATGCGCAAATTTGACACGCTGTTTAAAAGTATTTTTTCACAATAAAACAGGTTTAAAAGGCACTGCATATCAACAGGACACTCAGTGCTGCATCTCCAGCCCCACCCCACACCTTGTTAGCTGTATTCTTCACATACCTCTTCATAGTCATGCATACTGATAAATCATCTCCTGATCACTCGTTTTATCACCAAACTCCTCAATAATGCGATCCAAGTAATTTTATTATTTTCATTATTTTATAACATCTAAAAAAGCTCTGCAAATGTGATTCCGTGAGTGCTGGATGCAGAAGCAGCTATCTTGTTTGTTTATGTCCGTGTTATGTATGTGGTGCCGGGGCTATCTGTATTCAGGAGATACGCCCCTCTTTTTCGGCTTCTCGGCTCCTATCTGTCTCACTCGGCCATTCAATGGTTCTCGTCTTTTTCCGGAGAAAAAACGACTAGAGATGTGTTTTTTTACGTCTTTTTGATGTTGTACAGGGCCCGACGTTGGACCGGAAAGGGAAAATTGCAATGTCAGACCAGGTCTGACATAGGACTGCAAAAGGGTTAAAAACCAATTTAGAATGTTGTATGGAAGTTGGAGGAAGTTGAAATGTGGATATGAAAACATACTATGGTAGGAGGATGTAAAAAAGAAAATTGCTTTGTTTTGTCAGATTTGGGAAACAATGTGAAAATGAGAAGTATGAAATTGAATATGCAAAAGAAACTTAAAGATGCATTCTGATTTAAAAGGGGATGGTGGTAGACTTAGAAAAAAAATAATTTGAAAGGAAGATTAAAAATAAAATTAAAGAATGTAAAGCGTTTTATTTTTTAGCAGAAGAGGCGAAACGGGACAAAGATGAAAACGTTTCTAAAATTTCTTTGTCTATAAAACAGAAAGGGGGAGGTGGAAGGGAAGGAGGAAATGTTGAAGCATGCTTGTTTTTTTATAAGGATCTTTTTGCAAAGAGGAAAGGGGATAAACAGAAGGGCGAGAATTTGTTGAGAACTTTAAAAAGAGGGTGTTGAGTGAGGAGCAGAAGGGAGAATTGGAAGGGGAGGTAACTGAGGAGGAGGAAATTAAAATGGCACTTTTCTTTAAATGGAAATAAAAACACCAGGGGGAGATAGACTACCCAAGGATTTTGTGTTTTTTTGGGATTTAATTAAGGATGATTTACAAAGAGGTGTATGTGACGGGGGGATTGCCAGAGACAATGAGGTCTGGGATCATTCACCTTATATAAGAAAGGTGATAGAAAAAAGATATTAGAATTAAGACCAGTGACAAATCTAGATCAGATATGTGGGGGTTAAAGATAGAGCTTGTTGTCTGAATTTGTCTTTTATCAGGGATTTAATTAGTTGGGAGAGGAGAGGAACCTGCCATTGTGTATTTTGAGTATTGATCAGAAGGCTTTTGATCGTGTGAATCCTGATTTTTGTTCAATGTCTTGGAGAAGATGAATTTTGGTGAGGGTTTATTTCATGGGTAAGAATTTTGTATAAAGTGTGCAGCAGAGTTAAAATTAACAGGCATTTGAGTGAATAGAGAGGAGGGCACGTCAGGGATGCCCCTTGTCCCCACTGCTGTATGTTTTATTCATTGAACCTCTTGCAGAGTTAATAAGGAGTGATGAGAGGGTGGAGGGGGTGCATATTCCTGGAGGATCAGGAGAAAGGGTGAAGGTGTCGCAGTATGCTGATGACACAACAGTGTTTTTGTCAACAAAGAGGGGTGGATAGAACAGTGGAACTTTTAGAAATGTCATGGTTCTGTTATAAACTATAACAAATCTGCAGTCATGTATTGTGGCACATGGAGGAAAAGAAAAGACATGAGGCATGTTTTTTGCTTTGTCCCATGGGAATCCAAATTTTGGGAGTAAATATTTATCATGAGGACTCTGCTAGACAGAACTGGGTGGGACAAGATGAGAGGATTGAGAAGTTGAATATCTGGAAAAGTAGAAGACTTAGTGTTACAGGTAAGGGGTTAGTCATTAAAGTGGATGTTTTACCAAGTCTTATTTACTTAGCCCGAGTTTTTCTGATTCCTACCAGCTGCAAGTTAAGGTTGACAAGGCTGATTTTTTCTTTCATTTTGGGGAGGCAAAACCGGTTTTGTGGATAGATAGGAATGTGCAGGTAAGAAAATTGAAAAAGGAAAAACTAAGAGAGTTATATTATGATTTAAAATAGTGTTGGAGAAAATTAAAATGTATGAAAGGAAGGTGGGAGAGGAGGAAAGTAATAGTGTGGGGTAAGGTGAAAAGTGTATTGTAATGTGCGGAGGTTTGGGGGTATGTATAAAAGGTGTTAATGGATTGTTGATTAACAAATCAATTTAATAATGTGTTTTTCTAATAAAAAGAAAAAATCTGTTCTTATCAGTTTAATATCCGATATGTCTATATTGGGCTGAATGGCCTCCTCTCGTTTGTAAACTTTCCTATATTGAAATTGATTTTTGGAAGGGGGAGATGGAACCAGGGGTTGCTCTGTCCACTCCACGCATTGACCCGTTATTGCAGTACCTCCGGGAACAGTGCACAAGAAAGGTCACTTCACAGGTTTTTACAAAGGAGGACATGGACAACATGCCCCACATGTCGACCTGTTCCTATCCAATTTTAAATAACTTTAGCATAACAGAGGCAGAAGTGTTAAAGGGACTAGGAGCTCTTAAAATAAATAAACAAATCCCCTGGGCCGGATGAGATCCTCCCAATAGTACTCAAAGAAATGAAAGTAGTGATTTACAAACCGCTAACCAAGATCATGCAACAGTCTCTTGACACAGGGGTTGTACCGTCAGACTGGAAAATAGCAAACGTAATACCGATCCACAAAAAGGGAGACAGACCAATAAGCCTGACTTCTATTATATGTAAACTATAATAAGATCCAAAATGGAAAATTACCTATATGGTAACAATATCCTGGGAGACAGTCAGCATGGTTTTAGGAAAGGGAGTTCGTGTTTAACTAACCTGCTTGACTTTGAGGATGCAACATCGAAAAAGGATAAATTGCAAAAGCATACGACATGGTTTATTTAGATTTCCAGAAAGCTTTTGACAAAGTCCCAAACTGAACGCAGTAGGGATTCAAGGAAATGCATGCACATGGATTAGGAGTGGTTAACATGTAGAAAACAGAAAGTACTGATTAGAGGAGAAACCTCAAAATGGAGAGAGGTAACCAGTGGTGTACCACAGGGATCAGTATTAGGTCCTCTGCTATTCCTAATCTACATTAATGATTTAGATTCTGGTGAAGTAAGCAAACTCGTTAAATTTGCAGACGACACAAAAATAGGAGGAGTGGCAAACACTGCTGCAGCAGCAATGGTCATTCAAAATGATCTAGACAGCATTCTGATCTGAACTTATTCAGTCTTGAACAAAGAATACAACACGGCGATCTGATTCAAACATTCAAAATCCTAAAAGGTATAGACAATGTCGACCCTGGGGACGACTTTGACCTGAAAAAAAAAAAAAAAAAAGGACCAGGGGTCACAAATGGAGATTAGATAAAGGGGCATTCAGAATAGAAAAAATAGGAGGCACTTTTTTTTTTTTTTTACACAGAGAATTGAGAGGGTCTGGAACCAACTCCCCAGTAATGTTGTTGAAGGTGACACCCTGGGATCATTCAAGAAGCTGCTTGATGAGATTCTGGGATCAATAAGCTACTAAACAACCAAAACGAGCAAGATGGACTGAATGGCTTCCTCTCGTTTGTAAACTTTGACAGGAGAGAGAGCGCAAGCGTGCCTCTCCCTTTTTCTGGGTTGTCTTTTTTCCTGCTCTTTTAGTTCTCCCCCCCCCCCCCCAATAAGGAAGGCAGTCAGGCAAGCCTAACTTGACAATGGACAGCCTGCTCTGCTCATGCAGCAGGCCAGTGTACCCAGAAGGCCTTGCGCTCGTGGGAGGAGGAGTGCAGCAGTAAAAGCAGAAACTGAGCCCTCGCTTTCAAGGCAGTAGCAAAGCGCCCCTTTGCCGGGACTGAACAGCAGTTAAGTTTTGGGAAGAGTTCCCTTTTTTGCTTTGTTTTGTTTGGCCTTGCCGCCGGGTAGAGGAGGCGGCCTTTGGGCCGGCTGGAAGGGCTGGGCCGCCAGCAAAGTCACACTCTGGCTTCTCTTCAGCTCTAAAAAAGGTCAAAGATTTAACTCGCAGGCAGAGACGAAGGCGAGTGGGACGGCTACACTGCCCCCTAGTGGGCAGGTAGCAGCCAGCCAGGGCATCCCCAGCCAGCCTTCCCAGTCATTAACACAGACCCCAGCACACCTCGCAGAAGAGGTGTTCACTAATGCACCAAGGGAGAGGTCAGGGTCAACACCTGCCCTGACCAGCAGTATCTCAGTAGAAACGACCCTCCAAGCGAAGGGCCTCCCTTCAAAAGCATCTTTGACCCCCTCCCTTGTATGGGCAAAACCAGGGGCTCCCTAGATGTTCTCCTAGATACAGCACTGGAGAACATGGGAATACCCCTGGACACAGTAAGCCAGAAGGTCGGCTAACAGCTCAAACTCAGATGGTAACAGCCAAAGGCGGCTCTGTCATAACACCACCACCCCCCACCCCCTCAGGACAAAGCTGACCCACACGTTCCGAGGGGCCCTGAGCAAGTTCCACCAGACTTACCTTGTGGGGAGTTGAATAGCCCAAACAACTCGACTTACTGTGAATACAAAGACGGTGCCTTCTTGGACGAGGCAGCAGCGAGTACCTTCTCAGGGGCGATAGGAGTTGCGAACAAGCCCAAGCCCCTCAAAGCAAGCATAGAGCTAAGAGTAGGAAGAATCTATCTATATATATATATACACACACACACACACACATACTGTATATATACACTAATATATATATATATATATATGCAAAATTTATACGGATTGAAAATTACCAAATTTTATGGAAGCCCTGAACCACAACGTGGAAAAAAAATTAACGGGATTATCTTGTACATACAAGAAACTGTCTGTGTTCACGATTTGGCTGGCTGTATTGCAGCCCGAGTTTGTGGCCGACGTCTCACATTTTGCAGACAGAGTGAATGGCTTTGGGATATTTGCTGCCAAGCAGACCTTCCAAACAGAGAAGACCGAGTTGTTCAGATTTCCCTGTTACATGTTTCTGCTCCTGTAGCCTGCCATTTGCGTTCTGCATGATTTAATGCGGTTGTTTCTGTGAAGATATTTGCAATTGTAGCTGATTATGAAGTTTTCTCTTGTAAAACCTGTATATAATTATGTATTTAAAAAGTTTGACAGATTTTTATAATATCTATAACCCTGTTTTAGTAACTGTGCATTATCTCCAGCACTGACTCACAATGATACAAAAGCACCCCTCGCCCTTTGATAAGGAATATTCTACACCAAAGTAGCAAGATAAATGGCGAGTCATGGAGTCATTTATCCATGTCACCAGAAGCCACAAACATGATTACAGGCACATTATGAACACTTTAGTGTATTTGTTATAATTAGTTGTTGCCGTTTACAATAGCTTATTATATTATCAAAGGGAGAGGGGTGCTTTGTATCATTGTGAGTCAGTGCTAGAGGTAATGCACAGTTACTCAAACAGGGTTATAAAAATCTGTCAAAGCTATTGATTTATTATATTGAACTGGATCTTATTTTTATACTTCTAGCATGACACCAACAAAACTGGGCAAGTCAGTCATGATGAAACCATCGAAGCTGCAAAGTTTGCTCTACAGGTCAGTACCAACAGAAACAAATCTTGTGGATACTTTGCCCCAAATTGAAGAGGATCCTAGTGAGGTTGACGAGGTAGTCTGGCATTATTTATGTATTCATTTAAATGTGTGAAATTCTTAAATAGTTGGAATCCATAATAATTCAATATTTACTTCTAAATATTCATATCGTATGGTCTTTTCTTTAAACAGAATCTAAAATCGAGTTATTTCCTTATTTATACAGAGTACACTTCCATCCTTGATGTTAGAAAGTGACTCAGATTATGAACCAACAGAGGGCTCACTGGCTTCAGATGATGACATTTTCTGACCAGAAAATTCAGAACAAAAGTAAAAATGTCTGCAAACAGAGAAAAGCAACGCGTTTGACAAAAAACACTATTGTCTGTACTGCAAAAAAGCATACTCTAAAATTACCAGGCATTTGAAACAAAAACATCAAAATTAAGTTAATGTGGCTAAAGCATTTGCATACATGCAAGGCTCCAAACAACGCAATCTGCAGCTGTTGAAATCAAGAAACAAGGGCAACTACCACCACAACTGCATTGTCAAAGCTTCAGGACAAGGAGAAATTGTACCCAAGAGACAGGCAATACGTCAATCAGCTGCATCAGAATATCTGCCATGCAAATATTGTTTGGCACTTTGTCAAAACAGACCTTTGGAGACACCACAAACAGTGTCACTTCAGAGTGCAAAAGAAAAATTCAGTCAAGTTCATCCTTTCTGCTGCCTCAGAATATGACTTTCTAAAAGGAATGAAAATTGTGCTAAGTAGAATGGTCTATGACCGCATTACTCAGATTGCTTCAAATGATCCCTTGATCATTAACGTGGGGAGAGAATGTTCACACAGAATGGAGAAGTACCTCGTCATCATTCTGATATTTGCAACAAAATGAAAAGAACTGGCAAGACTACTGGAGGAGGCAAGAAAAATGATAAAGAAATCATATACATGAAAGACCTAGTAAACCCTTCCAAGTTTAACACACTGCTTCAAGCTGTAAAAACAATGACTGGTTTTAATGAGAACAGCAATAGATACACAATACCTTCAACAGCACTGAAACTGCGACATTCACTTGTGAAGGTTGCAGGTATTTTGGAAGGTGAGGCAATCCGAAATGGTGATGAACATCTCAAATGTGTGGAGAGGTTCTGTCAAAATCGATAGACCTTGAATGGACTACACAGGTTTCAAATGCACTTAAAACTCTTTAAATCAGAAAAGTAGAACAAACCACAAATGATTCCTGTGACAAAGAATCTTCAAAACCACCTCAAAAAAAGAAAACAAAAGCTCCTTGAAGTTTGCCCAACGGTAGAATCATGGCATGGCCTCTCAGGTGACTCTTGTTCGATTACTCTTTTCAATCGCCGCAGAGAAGGAGCAGTCTCAAGGTTGCTCATTTCAACTTTCCTTGAACGAAACACAGGGCAATGCAAAATGAAATCGAAAAAAAGCTTATCAGATTTTGAAAAGAAATTGTGCAGCAAATTCACCAGAGTCCGGGGCAAAAGAGGTCACAAGGTGCCAATTCTGCCGACACCAAGTATGAAGAATTCTATAGAGCTACTGTTAAAACAGAGAAGGTGTTGGCATTAATGGTGAAAATTCATATATTTTTGCCAGACCTGATTTCATTTCTCTGGAGCACATCAGAGGATGTGACAGCTTACGGCAGTTTACTGAAAGCTGTGGAGCAAAACACCCAGAACACATTACATTCACACGACTCCGCAAACATGTAGCTACTTCGTCACAATTACTGAATCTGCAAACTCATGAACTGGACCAGTTGGCAACATTCATGCGTCACGACATCCAGATTCACAGGGAATTTTATCGACTTCCTGAAGACACACTCCAGCTTGCAAAAGTAAGGCGTGTGCGTCTTGCCCTGGAGAATGGACTTCATAACTTCAAATGGAAAACACTGGAGGAAGTCACACCAGATCTTGATGGTAAGTGATGGAATAAAAAATGCAAAATTGTTTAAAAAAAAAAAAAAAAGATTACTAAATGAAATACCAACAAAAAACAAGCAATTTTCTGTCCATGATTAATCAAAACATTTAATAAACTTTTTTTTTTTTTTTTTTTTAGGTTCTACTGGAAGACTGACTCCGAGACAGAAATCACACAAAGATCTGGCCCCTCAGAAGGAAGATGGACAGCAAGTCAGAAAAATGAAGACTTGCAGAAAAGGAAGCACACAGGTGCAAAAGAAAACAGCATTACACCAATAAGAAAAGGTAAAGTATTACATGCAAGCATGTGTAAATATATTTTTATATGTTTAATACATTTTAGATTATAGCACTGAAATGTAGCTCAGTTGTACTGATCCCAATTTATTGGTATTATGCTTTATTATTATTAATTGTCAAAGATAACAAATAAGAAATAGTTGTAAAAATGAGAATTGTATTCAGTGTAATTGTCACAAATGTGAAGTATTATATATAATTTAAATAATGTTTGATGCAGTAATGTGTTTTATTATTATTTTAGGGAGATTTACTTCAGAGAAGGACCTGGTCAAAATGGAAAAAGAAATGGTTAAAACCGTTCATTAAAATGATGCAAGTCCCTGGGAAAGAGGACTGTGAAAAGTGCATCGCTGAAAATCCCACACTACAGGAGAACGGTCGGGACTGGAAAGCTGTACAACATTACTTGCTGTACAACAGAATAAACTCAAATCAAGAGAAATACATGGCTTTGATTAATAAAAACAGTTGTTAGACATTCTTCTAGATCTTGTATATACATCTCTTGTCACAGCATCAGCTACTGCAACAGTATCACTAAAATGTGCTTTACAATTCTGTTAACATGAATTTTTTAATACTTTTGGTTTGAATGTCTACAAAGAAGTTGCTCTAGTATTTTCAAGCAATAAATGTGTTTACTCTAATTTTATTTGCGTCACTATTATTGGATGAGTTGAACTCTTTAAATTATTTGTTGTGGTTCCACTTCTACAGTGTTAAAACACACATAATTGCACTCTGGCTCCTACACATGAAATGTACGGCATTGAACAAGAAGAAAGAAACTTTACTAAAGTGTGTGATTAAAATCTAGCATACAATTATCTGCACTTTAGAGAGTCAAATAACATTGCTAACAGCATTCATTTTTTTCTTGAATATTTAATAGTTTATTTTTCAGAATCCTTCTACAAGTGCCCACATACTGTAGATAACAGTTTGTTTTAGTGTAATAAGTATGATTGTAAAATGCATGGTCGGTAATTGGTATAATTAGTGTACACTATCAATAATTTGGCTGTAATTCTGTTTATATAATACCTTATATTTCTAAAAATATTCAATTGGGTAAGTGTCCACCCCCTGAGTTAATACTTGGTGGAAGCACCTTTGGCAGCAGTTCCAGCTGTGAGTCTGTTGGGATCGGTCTCGACCAAACTTTGCACACCTAGACTTGGCAATATGTGACCATTCGTTACAAACCTGTTCAAGCTCTGTCAGGTTCCTTGGGGAGCGATGATGGACAGCAATCTTCAAGGCATGCCACAAATTTGAGATTAGATTTAGGTCGGGGCTCTGACTGGGCCAATCAAGGACATTTACCTTTTTGTTCCTTAGCCACTCTAGTGTAGCTTTGGCTGTGTGCTTTGGGTCGTTGTCATGCTGAAAGGTGGACTTCTGTCCCAGTTTCAGCTTTCTTGCAGAGGGCAGCAGATTTTCCTCAAGGACTTCTCTGTACTTTGCTCCATTCATGTTCCCTTCTATCCTGACAAGTGCCCCAGTCCCAACTTAGATAGTATTGAGTGACACAAGTCCCCACTTGGATAGCGCAGAACGATTCTCACACGGTTTATTTTAAATGTATATCTTTCAGGTTTCAAAATATGAATTTATTTCTCCATTTTGATTTTTTTGTATATAGGCACATAAATTAATGTATTTTAAAATTATATATGTAATTTAGATATTAAATGATATTTATATATTGATATTTAGTATGAAAATTAGCAGTTAATGAAAATCTTTCATCGAAATAATCTTAGTTTCACTGAAACAATATTGAAAACTGTTTTCCATTATCTTTTAAAAGTATTTAAATCTCATAATGTACTAGCATACTGTAATCTAGAGCAAAAAGTTATAATTTAGAGTTGTTTAATAGACATGAATGAATTGATGAGTAGATTAATAATTATTAATACTGAGATAGTTTGGAGTCCCCACTTGGATAGTACAAAACGATGCTCACACACGGCTGTGTGTTTGTACAATATAAGTACACTAAGCCAGTACATTGCAGGTAACTGGTATAAAATAGTTATAGTAATTAGGCTGCTAACTGTGCTTTCAATTTTCTATCGGTATTCAATGTCACCAAGTTCATAATCCTTTATACAAATACCCCCACATAGTCCCCACTTAGATAGTATAGAGCAACACAAGTCCCCGCTTGCATAGTACAGAACGATGCTCACACACTGAAATACGAATTTCTTTCTCCATTTAGATTTTTTTGTATATAGTGACAAATAAATGAATTTTAAAATTGTATGTCAGGTAAATATTATAATTTAGACGTTATATATGATATAATTTATATTTAGTTTGATAATTAGCAGAGTTAATTAAGTAGAAATAATGGTTAATTTAGCTAAAAATTACAAATGAGCTTTTAAAACTCAATCATTTGCAAAGATTCTGTAATCTAGAATAAAGAATTCGAACTTCAGAACTACTAAATGCTGAATTGTAAGAAAGAGGAAGATGAATCTGCAACATGTCTGTGTAATGGTTGTGAACAGCAGGACTCAGAGTGACTGCGGCTCAGACAGTCCTACTGCATGCTGTGCAGGACCCCACTTTGCAGCATAAAAGTGTCCCCACTTGGTGGTTTATTTTTTAAATATATTTTTTCCAATTTAAACAAATTTTATCAATGTTGAGCTTAAAACATAATTTTCTATATATATTTGGTTTAAAGAAAATGTTGGGAAGTCATGGTGCCCGCTTAGCTGATGGAGAATCATAGACCCCACTTGGTAGCATAGACATGTATGTGTGCACTGGCCCAGACCACACCGCTGTTGACTGTGTAGTCAAAAAATGTAATTGAGAACTGGCCATCCAACAAAAAAGACTGTAAACTTGGCAAATACTGCAATTTGTGTGGAACCCCTGGTCACTTATACAAAGACTGTCTAAAAGCCTATAAAAACTACCCACACTTATCTGTACCTGAAAAACAATGAGAAAAAAGGAACAAAACAAAGAGAAATAGTCCAAAATGATACAGCAAGAATTGAGAAAACCCAAACTGAAAGTGCAAACAATAAAAAAGAAGATTGTTTGGGGAGTAGCCTTGGGAGGCAGAATGGCGGGAAAACTCAAGCCAGGGGGAACAAAAGAAAAGGGAGGAGCCAAGTCAAATGAGACGACCAGAAAAGAAAGAGGACACCAAAAAACCAGAACAAGGATCAGAACTGGGAAAAGGATGAGGAAAAAAAAAGTTAGAGAAAGAATAGAAACTAAAACTTCCCAGTAATGTTGTTGAAGGTGACACCCTGGGATCATTCAAGAAGCTGCTTGATGAGATTCTGGGATCAATAAGCTACTAAACAACCAAACGAGCAAGATGGGCTGAATGGCCTTTCCTCGTTTGTAAACTTTGTTCTAAAGAATATAACTAACTTTCTTGATAAAAAAGCAGTTTTTGATCTAGAAATAGCAATGGGTGTAAGGGCCCAAAGGGAAGAAGGGAAAAATGTTAAACCCCTTGGACTCTGAATAATGCTAGGTCCATAATGCATTGCATAACCTTTGATGAAAATGTCCCTTTTATAGATATTTATGAATGTGGATATGAGTTTCGTATTTTTATGGATCACTGGTTTTCATAGTTTTGGATTTGGGAATGTAAAATTTGTGCAGGTTTTGTTAGATGGGGATTGTGGGTAATTGATAATGTGTAGCGCTTTGAATTAACCTTTTGGAATATATAGTTTGGATGGGTTTATATAATTTTTTCTTTTCTTTTAAATTGTATTCACTGTAAAATTCTCAATAGAGTATTTTACCAAAGATTTCCGTGGAGATGAGCATTTACAAGTTCAATGTAATTTTTGGCTAGCCCGGTCCCTCGGGGTGGGGCTCGACATGGGGTTAAAAGCAGAACGGTCATGTTCATTGGAGCCTGGCACCTTTTTCCCCCGTTTTTCCCCTCCATCCAAGAAGCAAGTACCCTGGCAGCTCCGGCAGGCGGCCGCGCCTGGGGCATTTGGGCAAAACCATTGTGGGCATCGCTTCTCGGCCTCTTGGCTAGGATCCAACGTTTGTGGCTTGACTGCAGCAGTGGGTTGTGAAGTGATTGTGCTTTGTAGTGTTGTAAGAATTTGTTCATTTTGTTTTAGTGGTTTTTTTCAGGTGCCTCGGAGCTGGTCTTTCTTGGTGGAGAGGAGGAGGAAAGGACAGAGGAGGGAGTGGTGGTGTTGTTTCTGCGGTAGGCCCCTTCGGGGTGACCTTATTTTTTTCTTTTTTTGTTGCTTGAAAATGGCAGCTTCAAACTTTGGAGTGCACCGGTATAATTGTGCGTTTTTCAGTTAAGCCTAGTTGTTTGGTAGGGGATGGGAAGTTAGTTGAGCAGACTTGAGTGTTCTTGTAATGTGGTGCAGAAGGTTTTAGAGATTGCTCCAGAAGATATTCATTGTATTACAACAGTGGGCTGGGGGAATGTTTTTGATGTCAGAGTATGTGTTGAGGGATTTTTGGAAGAAGATGGAGTTCCAGACTGGACATGAGTTATTACAAAAGTTTAAGGTGGAGAGTCTGAATGCAGTAGGGATTCAAGGAAATGCATGCACATGGATGAGGGAGTGGTTAACATATAGAAAACAAAGTACAGATTAGAGGAGAAACCTCAAAATGGAGTGAGGTAACCAGTGGTGTACCTCTGCTATTCCTAATCTACATTAATGGTTTAGATTCTGGTATAGTAAGCAAACTTGCTAAATTTACAGACGACACAAACATAGGAAGAGTGACAAACACTGTTGCAGCAGCAAATGTCATTCAAAATGATCTAGACAGCATTCAGAACTGGGCAGACACATGGCAAATGACATTTAATAGAGAAGTGTAAAGTATTGCATGCAGGCAATAAAAATGTGCATTATAAATATCATATGGGAGATACTGAAATTGAAGGGAACTATGAAAAAGACCTAGGAGTTTATGTTGACTCAGAAATGTCTTCATCTAGACAATGTGGGGAAGCTATAAAAAAGGCCAACAAGATGCTCGGATATATTGTGAAAAGTGTTGAATTTAAATCAAGGGAAGCAATGTTAAAACTTTACAATGCATTAGTAAGACCTCATCTAGAATATTGTGTTCAGTTCTGGTCACCTCGTTACAAAAAGGATATTGCTGATCTAGAAAGAGTGCAAAGACGAGCAACCAGAATTATTCCAGGTTTAAAAGGCATGTCATATGCAGAGAGGCTTAAATAATTTAATCTATTCAGTCTTGAACAAAGACTACGCGGTGATTTGATTCAAACATTCAAAATTCTAAAAAGGTATTGACAATGTCAACCCAGGGGACTTTTTCAACCTGAAAAAAGAAACAAGGACCATGGGTCACAAATGGAGATTAGATAAAAGGGCATTCAGAACAGAAAATAGGAGGCACTTTTTTACAAAGAGAATTGTGAGGGTCTGGAACCAACTCCCCAGTAATGTTGTTGAAGCTGACACCCTGGGATCCTTCAAGAAGCTGCTTGATGAGATTCTGGGATCAATAAGCTACTAACAACCAAAACGAGCAAGATGGGCTGAATGGCCTCCTCTCGTTTGTAAACTTTATGTTCTTATGTCTGAGCAATAATCCTAATTGTGGTGAGGATGTTCAATGAAACACTGATGGGGTAGGATTTTAGAACTTGGTTGTGGAGATATTGCACAGTATTGAAGGATCCGGTTAAATTCCTAGATATTGATGGTATTTGGAATTGTTGTTGGAAGGTAGCTGTGCAATTTAAATATGAGGATGGAGGAAGGTATGGCAGTTTTAGTCACATTCCATCAGATATTGTTTTAGGAGCAAACAGAGGGTTTGTCCATTATTTCGGGCAGCCAAAGTTATGTAGGAATTGTGGGGAGTTGGGGCACCTGGCAATTTGTTGTGAAAAGGTGTTTTGTAGCAATTGTAAGGAGAAGGGCCATCTTGTTCAGAACTGTATTGAGAGAAGGCGCTGTCCACGTTCCTTTGCTAATGGAGCCAAATGATAGAGATAAGGATGCAGGAGGAGACAGAAAAAAGAAAAAGGAGCTAGTGGAAAAGGAGCTGTCTGAAGATGAGGCAGTTGGAATTCAAAAGGAACAAACGCTGGTGATTGGTGGAGAGAATGGTGACGTGGTAGATGGGAAGCGTGAGGTGCTTCCGAAGCTGAAAGTGTGGTGGAGGTGGTCGGAAATCAGGGACAGAAAGAATTTGGGAGAGAGAGGATTGCAGTACTGACAGCGAGATGGAGCCATCAAAGGCAACAGATTAAAGGAAACTGGAGAGGGGAGGAGTGTATGGCAGGGAAAGCCAGAAAGAAAAGTGAGAGAAAGGGTGGAGAGAATGTAGAGGGGGAAGGGGAGGGGAAGTGAAAGATTCTTTTTCTTCATGTTCCTCCCCCAGGGAGTATGAGAGAGGAACCCCCAGCGCATGAGGACCATGGTGGAATTGACTATTTGGAGGAGGAGAAGGTTGTGGGGTTTGCAAATGTTCTGGGTATGGTGGGAAAACCAAAAGATTTAAATGTGTTTCTTTTTTATGGATAATGGCTTTATCCTTGGCTACAAATTAATGTCAGAAGCATTGTTAGTTTGTTTAGATGTAGGTCTATCTGATTTTTTAAAGGGTATTGATGCAGATATCCTTTTTGTTTTTTTACAGGTGTGGGATTGATTTTAAAAAGGAGTATAAAGACTTGGAAAGCAAGTGGAAAGTTGGGGAGTCGGTATGGTCTGGGACAAATGAATAGAATTTTTTTTTTTTTTTTTTAAAAAAGAACAAATGTGAACAAAAAGTTTAGTTCTAATGGAAGGAAGGGCTCTGATGGTGAAGGTTTTGTTTGTGGGTAAAGAATTGCTATTGATCAATGTATATGCGTCTCAAACAAAAGAAAGATTGTTTGCTGAATAGGTTATGTCCGATTTTAAACTACTTCTGTACCAATTCTAATGGGTGGGGACTGGAATTGTGTTCACAAGGCACCAGTAAATCCAGAATAGACATTACGACAGAGAAAGTGAAGTGTGTGCAGTGTACTCTGGAGCCAGTGTTCTTCTCAGATCATTTCATGATGTGTGGGAAGTATGACCTGGGGTGGTGGTGTCAGCTGGAAGAGGTGCATGGAAGCTCAATACAGAATGAGAAGAATTAAAGAAAGATTTAGAGAACGGGATGAAGGGTGGAGGAGTTTAAAGGTTTTATTTGACACAGAGGCGGAGTGGTGGGAGTTCGTGAAAATTCAAAAGATTTTTTTATAAAGGAAAGTAAGTACAGGGTGCAACAAAGAGAATGAAATATAAAGTCCTGCAGATAAAACTACAAAGGCTGTATACTCAGGCAAGGTCTGGGGCAGAGGTATTTCAGCAAATACATGAAACAAAAGAAAAGGATAAAAGTTGTGTTCAAAAGAAAATGTGATCAAGTAATGTTTAAGTAAAATTTAATTTTTAGAAAATAAGTGTGGGGGAGATGGCAATTTACCAATTGAATTTTATCTTGAATTTTGGGACAGGGTTAAATCTTATTTGGTGTTGTTATTCAAAAGAGATGTATGTAATGCTGGGGAAATGCCTCCTTCCTTCCGGAGTGACATCACGCTTCTACATAAGAAAAGGAGACAACGAAGAACTGAAAAACTGGTGTCCGATCAGCTTGCAGAATCCCGACTAAGATCTTGGCGAAGCTCATTACGTGCAGGATGCAGGAAGTAAAAATCGGTACAGTCATCCATCCGGACCAGGTATGTGCAGTCCCTGGGGAGGAGGATAATAAACAGCCCGATTCTCGTGAGAGACGCGATTTGTTATGCCAGGGAAAGGAAGCTCCCATTTAGCACCCTAAATTTAGATTTAGAAAAGGCATACGATAGGATAGCGCACAAGTACATGTTTGGTGTACTGTCTAAAATGGGATTTCCGATCAGGTTCTTGAATTGGATAAAGATCTTGTATTCTGGAGATAGAAAGTGTGGTTTTGGTTAATGGGAGCACATCCAAACCAGTGAAGATTCGGAGTGGTGTGCGCCAAGGCTGTCCTTTGTCCTCTCTTATTTATTTGTTGTATAGCGCCATTAACCAATTCCATTAGGGCTGACAGGAGGAGCAGTGGACTGTTCATACCTGGGGGTAGTGGAGAAGTGAAGTGCGTGCTGTACATGGATGACATATCTATCGTGTGTCAGGATGAGTGGCGTGTCATGAAGACATTGGAATATACTGAAGAGTTCTGCAGGGCATCAGGATCTAAAGTAAATCTGTCTAAAAGTGAAGGCATGATGTTTGGAAGGTGGAGCAAAGTACCCAGCGTGGACTTGTGTTTTAAAACTGATCTTATCAAGATTTTAGGGATCAAGATAAACACACCGGGTCTGATGACTGATGTCTTACCGGCTTGTGATCTGTTCTGTTCCCTTGCCACAGCCCCCTGTCTACTGCTGTATTTCCAATACCTCGCCGGTCCAAGACCCACGCCCAAGAAGCGTGAAAACTCATTACAGGCGGCCCAGCACGTGCGCCTGTTCCTCAGCTTTATGGCTGATGTTTCCCCGGGTGAGGCTTTCGCTGACAATCTGGCGTTCCTCAAGAACACCGAGAGATGCCATTTGTAAGTATCAACCCGTATGAATGGTTAACGTGTGCGCACACGTTGAGGGCCCCCGTAAACTCTTGCCTTGTGTCCCGACTGCAGGTGGTACTCGGAGCTGTTGAACTCGGGGTTAGCTCCCACCACGGTCCACAGTTATCTAACCGACATACTGAGTTTCCACCGTTACCTCCTGGAGGCCCGATTGATTAGTGTCCGGGTGAAAAAGAAGGAACTGAAGCCCCTTTTGTTTCTGCTCAAATCATTCCGCAGAGCAGGGTAACGTGAGCTCACCCTGCACTGCCAAAAAGTCGCCGAGCTCGGTCAAGGTAGGCGTTTGTCCGGTGACTGCACACCGAGAATCACGTACGCTTCCCGACCTAATTTCTGTCCCTACCAACTCCTCTTTGCAGGCTGGTTGATCCCGAAAGGCCCACCTTCAGCGGTTTGACGAGTGTTCTAACGTGCTGATCCCAGACATCCTCCATCTCTCTGAGACAGGGGTCCTGAGCGGCGTGTGGACCATGATTGGCATAACGGTCACCGACGGGGCGTTCTGATGAATGACGGCCGGCGATGTAGAGGGAGCCAAGCGCCATGATAATCAGTTCCACGTACGGGTGTATGATCACAAGACTGCGGGGAAATACGGAGCGGCTGTGTTAGTGGTTAGCGCCAGAGAGCACGACTAGTTGCTGAGATTCTCCGCTCTCAGAGCCTCTCTCCCGGGTTACCAGCCGCGTTCGTTTTTCTTCACCACTGGCGGCAAGCCCATTCAAAAAATGGGCCGCCTTCTGAGTAAAGCCTGGGTGGCCTGCGGTATTGGCGAGAGGGTCACGGCGGGGATGATCCGCAGTGCAGGTCACTACTTGCGAGTATCCCCGGGGGCACGGTATAACGGTGTTGGCATGCGTTTTAAGGTGCAGACTATCCTGAGAATTCCTTTCTCTCTCCCCCCAGACTTGGGCTACACACAGGGAGGTGAGCAAATAGACTGTCTCGCGCCACATGACCCATAGCCTTCAGACCCAAGCGTCCTTCTATGTCCTTGATGAGGCTCCGGCTAACCACCAGCAGGCTAGGCGTCTCATCGAACAGAGCCTGGATATCTCCGAGGATGATTGTTCTGAAACCCCAGAGAGGGCCCCCGTCTTGATGGAACTTGTTTGTCCCTAATTGTGGTTATTGGAACCAGGCTCGGTTGGGGGGAATGAAAAAAAAAGACCAGAGTCAGAGTCAAACACCTGACTTAACATAAATGGAGTCAGATTTTAAATTATATTACCAGGGTCAGAAAGTATAGAGCCCAGGGCAGTGGAAGCTGTCCCCAGGGTCCTGGAACCATGCCTGGGCAAATGGGAGCAATAGCTTGGGTCGTGGAACCCAGCCCACGGCTGTGGAAGCAAACCCAGGGCAATGGAAGCTGTCCCCGGGGCCCTGGAACCATGCCTGGGCAAGTGGGAGCAATAACCTGGGTCAACATGAAGCTACATGACCATAGGTCGCAATAAAGCCACATGAACATAGGTCACGTAGCTCAATGGTGACAGTCAATTAAACTTTACCTTCTCCTAAGGGGACAAAGGAGCTTTTTTATGGCCGAGCCTGAACAAAGACTATGCAGTGATCTGATTCAAGCATTCAAAATCATTAAAAAAAAAGGTAGAGACAATGTCGACCTAGGGGACTTTTTTGACCTGAAAAAAAGAAACAAGGACCCGGGGTCACAAATGGAGATTAGATAAAGGGACATTCAGAACAGAAAAAAGGAGGCACTTTTTTACACAGAGAATTGAGGGTATGGAACCAACTCCCCAGTAATGTTGTTGAAGTGCCCTGGGATCCTTCAAGAAGCTGCTTGATGAGATTCTGGGATCAATAAACTACTAACAACCAAACGAGCAAGATGGGCTGAATGGCCTCCTCTCATTTGTAAACTTTATGTTCTTACGAGCGCAGCGGTAAAAGCAGAAACTGAGCTGTTTAGTGGGACAAGGAGCCCTCGCTTTCAAGGCAGCAGCAAAGCGCCCCTTTGCCGGAACCGAATGGCAGTTGCGTTTTGGGAAGATTTCCCCATTTCATTTTGCTTTGTTTTGTTTGGCCTTGCTGCCGGGTAGAGAAGGCCTGTGGGCCGGCCGGAAGGGCTGGGCCACCAGCAAAGCCACGCTCTGGTTTCTTTTCAGCTTGAATAAATCTTTCGCCTTTTACTGAAGATTTTCGCAGACACACAACCCGGATGTCTAGAAGCTTCTTCCCACCCCAACTGGAGCAGCCAGCTAAATGATTGCGTTCCGACCAACACAGGAGGCCAGGCGGCACAATGCGATGCGCTTCACTCGAAATAAGGACCAAGATGAAACAGAGCCAAGACTGACGAGACTGAAATTCAGCCAGACCATTCTTCAGAGGGATATGGGGTTTTCCCCCTTCTTACTTGAATTGTTTGGTGAAATTGCCGGGGCTTAAGGAAGTGTTTGAGGTCGGTTTTAGGAACCCCCCAAAAACAAGAAATGTGATCCTTTTGGGGGGAGAATAAATATCTCGCTCCATACAAAGAATTTTGTGTGGATGCATTGACAGAGAGAAATGAAAGTTGTTACTGTTCAATTTTTCAATGAGGGTGTTAGCGACTATGGTATCACAACATGGCTTAACCCTTTGCGGTCCTATATCGGACCTGGTCCGACATCGCGAAAATTCCATTCCAGTCCATTGTCGGACTCTGTCCGACATTGCCGAAAACCATGATCTAACACAGGCTGTGTTGCGTTTAAGCCGGAAAAAACCGAGACAAGGCGTTCCCTAATCGTCTTTGATCGGAAAAAGGCGGAGACAGCCGAATAAACTATATACAGGCTGAACAAAGCCGAATTGAACAGACGGAGAAAAGACGCACAGTGATAATGGCGCAGAGGAGACAGAGAAAAGCAATGCAGCCTGAAGAGCTTGCACAGATGATGGAGCAAGAAGAAAATACAGATGAAAGCAGTTTGGAGGATGATTTTGAAGAATCTAGTGACGAGGAAGTACATTTTTCTCTTTCTGAGGACTCTGATGAATCTCAGGAAATCGGAGGAAAGTGACCAGGAACCAGACGCGCAACCGGAGGGCGAATGGAGACGAGCATCTGTAAGTGCGGATGCTTTCACAAAAATGCCTTTTACTGTGAGAAATAAGGGATTTCAAGGTAGTAATACTTTGAGAACTGCACTGCAGTTTTCAACTTTTTCCCACTGACGTTTTGTTTACTGAAATTGTCAATGAGACTAATAGACATGCGGCGTAAAGCTAACAGGACCGCGGCGTCACAATTCTATTTGGAACTCCTGGAAACCTGTTACATTACCTGAGATGAAAGTATTTTTGGTGTTGTGCTGAACATGGGACTGAATGTAAAACAGACATAAAAGAATATTTCTCTGAGGAATGGACCGACAGAATGCCGTTTTCAAAGATGTGTTCAAGAGATCGCGTTTCTTGCAGATCTTTTGGATGCTGCACCTTTCCCTCCCCCACCCAGGTGCCTCAGACTGCTTTTGTTAGCAGAGGACAAAAGGTGAGGAATGTGGTCAGCTACATAGACACAAAATGCCGTGAGCTATTCATCCCAGGTAGAGACATTTGCATAGACGAGAGCACCGTTGGCTTCAAAGGAAGGATTATCTTCAAATGCTACAATCCTCAGAAGCCTACCAAGTGGGGGATGCGTGTGTTTGTTTTAGCTGACTGTGAAACTGGTTATGTCTCTGGTATTGTTCCCTACTTTGGCAGCACAACAACAGACTCCCTGCTGAGACCAGACATGCCATTTTCATCAAGGATTGTTCTTCACCTGTGTGAAACATTGCTGCAGACAACAAATGGACATGGCTTTCATTTGTTTACAGACAGGTTTTACACAGGTTACGACCTGGCCATGGAACTGCTCAAAATCAAAATCCATCTTACTGGAACAGTAATGGCCAATAGAAGAGGATTGCCAGCACCAGTGAAGCAAGGCCTCAAACTGAAAAAAATGAGTCGGTTTCATTCAGCAAGGACAACAACGTCATGGTGCTAGGATGGAAGGACAAACGGCTTGTGCTCATGTTGAGCACCTTCCATGGCAGCGACTGTGAGAAGGTACAACGCACCATCAAGCGAGGAGAAATTCAAGAGCTGGACAAGCCTTCTGTGATCTGCGATTACACCAGCAAGATGGGTGCAGTGGACCGGGCGGATCACTACTGTGCCAGCTATGCTTTTACAAGGAAATCTCTGAAGTGGTGGAGGAAGATATTCTTTTGGCTGCTGGAAGTAGCAATTGTGAACAGTGCTATCCTGTTCAATTTGATGAAGGTGGAATCAGGACAGCTACCTGTTCGCCATAAAACCTTCAGAAAAGAATTACTGGTACAACTGGTGGGAAATGTGCGCAACCCTGGCTCCAGAAAACGTGGCCGTCCATCCTCCACAGACAGAGAGGAAAGACTGAATGAAAAGCCACATTTCATCGCAAAAAATGAAGGAAAGAGCACCAAAGTCTGTGCAGTGTGCAGTGACAGAAAGACAAAAGGGGGGAGGAGAGAGACTGTATGGTTCTGCAGAACCTGCTCAAGGCAGCCAGGGTTGCACCCAGGTGACTGCTTTGAAAGGTACCATACCATGGACACATACAGATAATTTCTGTCAGTGAAAATGCCTTTTTTTTGTTTGCAGACCTCGCCTGATGTAAATAGTTATAAAATTGATGAAAAATTGTTTAGTTATTTTTTTTGTTTTTTTGTTTGGCAATAGTGTGTAATTGATTTGTAAAAAGTGTTGCACCTGTCTGATTATTCTAAAGGTACTATAATCAAGCAGAAACAAATTTTATGAAATTTTGTTACTTTTTTATTCAATGTTCGCCTGATATATATATAAAAAAATAATAAAATTTTGCTCCTGGTGTCTTTGTAAAGGGTACCCTTTGGATTTACACTGCTTTTTTCCTTGTTTTAAGCAAATAAAGTCACTTTATTTCAATTTAAACTGCACGTGGTCTGAAATTTTATTTTGTTCATAAAAATTAATTGGACCTGACCAGCCTGACAGCCGCACAATAAATGGACTGCATAGGGTTAACCGCTATGGGAGGGTGTCATCAGAAGGGAGGAAGATTACTGATGAGGATGGGGTTTGGACAGGAACCAGAAAAGTGGCTGGTACGCCTCAATGTTGATCCATCGGGCATTGCAGGCGTCCGCTACATCCCAAACTCCATAGTGTTAGGGTCCAACAGAGGGCTGGTACTTTATAATGGGATGCCAAAACTCTGCAGGAAATGTGGGGAATTAGGACACCTGGCAGCCGCATGTACTGTAGTCAAGTGCAGGAACTGCAGCGCCCCCCACGAGACCAGCCACTGCAGAGAAGAGAGGCAGTGCAATGTGTGGAAAGAAGGGGCACCTGTTTAAGGAATGCCCCTCTTCCTATGCCAACATGGCCAGAGCCAGCAAGGCAAATAAGCCTAGGCCTGAGCAGGAAGAGAGAAAAAAAGAAAGAACAAAAGATCAGTCCACATCACCACTAACATTATCAAGAACCCAGACTCCAGCACCACCATCATCATCATCACCAGCACCCCGCCCCAGAGATATGGCTCTAGTTGAGTTTTGTCCTCCTTAATATTTGATTTTCCCCTGTGTGATGCAGGTCAGGACCTGGTGCCTCCCTTTACCTGGGTGAGCTCATCTGACCTCCTTCTCCCAGGCCGTCGTCTTCTCTGACCATAGGCTCCTGCAGGTAACATTGCAGGTCCCTCAGGCCTCACAGATGGGGTCAGGGGTTTGGAAATTAAACACTTCCTTACTCGACGACCCCTTCATAGCTGCAGCCTATAAGAGCAGGCTTGTCGAGTGGACCACTTTGTGTGACCTATTCAACTCCTCTATAGAGT